>CM035091.1:74381765-74706765 GCA_020205505.1 Panax japonicus
AGTCAAAGTCTAATTTCTCTGGAGTCAAATTTAAACGTTGAGCACAAGTAGGTGAAATAAAAGAATGGGTAGAACCGGTATCAAATAAGGTATAAACTTCGCAAGAGTTTATGATTAACTTAAATGTGATAACTTCGTTCGGGTTCCTCGCTGTTTGGAAGGTCATGATAAACGTTCTCCCTTGAACTACCGATTTTGATTTATCTGGGACAACCTTTAGTGTCACCATTCAAGCTGGACTTGACTTCACCACACGACAAAATTGAGCTAGGTGACCTTCTCTTTCTCAATTGAAACACGCTTTAGGTTATTGCGTACAGTTTGGACTGATGTGTCCCTCCTCTCCGCATCTATAGCAAACGATCGGTGGTCATTCTCCTTCCTTGAAAACGGGTGATGGTGCTGTTGTCTTTCCATCATTATTGAACCTTCTCTTTTTTAAATTACCACTTGGCTCATTCCTTCTATTATCTTGGTCATGATTACCACCGAAGTGGTTACCATTTCTGGCATGATGATTTCCCCCACGTTTGATATCACCGCTTCGATGATTGTTGCAACTGATATGACCATTATCGTTTTGTCGACTGCTATCTTTTGGTTGGGTCTGCTGATTATCGTGCTCCAATAACTGAGCCCTATTCACAACATCTGAATATAAACAAAGTTTTTAAGAAATGAGGTATTGACGAATTTCAGGCTTCAAACCTCGTAGAAACATTCGCGTCGCTCCTCATTATCTACCAAAAGGGATGAAAATCGGGATAACTCCGTAAACTTTGCGTCATATTGTGATACGGTCATATTGTTTTGTTCCAGCTTAATAAATTTAACCTCCTTCATGTGACGAATGTTTTCGGGAAAGTACTTGTCGTTGAACAGTTCCTGGAACTTCTCCCGAGACATCTTCAGTGTGGTAGGTTGAATACGCTTTACAAATTCTCACCAATAATATTCCTCTCCTCGCAACATGAAGGTGGAAAAGGAAACTCTAAGTGTTCATTGAAATAAATTTCCCGAACCAAATTGTTTTGGTGAGTAATCCGATAAGACTGAGGTATGATTTTTGTGCCTATGGCAGAGACGAGAAACAGAGTTGACCAGCAGTACTTAATAAGTACAGGACATACTGGATTAATTACCCACTATATCCGTAAGTTATGTTGGTTTGCGGATGAATTTTCTATAACTTTTGCGAAAATGACAGACAATAGTCTGTAAAACCCCTCAGCAAAATTTGAAAATTTTTACTCTTGAAAGTGGTGTATTGGGTAGCATGTGATAATGTGTGTGAATGGTGTAAGCAGTATGGTGTATGGTGTAAGGTGTAAGGTATATTTCGGGGACGAAATTTATAGAGGAAGAGGTGAATGTGACAACCCGAGAATTTGGAAAATTTTTAAAATTTTAATTAATTGAATTAAGGTTCAAAATTAGAACCTAGACAGAAAATTAGTGTATGCGTTTGATATTTTTAAGATGGAATTTTGAGGATTTCAAAATTTTGTAAAGGCTTTAGGTGAATTATTCAGGATTAAGTGAATACGTGAATATATTCTGTGAATATGGTTATGTATGTGTAAAGAATGTTGTTAAGGGTCAAGGGTTGACCAGATAAACGATATCTGTAACAAACCCTAAGTATATATTAAAAACGTTAACGTTCGGTTAGAAAACCTTTGTGATTGATAAGAAACCCTAGAAACCGGTTCTGGAAACTCTAACTTCAGTTCCGGGAATCCGAAACCCTAATTCGATTTATGAAACCCTAAATTGGGAACTTAATGGCGTAAATATAAATAATTATAATATTAATTAGGATAAACCTTAATTAATTAGCAAACCCTAATTTCACATTTTGAAAACCCTAATCTGGGAACTTAACAGATAATAATATTGCTTAAGTGTTATTATTATAATATTAATTAGGGTAAAGCTTAATTAATTAGCAAACCCTAATTTCAAATTTAAAAACTCTAATTTCGAGATTTGAAACCCTAATTTTATAATTAGGAAAAACCTAAGTGTTAATTAAATAGTTTTAATGTTAATTAGGAAATATTAATCCTAAATTTTCAAGTTAAGTAATTAGAAAATCTTAACCTAATTACGAAATCTAATTTTTAAATTAGAAAATTATTTTCTATTAGAAACCCTAATTAGTGGTTTATAAACTCTAATGATTAATTTTGACCCTAATTGTAAAATTAGCCATTTTAATTAGGATATATTGAAATTCAGATATGGCACACTTAGAAGGGGGGGTTGAATAAGTGTGGAAGCAAACTATGACCAATTTAAAAACTTTAAATGAATACAGCCTACTGAATCAAAGAATACAGCTTGCTGAATGAATACAGTCTACCGAATTGAATTTTTGTTTAAGAAAATATCTTGGTGAATTTTTAAGTCAGCTAAAATATTTTATATAAAAATAATATCTCAAGATAAAGCAAAAGTTTATATTTTAAATATTAAGAAAACTAATTATCTTGAGAAATATTAAAGTAAATCAAGCAATAAAATAACACCAAGATTTTTTACGTGGTTCAGCTATTACCCTCTATAATAATAGCCTAGTCCACGTCCAATACCAACTAGTATTGGAGACTCACTTTTATTCCTTTAAAAAAAGACCCTTGTTACAAAACAGATTCAATCAAATTGAATTACAATAATTCACTTGAGCACACTTGCTCCTTGTGCACCAATGCACCCCTTAAGCTCCTAAGCTTCCTTGAACCCTGTTTGTAAACAAACCTTAATCCACCTGGATTAAATTCCTTTAGACAACACTTAGTCTAAAAATATAAGATTACAATTTATAGAGGTCTAATGATCAAAGCAAATAAACAATTTAACAATGCAAGGCTTGACTAATGTATGCAATGATCAAATAGTAATAGAAAGATATTACCGATTTTTAGCCCACAGTAATGTGCTGAAAAATAATCAGAATTATAATATCACAACAACTGGAATTTTTGCACAGAAGATAAAATTGCTTTTCAAGTATATGAGTGCAATAATTGATTCAAGTGTTGTATCATGTATCACTGATCTCAGCTGCTTTTTATAGGCCAAAAATATATATATTACCGTTGCAACAAAAGATTTACGTTGAAAAAAAATCTTTCCGTTGATAATCTTTGTTCCGTTTATCAAACTTGATAACGTTGCTACTGATAAGAATCGTATCAACAATATTAACGTTGCAAGCACAAATATCAGATAATTACAAACATATATTGGACTCTTCAATTAGTTATCCACAAAGAAACCAAGTCAGATAAAAACTCTTCTAGACTTAAAAGTCTGCCAACAGTTGCAACAAAAGATATCATGATTTCATAAAGTCTACCGCCACTAATATAGCAACCAAAATAAACAAATAGGAGAGAGATATGTATATTATACTCAAGATAATGATCATCTTACATTTCCAAGAAATGTGCAGTACAAAGACTTCTTTTTCTACTTAAAGTAAATATAGAGTAATCATTACTTTTAAAATACCTACTCCCATATATCATATATCAATTCCGTAAATCATGTAACAGATTAATTATGACAACCATTTTCAAGGATATTCATGCATGACATAATATAAATACTAACCACTAAAAATTAAGAATTAAAATCAGTTAGCATATTATATAAAATTCTTAAGCATGCATAAAATATTTAATCACACACATAAAGTGTCCTAGAGCCTTGTATCAAAAAATTAAATATTTGCAATGACCTTACATATTTTTCTTAAGACTCAAATCTTCAAAATCTTTCATATCAACGATCTTTCATCAATTTCCTGAAATTTTACAATAGATAAATTAGTCTATAATATTAAGTCATCATCAAAACAAAAAGGTTAGAATATTACAAAACAACATTCTCCCCCTTTTTGATGATGACAACACCAAAAATTATAACTCCCCCTGAATTCATAACTCCCCCTGAATTCATGCATATTTCAGGAAAAATTTATAACACCTGCATAACACCTGCATGTTAGTATTCAAATATTAAAACAATCAATGCCTGCAACAAAATTAGTTTAAAAACATGCAGCAAAAACCATCTTAACCATCTTAACATCCAGTTTAATCATCCAGGCAATCATGCCTTAAAACCAACTTAAACCCATAGTCTTTTAACAAAAATTTAAACAAAAACAGAATCGCAGAACTTCTCATAATTCTCCCCCTTTGTCATCATGCAAAAAGACTCTAATTAATTTCCTCGAGATTAGCTTGCTGTTCTGCACGAGTGGTAAAATATGGACGATGACGAAGGCGATGAAGACGTTCTTCCAAGGTGTAATCGTTGGCAAGTCGAGGTGGTCGAGGAATAAAGGTCGCAGGAGGAAGCTCCATATCCAAAAAATCTCCCTTGTACTCAGCCATCCAGTTGTTCATTGGCCATTCGGGAATTGGAGAAAACATTGTTGGAACATGAAACCTCTGACCAATAGCATTGAACCGTGTAGCCATAAAATCTGCGAAATCCCCAATTTGATAACTAACAAATTTCACCTCTTGACTCAATTGACAAGTGTTTCAATTAACCTTGCGTTGAAGTGCTTCAACCATAGCTAACGTCTGAATCTCAAAACCCGCTTGAAGGTCAATAAATTCATCTTCAATTCTATGATATAATTTATTGATCTCAGGGGCATCCATTGGTAACTTCCCTTTCTCAAGACGATCAAGACGTAGTCTGATTTCCACCAATTCATCTTTCAAAGAGTTTTGATTTTGTAAAATTGTGGTCAAGACAGTCATAACATCAGACCCATTACAATTTGGCAAGATGATTCATGAGTATGAGAAATAGGAGAAGAAATAATAGGAGGATCAGGCAGAAGACGTACAAATTCACCAGCAAGAAACGTGATGTGTGATTTTGTCAAATTTGCAGTGTCAATAAGCTCATGATTTGTAACAGAAATTTCATCATCAAAAGAAATTTTAAAATGTTGAAAAAGCTTGGTAACAAATTTACCATAAGGAAGGCATTTCTTGCTTTGACGAATGCAACTTTGCATATGAGATAACAACATTTTAGATAAATTAAAAACCGTTCCAGATTTGAAGGAGATTCTGGCTGTGAGAAAAATTGTTCGTCTTCCATGGGTTGCTTCAACTGTTCTCGGCGATATGGCTCGGTTTCAGAAGCTTTGAAGAAAGAAAAACTTGAATCTGAATCATCAGATAATATTGTGGCATCAGACGACCCAATCACAGAAGATTTCTTCGGTATTCGCTTAGATTTCATCATTAGTCCGGTGAGATTCTTCAACGAAGATCCTTCATCGTTTGATTTTCCTGTCGATCGCTTGCTAGCTCTAGTTTTCATGATCGTAGTAGAGATATACCAAACGTTTGAGAGAACAAATGAATCTGAAAATATGTGAAAAGAGGAAGAAGTGTTCTGTGTTTAATACTGAAGAGTTGGAGAACGAAAATACTTCTTGAATGACTAAACCCATCTCAGCGCCTGCCTTTTCGGATTTCGAAATCTATAATGATAGTCACTGTAAATTGTGCCAAAATAAATACGGTTCACTAAGACAGATTTGTATTCCTTAAATGCCGGAAATAATGTATAGCAAAAGAATAATATGCAAATATACGAGATATTTTATGCATAAACTATTTTAGTACGTGAACACATTAAACCATGCACATTCCAGGTTCTCTTCTTAGCATGCAAAACCTTTCTTCACTCAAGGGTTTAGTAAAAATATCAGCTAATTGTTTTTCAGTAGGAATAAAAACCAATTTAACTAACCCTTTTGAAACATTATCCCTTAAAAAATGATGTCTTACTTCTATATGTTTTGTACGTGAATGCAAAACAGGATTCTTTGATATGTCAATAGCACTAGAATTATCACAATATATAGGCACATTATTGCAGATAATATCAAAATCACATAATGTTTGTCTCATCCATAATATTTGAGAGCAACAACTTCCTGCAGCTAAATATTCACCCTCAGTAGTTGATAAAGCAACTGAAGTTTGCTTTTTACTATGCCATGAAACAAGACTATGTCCCAAAAATGTACACGCACCACTTGTGCTTTTTCTATCAATTTGAAATCCTGCATAGTCAGCATCTGAGTAACCCATTAGATCAAAATGATTACATATAGGGTAAAATAATCCTAAATTTAAAGTACCACTTAAATATTTAAAAATTCTTTTAACTGCTTGCAAGTGGGATTCTTTGGGTTTAGATTGAAATCGAGCACAAAGACATACACTGTACATTATATCAGGTATAGATGCAGTTAAATATAATAAAGATCCAATCATACCTCGATATTTAGTTACCTCTACATCTATACCTTTATCATCTGATGTGAGCTTTATTGATGTACTCATTGGTGTAGTCTTTGGGTTGGTTTCTTCAAAACCAAATCTTTTGAGTAATTCTTTAGTGTATTTGGTTTGATGAATATAGATCCCTTCCTTTGTTTGCTTGATTTGAAGTCCCAAAAAGTAATGTAGCTCTCCCATTAAGCTCATATCAAATTCCTTATGCATACACTTTGAAAACCACTCATAAAGAAAATCATTAGTAGCACCAAATATAATATCATCTACATATATTTGAACAATGATTATTTCTTGCTTTTCATGTTTAATAAATAATGTAGAATCTATTTTACCTCTAGTAAAACCACTTGAAAGAAGATACTTATTCAACCTTTCGTACCAAGCCCTCGGAGCTTGTTTGAGACCATATAGAGCTTTCTTTAGCTTAAAAACATGATTGGGAAATTTCTCATGTTCGAATCCAGGAGGTTGTTTTACATATACTTCTTCATTGATGTAGCCATTAAGAAACGCACTCTTTACATCCATTTGATAAAGCTTGAATTTCTTGTAACAAGCAAATGCTAACAAGATACGGATAGACTCTAGTCTTGCAACTGGAGCATAAGTTTCTTCGTAGTCGATCCCTTCTTGTTGATTGTATCCTTGAGCTACCAACCTTGCTTTGTTTCGAGTAATTGTCCCATGTTCATCAAGCTTATTTTTGAATACCCATTTTGTTCCAATAATGGAACTATCTTTAGGAGGAGGCATTAATTCCCAAACTTGACATCGTTCAAATTGTTGAAGTTCTTCCTGCATTGCCATTAGCCAGCTTTCATCTAGGATAGCTTCCTTAGCATTCTTTGGTTCAACTTGGGATAAGAATGCTGAAAAAGCACATTGATTTTGCAATCCTCTTCTTGTAGTAATTCCTTTGTTTATATCTCCAATGATGTTTTCCGGTGGATGGTTCTTGAGATATCTTGCAGTCTTTGGCATTTGTACATCATGTATTACTTCTTCTTGTTGAGGAAGGTCTGCCTCAGGTTCTTCTATTGTATTTTGTTCTTCATCCTGAAAGTTTTCCAATTCAACTTGCTGGATTTGTTCACTTGGTTTGCTGAATAGGTTCCTCTGGTTTGCTGGATTTACTAAGATCTCTAATGTACCTGCATCCTCATCTCTTTCTTTTGGAAGATCATTGTGAGTTTCATTAAATCGAATATGAACAGATTCTTCAACACTCAACTTGTTAATGTTAAATACACGATATGCTTTACTATTCTGTGAATACCCAATGAAAATACCTTCATAAGATTTAGCATCAAATTTTCCTAGGTTATCACTAGTATTTAGAATAAAACATTTAGATCCAAAAACTTTGAAATAACTAATATTAGGGATCTTATTATTTAACAGTTCATAAGGCGTCTTCAAAATGATTGGACGGATAAGTACTCTATTCAAAACATAACAAGATGTGTTTACAGCTTCGGCCCAAAACTTTTTAGGAAATTTACTCTCTTGTAATAAAGTTCTAGCTGTTTCTTGTAGTGTCCTATTCTTTCTTTCTACAACTCCATTCTGTTGAGGGGTTCTTGGAGCAGAAAATTCATGACTAACACCCTTTTGATCACAAAATATTATAAAGTCTTTTAGAAACTCAGTACCATGATCACTTCTTATCCTTACAAGTTTTAGACTATATTTTGTTTCCAAGTTTCTGATTAATTTCTCAAATTCCTTGAATGCTTCATCTTTAGTTCTCAAAAATAATACCCATGTATATCTAGAGAAATCATCTACTATTACAAAAGCATAAAATTTACCATTCATACTAGGATGTCTTTTTGGTCCAAATAAATCAAGATGGAGTAGTTGTAAAGGAGAAGAGGTTGATACCATGTTCTTTGCTGTAAATGACGTTCTTACTTGTTTCCCGAGTTGACAAGGAACACAAATTCCCTTCTTTTCATATTTGATCTTTGGCAATCCTTTGACGAGATTCTTTGAGGATAATTTCTTGATTAAATCCATGTGAACATGTCCCATCCTCTTGTGCCACAAATTAGCCTCATCTTGTACAGATGCTAAACATACTTCTTCATCCTGTTGCTCAAAATCAATAGTATATATATTTCCTTCTCTTTGTGCAACTAGGGTAACATTGTTAGTACCATGAGAAATAGTGCATTTTTCTTTATCAAAACTAACTTGGTGACCATTGTCCATTAATTGACTTATACTAATAAGATTAAATTCGAGACCGTTAACTAAATGAACATTGTCGATGTTAACCTTACCATTACCAATTTTACCTTTTCCAATAATCTCACAAGTTCGATTATCTCCGAATGTGACCGTTCCGTTTTTCTTCTTGTGTTTTAGTTCAACGAACTTAGATTTATCACCGGTCATATGACAAGAGCATCCACTATCAAGAATCCACTTTTGAGACGGAACTCTTGCCTTAAAACATACCTGTCACGAAAAAATAATTCATCCTTTTGGTACCCACATCTTTTTGGGTCCTTTTACGTTAGTTGCAGGTAAATCATCCTTTTAACCCAAACCTTCTTAATCTTATTTTTCTTAAAGCAATTTATGTCTAAATGACCTTTAATGCCACAATTCCTACATGTTGTAAAAGGCGAACAATAATTTAATCTAAAACGTGATTTTGACTTTAGCATTTTTATATTACCCTTTTCATGCATAAAATTATAACCAATTCCTTGTCTTTCAAAAGTAGGTCTTTGTTTACCCAAAATGACATTTAAATTTTCTTCACCTTGAACGAATTTAGCAAGAGATAATTTTAGTGAAGCTATTTCTTTTTGAAGTTCGTCATTAGGAGATGTTTTAACAGACGATTTATCACTAAATGCATCAATACACAAATCTCTCATTTTTAATTCATTAGTCAATTTTTCAACTTCATTGTTCAAGTAAGTTACTTTGTTGAAAAGAACTTTGTTATAATTCTCAAGAAAACTGTTTTTAGCAATCAAAACTTTTTCTTCTTTACATATAGATTCCTTTTCAATATTTTTCTTTTCATCTATCAAAGATTCTACTTCACCCATTAATGTGTTGACTAAGTCTTTCAAACATGCATTCTTTTCTTTCAATTTCTCATTTTCTTGTTTCAAAGAAATAAGTTCAAAAATAGATACCTCATTAGATTCACCTTCTATTCCCATGAAGCATACTTGAGCTATCTCATCCTTGGCGTCGACCTCAACTTCAGATTCTTCTTCATCACTCCAAGTGACTAGTGCCTTGTTTCTCTTATTATCCTTGAAGCTTGTTTTTCCTTTATTCTTTAGTTGAAAACAGTCCTTCTTGAAGTGTCCTGGACGTCCACATTCAAAACACGTCTCCTCGGTTTGTTTTCCCTTGCCTTTGTTTGAATTGAAGATATTCTTTCGTTTATTCTTTCTTTGAATAAGTCCTTTGAGTCTCCTGGTCATCAAGGCTATCTCTTCATCCGAATCATCATCAAGCTCTTCTTCATTTCCTGCATTAAGAGCTAAAACCTTTCTTCGAGGAGTTTCGTCCTCATCATCATACCTCTTTAACTGATGTTCATATTCCTCAAGTTCACCAAAAAGGGTTAATGTATCCATAGTAGATATAGTAGAGGAATCTTGAAGAGTAGTGATTTTAGAAGCAAACCTCTTGGGCATAGCCCGAAGTAACTTACGATTAATCTCACTTTGTGAAATAGATTTGTCCAGTAGCTTTAATGAGTTCAAAAGAACAAGGAACCTTGCTTGAGCCATCTTTATGGTTTCATCTTTCTCGAGTTTGAACATTTCATAATCATGCATGAGCATGCTTAGCTTGACTTCTCGAACTTTTGAAGTACCTTCATGACTTACCACTAAAGTATCCCACATCTCTTTGGCTGTGTTGCATGAAGAGACTTTATCTATCTCGGATTGTACCATGCCGCTGAGAAGTGTGTTCATTGCTTTCGAATTATATGAGACCATGTAGATTTCGTTTGGATCCATTTCTAGTAGAATCTTTGGTGTCCCATCTTCTCTTCGTGGAATAACTGGTCCGTTCTCCACAACCCACCATTCCCAAGGATCTCTTTGAAGGTAGATCCTCATTCGGAATTTCCAGAAGTTGTAATTTTCTGTTCCATATAACAAAGGAGGTCTATTTGTTGATTGACCTTCTTGATTGTTGCTCCCGAACTGTGCCATGTCAGAATCTTTCCCTACAAGTCACCTTTAAGACCAAGTAAGTAGAGCCTTGCTCTGATACCAAATGAAATTCAGATATGGCACACTTAGAAGGGGGGGTTGAATAAGTGTGGAAGCAAACTATGACCAATTTAAAAACTTTAAATGAATACAGCCTACTGAATCAAAGAATACAGCTTGCTGAATGAATACAGTCTACCGAATTGAATTTTTGTTTAAGAAAATATCTTGGTGAATTTTTAAGTCAGCTAAAATATTTGATGTAAAAATAATATCTCAAGATAAAGCAAAAGTTTATATTTTAAATATTAAGAAAACTAATTATCTTGAGAAATTTTAAAGTAAATCAAGCAATAAAATAACACCAAGATTTTTTACGTGGTTCAGCTATTACCCTCTATAATAATAGCCTAGTCCACGTCCAATACCAACTAGTATTGGAGACTCACTTTTATTCCTTTAAAAAATGACCCTTGTTACAAAACAGATTCAATCAAATTGAATTACAATAATTCACTTGAGCACACTTGCTTCTTGTGCACCAATACACCCCTTAAGCTCCTAAGCTTCCTTGAACTCTGTTTGTAAACAAACCTTAATCCACCTGGATTAAATTCCTTTAGACAACACTTAGTCTAAAAATATAAGATTACAATTTATAGAGGTCTAATGATCAAAGCAAATAAACAATTTAACAATGCAAGGCTTGACTAATGTATGCAATGATCAAATAGTAATAGAAAGATATTACCGATTTTTAGCCCACAGTAATGTGCTGAAAAATAATCAGAATTATAATATCACAGCAACTGGAATTTTTGCACAGAAGATAAAATTGCTTTTCAAGTATATGAGTGCAATAATTGATTCAAGTGTTGTATCATGTATCACTGATCTCAGCTGCTTTTTATAGGCCAAAAATATATATATTACCGTTGCAACAAAAGATTTACGTTGAAAAAAAATCTTTCCGTTGATAATCTTTGTTCCGTTTATCAAACTTGATAACGTTGCTACTGATAAGAATCGTATCAACAATATTAACGTTGAAAGCACAAATATCAGATAATTACAAACATATATTGGACTCTTCAATTAGTTATCCACAAAGAAACCAAGTCAGATAAAAACTTTTCTAGACTTAAAAGTCTGCCAACAGTTGTAACAAAAGATATCATGATTTCATAAAGTCTACCGCCACTAATATAGCAACCAAAATAAACAAATAGGAGAGAGATATGTATATGATACTCAAGATAATGATCATCTTACATTTCCAAGAAATGTGCAGTACAAAGACTTCTTTTTCTACTTAAAGTAAATATAGAGTAATCATTACTTTTAAAATACCTACTCCCATATATCATATATCAATTCCGTAAATCATGTAATAGATTAATTATGACAACCATTTTCAAGGATATTCATGCATGACATAATATAAATACTAACCACTAAAAATTAAGAATTAAAATCAGTTAGCATATTATATAAAATTCTTAAGCATGCATAAAATATTTAATCACACACATAAAGTGTCCTAGAGCTTTGTATCGAAAAATTAAATATTTGCAATGACCTTACATATTTTTCTTAAGACTCAAATCTTCAAAATCTTTCATATCAACGATCTTTCATCAATTTCCTGAAATTTCACAATAGATAAATTAGTCTATAATATTAAGTCATCATCAAAACAAAAAGGTTAGAATATTACAAAACAACATATATTAATCCTAATTAGCAAAGATTGAAATATTGATTAAGAAATTTTAATATAATTAGAAAATTCTAATTATAATTTAGAAATATTAATTTTTGATTTTTAAAATCAAAATTCGGAAATCTTAGAAATTAAATTACAAATTAAGGGTTAAACCCTAAACCCTACACCCTAAGGGTTTGGCCATTTACTAGAATGCCATTAAAATTAATAGCAAAATAGTCATTTTGCCCTTAGTTGAATAATTGAAGGTTACTTGCAAATTTAGCCAATATATAGTTGGTGAACTACCACAAGTTATTAAAAACCACCTCCATCAGTCACATAATGCCAGCAATCTCAGCAACATCAGCTATAGATAAATTGTATCATATTAAAAGATTAAAAGAGAGAGAAAGAGCTACTTTATTTTTCATTTTCTCTTAGACCCTTCTTTCTCAAAATCAGAAATTCTAGAGTGAGAGAGAGTGAAATATTCAGGCATGATCAGTTTATTGATCTCCTTAAACTGATCACAAAGTCAAAATTTAAGGATCAAAGCCTAAAAGGTATAAACCCTAATTTTTGTAAATCTTGTGTTTTGATGTTAGTTGTTGGTTAAAGTTGTGTATTAGGGTGTCATTTGATGATCTAGGTTGTCAAAACCTAGATCCATATCATTTTGATGCTCGAAATTTGATGTTTTGAAAATCTGGAAAAAGATCAAAAAGTGACCTGACAGTCATATGTCAGGGCCTCTAGATCTTTACCTATTAGATGTTAAGTGTATTTAATGTTATAGATCTGTAGTTTGCCATGTTGTTTATGATCTGAAACTGGAAACAAGGTCAGAGCATGTCTAGTTTGCAAGTTAGAGGTGGTCAAACGTGGTTGACCGACCATGGGAGACTGTTTATGAAAAACCTAGAATTTCCAGGAACTTTCTGACAAGTTTGTTTGGCCTCTGATCTTGCAGCCGTTTGATTTTTTTTGGCCAAGTTGTTGTATTAATATTGTAGTCTATCATTTGGTCTACATGTATAAACTTTTATATCACTCAAATACGTAAAGGAATCAAAGTATTGAGCAGTCAAACCATCGTTGACCAATTTGCTCAAGAACATTTATGGGTAACCCAGAAATGTTCAAGAACAGATTTTTGGGACTACGTTGACCGGCCATAATTACTTGTGCTGATGTTTTATAGTTGATCTAGTGTATTATTTGTGTTGCCTGATACCTCTAATACAAGATTAGACCTTAAGATCACATTAATCCAACATGTAACGCTTATATTCGAGCGCTCAATGTAAGGCCTAGCAACTGTTCTTCATTTCTGGAAAACCTAGAAATGAAGAACAGCTCTGACAATACTTTCTAGAACTTAGATCTCTCTTGTGGGTTGTTAGATGGCCATGAAATTTATTAATAATGATAGTATAACAATTATACTATAAACTAGACACTTTATCCAGCACAGAACATCATGAGAACTAGAATCAAAAGTTAGTCAAACCATGCATCTTGAACACTGACTTTGTCAATGTTCTTGAGACAAGAACACCAAAGGCAACAGACAAGTGTCGCTAAAGGCCTACAGCGATGATTTTATTTATTTTATTTTCTGAATATTCTGAAAATTATTTAAAAATAGATAAAAATGATTTTTAAGTATTAAAAATACAAAATAAATTTCGAAAAATTATTTTAAAGTTCGAAAAATAGTTTTTTATTATTAAGAGTATATTTCATAAATATTTAATATTTTTGGAATATAAATGGTATTTAATTTTTTTAATTATAATATTAAATAAATAATTTAAAAATGATTTTAATACATGAAAAATCATGAAAAATAATATTATGGTATAAAAAAATATTTAAAGATATTTTTAGTAACTTTTATTATTTTAGGATGAATTTCATTAATTAATCAATATTAATGATAATTAGTTAATTTAATAAATATATTAAATAAATTAAGGAAAAATTGAATTAATAATTTATAAATCATATAAAAATAATTTAAGGGTTATAAAAATATTTTAAGTTATAAAATATAACTTTTGATATTTGTCATGAAAGTATTAATATTTTAATATTAATAGCAATAATCGGATAATAAATTCAAGTGTTTAAAAATAATATTTAAATGATTTTAAAGTATTAAAAATACTTTATGATATTATAAATATATTATAATATTATGCTATGTATTTCATTAATATTTGACAATAAATAGATATTAATGATAAAAGAATTATAAGGTATTTAAATCATTTAAATAAAATTTTAATGATTGAAAATACAAGATAAATAGTAATAATTATGTGAAAATTATTACGAACTTACGAAAAATATTTTGACTGTTAATAAAACTATTTAAGTTAATTGTTAAGTTTTAGGCAGAGTTTAATTGAATTTAGACTCGAGATTTGTTTGACTAGACCATTTGGATGTCAGATTTGTGTCAGGTTCATCTCAGACTGCAATAGTTTGACTTTATACCGAATTTTATACGTGTTGTAGACTGATAGGGTTATGTAAATATGTGTTTAGGTTATTCTATGTATATATATATATATATATATATAGTATTATATTGTGATGATATTATTCTAATATTGAAGATCTATATTACTAATATTAGGTCTTCGGATAAAGAGGTATAATTGTGTAGAAGTAATCAACGGTTTAGGCAAGTTTGTTTTTACTTAACTCTACTAAGATTTGTTTCATTCAGATAAGCTTATGGTTAATCATTGGTGGTTGCCATGAATTGTACTCTGTACATATTACATGTATAAGTCAGGTATGAAAGGTTGATCACCTTCATTACCAGTTGGTTCAGATATATTTGTTCTTGTTATATACTTGTTCTCTGACGCCCCCAAAATAGGTATATAACACCCATTCTGAGTCGTCAAAATACATGGTATAGAAACAACTACAACTTTATTAATACAACATAAAAACTGTGTGTATAAATATAAATATTATCATTTAGACAATATCCACACTCAAATAAGTCATCATTACAATTATTAATACATTATTTTTACAGAATAGTGAGGACTACTAGAACCACTTCTAGAACCATCATTCCACACCCCGACTAGTACTCGCTACATTCTCGACTCCTGAGAAGAAAAATGGAACAAGGAAAAGAGTGAGCTCAACTAGTCTAGTAAAGAACATTATGACTAAGATAATATAAAAAAAATTATCGTTAGTCCTCAACAGGGAAAAATCTAATACAATATAATAGACAATAAGCTTTAAATCAATATTCACAGCGGAAATAATAATTCATTAGAAGAGTTAAGTAGAGAATAAAATCTACTATCTTCTATATATGAATTTAAAAGTATATCGTCAACATTTTATCCCTGTAACATCAATCAATATATATCTGGAATCAAATATTCATCTTTGTACTACAGGCCAAAGATATTCATCAGTTGGTCATGTTCATCTTTGCACTACGGACCAAAGATATTCATCAGAAATCATTCATCTTTGCACTACAGGCCAAAGATATTCAATAATATCATCATTTAGGACTGAGAATGATGGAAAATATTTTTAAAAAATGAATCCAGTGAAACAAAAGAACGAGTATTAAAGAATCGTACTTTAAACAATCCAAGTTCAAAAATACTTCATAAATAATCAGAGTGGAGTAAAATTCAAGAATGATCAAAACATGGATACAATCAAAGGTAGTATCCATAATAGATATTTTGGAGGAAAAAACGAAAATTTAATTTTTTTTCTGTGAATAGTGTCGTATACGTGAATAGTTCCGTATAAGTGAATAGTAACTCCGACACTAAAAGATAGAAATTTCACAAAAAAGTCATCATGCTTCGTGAATAGTACTCGTGAATAGTAACTCATAAATAGTAATCCCGGCTTGAAAAGTTCTAAATTTGATAAAAATTCAGACCAATATTTCGGCATAATGATATTGAAGAAATAATATCATTTATGAAGAAAATAACATCCCTTACCTTGTAAAAACAGTACGTCTTGTTGAAACACCGGATATAAGCTATGTCTTTAACTTGCACCGTATAGTAACACTCAAAGTATCAAAATATTTACAAGAATACACTCAATATATCGAGAGAGAAAGAGAGAGAAATCTTTAGTTTCTGGTGTGATTTTCAATTCTAACCTAAGCATCCTATTTATAGGAATTCAGCCACCAAATAATGACAAAAACCAAAAAATGTTTTTCTTAATAAACATAATTAAAACCTCCCAAAATCAATTATTTCGAAACTACGGAACTTCAATAATTCATAATAAATAGCCCTTTTATCAGAAAAATTTAAACCACATGTCTTTTCTATAGGAAATTTCATTCTCTACAACTTTACAGAAGAAAGTTTTTTCAAATTCCCAACAGAAATTGACCGAAATCATCAAACAGACGATTTTACAGGCTATAATTAAATTTTGATCAAGAATTGGGGTCCACCGACACACAAAATATGTGTTAATCATTTAATACCACAAAAATACTCTTTCTCCTCATATACTCATATATCCCACATTTATTGTAAACATATAATCATTATTATATTATAATAATATAATAAAATATTATTTTATTAGAAAAGATAAAATATCAATTTTTAACAATTGTCACTTTAAAAATTTTCTCCATCTATATCCATATAAAATCAATATTTTTCTCATCATATAAATTAATAATTAATTATTAACAAATAATATTACAGAATCACAGTACTGGCAACCAGGCCGTTCCTAGGAAAGAAGGGTTTTCCAATAAGAATTTTTCCTTACTGGCGCACAATTAGGTAACCAAATCTCTCCTTAGACAGAAATTTCTAGACATTACCAATAATGTTTTCTAATAATATTATTCAGATAATATGAATTATTGCTTCGATAATGGAAAATACTGTGCAGTGATAATTATTGAAATAACAGTAATATAAAATATCAACGCAACAATTATTGAATAAATAAAATAAAATACTGAACAGTAACTATTGTAAAAATTATTGAGTAGTGCCTTCTTACGTAATAATCAATAATTGGTGCAATACCATGTACTACTATGCAACAACGCGTATTACTGTGTTTTAACCACCGGGTATTCCAACAGTGTTAACGGTAACAAATGCGCCGTTATTTATAAACAACTTATACTTGTTATTTTCTTCATCCAATCGCTTTCCAATATGCGGCCCACACAAGGCTGCGCCGTCGTACGAATATTCTCCGATAAAAAATGAATATTTTATAACCACTTACATATTTAAAATATTTGCGCATTTTACCCATAACAAATGCATTAATCAAATCAACCCTTACTATTTCAAAATAATAAATATAGGAAATTAAATTTCATTTATTAATAATTTGGGGTTTTACAACCTCCCCTTCTTATGAAATTTCATCCTCGAAATTAACGTACGTACCTGGTGTTTCGAAAAGATGAGGATACCTCGCTTTCATTTCCGTTTCCAACTCCCAGGTCATTTCCTCAATAGCATGGTTTCTCCACAAAACTTTAACTTGTGGTATGACCTTCGTGCGTAGGACATGCTCCTTCCTATCCAAGATCTTGATAGGTACCTCTTCGTACATTAAGCCTTCGACTATCTCGTCCGGTTCTAACTCAATGACGTGGTTTGGGTCTTTCACATATTTACGAAGCACAGATATATGAAAAACATTATGAACACGAGACATACTTGGAGGTAACGCGAGTCTATAGGCCACATTTCCTACTCGGTCAGGAATTTGAAATGGACTAATAAATCGTGGATTGAGTTTTTCTCTCTTCCCAAATCTTGTTACTCCCTTCCATGGAGCCACACCCAACAATACATGATCCCCAATACTAAATTCCACGTCCTTTCGATGAAGTTCCTCATAACTGTTTTGTCTATCATGTGCCGTTTGTATGAATCGTTTGAATCTTCTCTGTAGTCATTCGTACCAACTCTAGTCCCAACATACTGGAGAGCGACACTTTTGTCCATACAATGATTCAAATGGAGCCAGACCTATACTTGCTTGATAACTGTTGTTGTAGGAGAATTCCACCAATGGTAGGTACTTATCCCAACTCCCTTTGAAATTGAGGACATAAAGTCTTAATAGATCTTCAAGAGTTTGAATAGTCCTCTTTGATTGTCCGTCCGTTTGAGGATGGTATGCCAAACTAAACCGTAAATCCGTGCCTATAGCTTTTTGCAAGCTAACCCAAAATATTGAAGTGAGTCTTAGTTCACGATCCGAAACTATGGATACTAGCATGCCATGCAATCTTACAAACTCATCTACGTATATACAAGCAAGACGTTCAAGGGAATAAGTCTCCCGTATCAGCAAGAAATGAGAAGACTTGGTTAATCTATCAACAATAACTCAAATAGCATTTATGACTTGAGAAACCGTGGGAAGACCTGTAACAAAATACATGGTAATGTGTTCCCACTTCCATTTCAGAATCTCAAGTGGTTGCAATGGACCTTTTGGCACTTGATGCTCCACCTTGACACGTTGACAAGTTAAACACCTCGATATAAACTTCGCGATCTCTCTCTTCATATTAGTTCCACCAAAATGTATGTCGAAGATCACGATACATTTTGGTACTTCCAGGATGGATTGCAAATGGTGTATTGTGTGCCTCTATCATGATCGTTTACTTCAAATCAGGATCGTTAGGAACACAAAGTCTGGAGTGGAATTAAAGTATTCAGTCTTCATCGATTCTTGCTTCTGGAATAAGCACCTTCTTGCACTTTCTTCTTCATACGCATCAGCTCCAGGTCTGTGGCTTGACCAACTTTAACTTTATCGATTAAAGTTGGTTCTATGCGTATACTTAACATCATCGCACTCGTTCTTGCATATGATCTTCTACTCAATGCGTCAGTTACCACGTTCAGTTTTTCCAAGATGGTATGGTCAGAACATGTGCCAAAATGAGTCTCCTCTTGAGTTCTTCGAAGCTCTTCCCACATTCCTTGCTCTATTCAAATTTGTATCTCTACAAGTTAGCTGCTTTAATGGAGTAGCGATTCGAGAATATTCTTCAACGAATCTCCGATAATAATCAACTAAGCCTAGAAAGCTACGTATTTCGATTACCGACATAGGTTGCTCTCAACTGTGACTCATATCCCAACCTTGGATAGCACGTCTCAATGACACCTATCAGTTTACGATCGTACAGATATGGCGTCCCCTACGGAGAGTCTGGCTTTGGTGCATTCTGCAAAAGAAGTCATCAGATAGAGGCTCGATTATCAACTTCTATAGTTGGGTTTTTAACTCCTGAATTTTAATAGGAGTCATTTGATATGAGATTTTAGAAATGGGTTTTCTACCAGGGTTTAAAGTCGATACAAAATTCAATATCACGCTCTGGGAGTAGGCCAAGAAATTTTTTCAGGAAATACGTTAGGAAATTTATTAACAACAGAAATATCATTCAAATCTGACGTATTTTTGTTCAAGTCCATAACATGGCTAAGAAAGCTTGACATCCGTTTTTCAATAAACGAATGACTTTACAGCTTGATATGAAAGAGTTTGACTTTAATGGTTTGGTTGCTTAAATTCGAATAACAGGTTGCTTAGGAATATGAAAACTAACAACATTACAAAAGAAATCACTTTGGCATGATGAGCAGTTAACCAATTAATCCCTAAAATCACATCAAAAGCAAGTATCTTTAAAGAGATAAGGTCAACAGGTAATGTGATGGTGCCAACTTGGATCAAACAAAATTTATAAAAAGTTGATATAACGAAAGTTTCTCCTAACGGAGTTTCAACATATAAGTCAAAGTTTAATTTTCTCCGGAGTCAAGTTTAACATTGAGTATAAGCAGGAGAGATAAACGAATGGATAGAACCGGTATCTAATAAGGTATAAACTTCACTAGAATATATAATTAACTAACCTGTGCTAACTTCGTTCGGGTTCCTCGCATTCTAACCGTTGACTTTGACTTTTCTGGGACAGCCTTTTGAGTCACCATCCCCGCTGGACTTTGTTTTGCTACAGTGCAATCTCGATCGATATTACCTTCGTTTCCATAGTTATAACATACCTTAAACTATTGTGGGCAGTTTGGGCATATATGTCTTTCTTTTTCGCACTTATAACATATAATCGGTGGTCGTTCTCCTCCTTTGGAATCAGTTGCTGCTGGTGCTGACGTGTTCACATTGTCATTGTTGAATCTCCTCTTTTTAAAATCTCCCCCCGACTCGCTTCTTCTATTTTCATGGCCACGATTACCACCAGAGTGGTTGCCGCTCTTGTCCATATTTTTCTTTCTCCGCTGGTTATCATTGTTCTGATGACTGTTGTCACCGGTATGATCCTGGTTGTGGTCCCTCAGTTGACCGTACTCGTTATCTCGCTCTAATAATTGAGCCCTGTTGACAACATCTGAATATAGAGAAAAATTATGAGAAATGAGATATTGACGTATACCGGGTTTCAAACCTCTCAGAAACATCCGCGTTATACATTCCTCATTCTCCACCAAATGAGGTGTAAACCTGGATAACTCTGCAAACTTCGCCTCGTACTGGGACACCTTCATGTTATTCTGCTCTAGTCTAATAAACTATACCTCCTTCATATGACGAATACATTTCAGGAAAATACTTGTCATTGAACAGTTTCTGAAATATCTCCCAAGACATGCTGAGGGCGGCTGGATGGGTATGCTTCACAAACTCCCACCAGCAATCTGTCTCGCCTCGGAACATAAAGGTGGCGAATATAACCTTCTGTTCCTTCGTGCATCCCTAAGACATCGAATATCTTGGTAATTTGTTTAACCCACATCTCTGCCTTGATCGAATCTGGCTTTCCAATAAATTCTGGTGGTCCCAACTCTTTTAACTGCTTGGCTGTGACAAACCGTGAATTGTTATCATTACCTCCTGTATTTTGAACACGAGTCTCCCTCGTCTGATTTTACATGAACTGCAAAAAGCTTCTAAACATCCCATCATTCATCATCTGCTCGGTGGTGTTGTTCAAAGGAGGAACAATGCCAACCTGTTGCACATTCTCCTTGTTGGTGAGCAAAGGTGTCTCCACGGTCTCATTTACTCCACTGTAAACATTCTCAGTCGACATTCTCAAATACTGCCATAAGACAAGGCTTAATTTAACAAATTAATAAATCACATAATATCCCTATATTATGACCGACCAACAAATAAGCTTAGGTAAGACACACTAGCGAAGGATTTACTCGTCTCTCCCCTCCTAGTTCTATTCCCAGATCTCCGCCAGAGATCATATCCCTAAGCTCTGATACCAACTGTGACACCCCCAAAATAGGTATATAACACCCATTCTGAGCCGTCAAAATACATGGTACAAAAACAACTACCACTTTATTAATACAACATAAAAACTGTGAGTTTAAATACAAATATTGTCATCTAGACAATATCCACACTCAAATAAGTCTTCATTACAATTATTAATACACTATTTTTACAGAATAGTGAGGACTACTAGAACCACTTCTAGAACCATCATTCCACACCCCAACTAACACTCGCTACATTCTCGCCTCCTGAGAAGAAAAATGGAACACCGAGGAAAAGGGTGAGCTCAACTAGCCCAGTAAAGAACATTATAACTAAGATAATATAAAATCAATTATCGTTAGTCCTCCACAGGGAAAAATCTAATAGAATACAATAGACAACAAGTTTTTAATCAATATTCGCAGCGGAAAATAATAATTCATTAGAAGAGTTAAGTAGAGAATAAAATCTACTATCTTCTATATATGAATTTAAAAGTCCATCATTAACATTTTATCCCTGTAACATCAATCAATATATATCTGGAATCAAATATTCATCTTTGCACTACAGGCCAAAGATATTCATCAGTTGGTCATGTTCATCTAAACACATGTTCATCTTTGCACTACGGACCAAAGATATTCATCAGAAATCATTCATCTTTGCACTACAGGCCAAAGATATTCAGTAATATCATCATTTAGGACTGAGGATGATGAAAAATATTTAAAAAAAAATGAATCCAGTGAAACAAAAGAATAAATATTAAGGATTCGTACTTTAAATAATCCAAGTTCAAAAATACTTCATAAATAACCAGAGTGGAGTAAAATTCATGAATAATCAAAATATGGATACAACCAAAGCTAGTATCCATAATAGATATTTTGGACGAAAAACGAAAATTTAATATTTCTATGAATAGTGTCGTATTCGTGAATAGTATCGTATACGTGAATAGCAACTCCGACACTAAAATATAGAAATTTCACAAAAAAATATCATTCTTCGTGAATAGTACTCGTGAATAGTAACTCGTGAATAGTAACTCATGAATAGTAACTCATAAATAGTAACCCCAATATGAAAAGTTCTAAATTTGATAAAAATTCAGACCAATATTTCGGCATAATGATATTGAAGAAATAATATCGTTTACAAATAAAATAACATCCCTTACCTCGTAAAAACAGTACTTCTAGTTGAAACACCGGATATAAGCTATTTCTTGAACTTGCACCGTATAGCAACACTCAAAGTATCAAAATACTCACAAGAATACACTCAATATATCGAGAGAAATCTTTAGTTTCTGGTGTGATTTTCAATTCTAACCTAAGCACTCTATTTATAGGAAAATGCTTAGAACACCAAAGCAAAAAATTTAATAATATAATAATATTTTATTTTTTATTTCCTTAGCCCACCTTGACCATCTGAATTCAGCCACCAAATAATGACAAAAACCAAAAAAAACGTTTTTCTTAATAAACATAATTAAAACTTCCAAAAATCAATTATTTCATAACTTCGGAACTTCAATAATTCATAATAAATAGCCCTTTTATCAGAAAAATTCAAACCACATGTCCTTTCCATAGGAAATTTCATTCTCTACAACTTTACAGAAGAAAGTTTTTCCAAATTCCCAACATAAATTGACTGAAATCCACAAACAGGCAATTTTACAGGCTATAATCAAATTTCGGTCAAGAATTGGGGTCCACCGACACACAAAACATGTGTTAATCATTTAATGCCACAAAAATACTCTTCCTCCTCATATACTCATATATCCCACATTTATTGTACACATATCATCATTATTATATTATAATGATATAATAATATATTATTTTATCAGAAAAGATAAAATATTAATTTTTAACAATTGTCAATTTAAAAATTTTCTCCATCTATATCCACATAAAATCAATATTTTCCTCATCATATAAATCAATAATTAATTATTCACAAATAATATTATAGAATCACGGTACTGGCAACCAGGCCGTTCCTAGGAAAGAGGGGTTTTCCAATAAGAATTTTTCCTTACTGACGCGCAATTAGATGACCAAACCTCTCCTTAGACGGAACTTTCTAGACATTGCCAATAATATTTTCTAATAATACTATTCAGATAATATAAATTATTGCTTCGATAATGGAAAATACTATGTATTGACAATTATTGAAACAACAGTAATATAAAATATCAACGCAGCAATTATTGAATCAATAAAATAAAATATTGAACAGTAACTACCGTAACAATTATTGAGTAGTGCCTTCTTACGTAAGAATCAATAATTGTTGCAATACCGTGTGCTACTATGCAACAGCGCGTATTATTGTATTTTAACCACCGGGTATTCCAACAGTGTTAACAGTAACAACTGCGCCGTTATTTATAAATAACTTATACTTGTCGTTTTCTTCATCCAATTACTTTCCGTTATGGGGCCTACACAAGGCTGCGCTGTCGTACGAATATTCCCGACAGCAAGAATATTTCACGACCAAACGAATATTCTCCGATAAAAAATGAATATTTAATAACCAATTGCTTATTTAAAATATTTGCACATTTTACTCATAACTAACCACATTAATCAAATCAACCCTTACTATTTCAAAATAATAAATAGAGAAAATTAAATTTAATTTATTAATAATTTGGGGTCTTACATGTTCTGTCAAAAGTTTGTTCATGGTAGTTCACAATTATACTGTTGAATTATAGCCATCTTATTATTCAAACTCTTTCAATCATGATATATCGTTATATTATTGAACTTAAACTTGCTGGGCAATCCTCATGCTCACCCTTGCTATATCATGATAAAACATTGCAGATTAATGCGAATGCGTCGGATACAAGGAAAGGTTAAAGGCAGTGCCAGCTTAAAGTTAATGTGCACGATTAGTTTTGTAATAGTATAGTTTGAAAATGATGTTATATGTTAGATAGTTATGAATTCTGTATAAGTTAAGTTTACTCGACCTTGGGAAAAAGTATGTAAGTTTAATGTATATACAATTTATGTTTATATCTTCCGCAGATATAGTAATAGTGTTAGAATGATCGAACCGGATCCGCGGTGATTTGGGACCTCGGATTCAGGGACGTCACAGTTGGTATCAAAGCTGTAGGTTATGAATCTTATGTAGGAATACCTGAGACTAATAACCGCAGTGATTAGGATAATATCTAACTCACATAGAGTTAATCGGTCGGCAAGATTCAAAGACGAATCTCGGCGAGTTATAAGATGCATAGTTCCCTAACTCTGATAATAAAGTTGAACAGTAGTGGTGAATAGATAGAATCTAAAAGACTAAAAGTGCAGTGATAGAAGATCGTAAAATAAAACGATCAAGACATAGAAATAAATCGTAATATATACGATAAGATCACCCCGTGATCTAATAAGGTGATAGTAGGGAGAAGAATCAATCTAATGATTGAACAGTGTACAGCAAGATTTCTGAGTGTCAGTTGTACTATAAATTGGTATAGATTCAGGAAAGGATTATGAATACGAGTTAAATGAAATTCGCATTGAGAAGGGGGTTAGTGTTAGGTGGGGATTCAATTAAGGATTCATGTCGGCAGCTGAGTTGTATGATTCCTTCTGTGGGCGGGGAATTGTACTTAGTGTTACAACTACTTAGTTCTGACAATGATAATCATTGAAATGTTGTGTCGCGCTATTTGTTATATGCATGTTAAGAAGGTGATTCTTTTCTCATGTGTAGAATAGATAGATAGGTTATAGATAAAGGATATAAGGTTAAGTACGAGTTCTTAAAACTCATACTTATTTGACATACTTCATTCATAGTTATATGAAATATTTATGAACCCCTCAGCAAATGGACGCCAAAGGTCTGACTAGGAAAGTTCTTAAACTCATATGATTATGGCAATTTATGGACTCATAAGTGTGGTTTTACGAACTGGGTATAGTTGTGTGTGAATGGAGAATTGAGGATTATAGGAACAGATAGATTGTTAAGCAAATAATTATTAGTGAAGAATTAAGTTTTCTAAAACTCCTAGCTATGCTAGAATTCAAAATTTTGACATCAAGCTAAGTACGCACTATGTGCCTTTAAAAAAAATATGTAGACTCGTAATCATTTTTGAAACGGTTTAAAGTATAGTCTATGCTACTTATTTCGGCTAGACGCAAATGATTTGAAATATCAAAATTTATTTTAATTATCACTCAAGTATCATGTAACCTGGTGAAGAGATGATAAAAAGTTGATGGAGTTGTAAATACAAGAAATACTTAGTGTGAATTTGATCTAAAATCGTTGTTCCACTATTGTATGATGTGTTATGACAAAGTCATACAATGACGGCATCATGACGTCATTCTTGAAAATATTTTCAAAATTTTAATTTGCCAACGGGGTTTGGCTACATCTAAATAATTCGATTGAGTTAAATTATTGACATGAGTATATGCTATTCGATTCAGCTAGACAAAAGTTTATGAAAACTCTAAGTGTTCATTGAAAGAAATTTCCCGAACCAAATTGTTTTGGTGAAGAATCGGATAAGACTAAGGTATGATTTTTGGGCCTATGGCAGAGACGAGAAACAGAGTCAACCAGCAGTACTTAATAAGTACAGGACATACTTGATTAATTACCCATTATGTCCGTAAGTTATGATGGTTTGCGGATGAATTTTCTATAACCTTTGCAAAAATGACAGACAATAGTCTGTAAAACCCCTCAGCAAAATTTGAAAATTTTTACTCTTGTGAGTGGTGTATTGGGTATCATGTGATAATGTGTGTGAATGGTGTAAGGAGTATGATGTATGGTGTAAGGTGTAAGGTAAATTTCGGGGACGAAATTTTTAGAAGAAGAGATGAATGTGACAACCCGAGAATTTGGAAAATTTTTAAAATTTTAATTAATTGATTTATGGTTCAAAATTAGAACCTAGACAGAAAATTAGTGTATGCGTTTGATATTTTTAAGATGGAATTCTGAGGATTTCAAAATTTTGTGAAGGCTTTAGGTGAATTATTCAGGATTAAGTGAATACATGAATATATTCTGTGAATATGGTTATGTATGTGTACAGAATGTGGTTAAGGGTCAAGGGTTGACCAGATAAATGATATCTGTAACAAACCCTAAGTATATATTAAAAACGTCAACGTTCGGTTAGAAAACCTTAGTGATTGATAAGAAACCCTAGAAACTGGTTCTGGAAACTCTAACTTCAGTTTCGGGAATTCGAAACCCTAATTCGATGTATGAAACCTTAAATTGGGAACTTAATGGCGTAAGTATAAATAATTATAATATTAATTAGGGTAAAGCTTAATTAATTAGCAAACCCTAATTTCACATTTTAAAAACCCTAATTTAGAAATTAAAAACCCTAATCTGGGGCTTAACGGATAATAATATTGCTTAAATGTTATTATTATAATATTAATTAGGGTAAAGCTTAATTAATTAGCAAACCCTAATTTCAAATTTAGAAAATCCTAATTTCAGGATTTGAAATCCCTAAGTTTATAATTAGGGAAAACCTAAGTGTTAATTAAATAGTTTTAATGTTAATTAGGAAATATTAATCCTAAATTTTCAAGTTAAGTAATTAGAAAATCTTAATCTAATTACGAAATCTAATTTTTAAATTAGAAAATTATTTTCTATTAGAAACCCTAATTAGTGGTTTATAAACCCGTAATGATTAATTTTGACCCTAATTGCTAAATTAGTAATTTTAATTAGGATATATTAATCCTAATTAGCAAAGATTGAAATATTGATTAAGAAATTTTAATATAATTAGAAAATTCTAATTATATTTTAAAAATATTAATTTTCGATTTTTAAAACCGAAATTCAGAAATCTTAGAAATTAAATTGTAAATTAAGGGTTAAACCTTAAACCCAAACCCAAACCATAAACCCTAAGGGTTTGGCCATTTACTAGAATGCCATTAAAATTAATAGAAAAATGACCATTTTGCCCTTAGTTGAATAATTGAATGTTACTGGCAAATTTAGCCAATATATAGTTGGTGAACTACCACATGCTATTAAAAACCACCTCCATCAGTCACATAATGCCAGCAATCTCAGCAACATCAACTATAGATACATTGTATCATATTAAAAGATTAAAAGAGAGAGAAAGAGCTACTTTATTTTTCATATTCTCCTAGACCCTTCTCTCTCAAAATCCAAAATTCTAGAGTGAGAGAGAGTGAAATATTGAGGCATGATCAGTTTGTAGATCTCCTTAAACAGATCACAAAGTCAGAATTTAAGGATTAAAGCCTAAAAGGTATAAACTCTAATTTTTGTAAATCTTGTGTTTTGATGTTAGTTGCTGGTTAAAGTTGTGTATTAGGGTTTTATTTGATGATCTGGGTTGTCAAAACCTAGATCCATATCATTTTGTTGCTAGAAATTTGATATTTTGAAAATCTGGAAAAAGATCAAAAAGTGGCATGACAGTCATATGTCAGGGCCTCTAGATCTTTACCTGTTAGATGTTAAGTGTGTTTAATGTTATAGATCTGTAGTATGCCATGTTGTTTATGATCTGGAACTGGAAACAGGGTCAGAGCATGTCTAGTTTGCAAGTTATAGGTGGTCAAACATTGTTAACCGACCATGGGAGAGTATTTCTAGAAAACCCAGAATTTCCAGGAACTTTCTGACAAGTTTGTTTGGCCTCTGATCTTGCAGTCGTTTGATTTCTTTTGGCCAAGTTGTTGAATTAATATTGTTGTCTATCATATGGTCTACATGTATAAGCTTTTATTGTGACGCCCCCAAAATAGGTCCATTCCATCCAACCCATTCTGAGTCGCCAAATAGATGATACAGAAATAACTACAACTTTATTATTACAACATATAAATTGTGAGTTTAAATACAAATATTGCCGTCTAGACAATATCCACACGCAAATAAATCCCCATCATAATTATTGATATATTATTTTACAAAAATGGTGAGGACTACTAAACAACTCTCTCTAGAACCTTCATTCCATACCCCGACTAGTATTCGCTACATTCTCGCCTCCTGAGAAGAAAAATGGAACAAAAAGGAAAAGGGTGAGCTCAACTAGCCCAGTAAAGAACATTATGACTAAGATAATATACAATAAATTATCATTAGTCTTCAACAGGAAAAAATCTAATAGAATACAATAGACAACCAGTTTTAAATCAACAACTGCAGCGAAAACAACAATTCATTAGAAGAGTTAAGTAGAGAATGCAAACTACTATCTTCTATATATGAATTTAAAAGTTCATCGTCGATATTTTATCCCTGTAACATCAATCAATATATATCTGGAATCAAATTTTCATCTTTGCACTACAGGCCAAAGATATTCATCAGTTGGTCATGTTCATCTAAACACCTGTTCATCTTTGCACTACGGACCAAAGATATTAATCAGTCGATCATGTTCATCTCAACACATGTTCATCTTTGCACTACGGGCCAAAGATATTCATCAAGAAATCATTCATCATTGCACTACAGGCCAAAGATATTCAGTAATTTCATCATTTAGGACTAAGGATTATGAAAATTATTTTAAAGAAAATGAATCCAGTGAAGCAAAAGAAAAAATATTAAGGATTCGTACTTTAAACAATTCTCATTCAAAAATACTTCATAAATAATCAGAGTGGGGTAAAACTCAAGAATGATCAAAACATGAATACAATCAAAGCTAGTATCCAGAATAGATATTTTGGACGAAAAGAATAAATTTCATTTTTTGGTGAATAGTGTCGTATTCGTGAATAGTGCCGTATACGTGAATAGTTTCGTATACGTGAATAGTAATTCCGACACAAAAAGATAGAAATTTCACAAAAAACATCATCATGCTTCATGAATAGTACTCATGAATAGTAACTCGTGAATAGTAACTCATGAATAGTAACCCCGATATGAAAAAATTTCAAATTTGATAAAAAGTTCCAACCAATATTTTAGCATAATGATATTGAAGAAATAATATCATTTGAGAAGAAAATAACATCCCTTACTATCCCTTACCTCGAAAGACAGTACTTCTAGTTGAAACACCGGATATAGGCTATGACTTGAACTTGCACCGTATAGCAATACTCAAAGTATACTCAAAATACTCACAAGAATACGCTCAATAATATAGAGAGAGAAAACTTTAGTTTCTGGTGTGATTTTCAATTCTAACCTAAGCACCCTATTTATAGGAAAATGCTTACAACACCAAAGCAGAAAATTTAATAAATTAATATTAATATAATTTTTTTTCCAAACTCATACGTCCACTACCAGCCCACAACATCAGCACACATGCCAAAACATTGAAAAAAAATGTTTTTATTATTTAAAACATTTTAAACTTCAATAATTCACAATAAATAGCCCTTTTGTCCCAAAATTCAAATCTCCCAAGTTTTTATAGGAAATTAAATTCTTTACAACTTTGCAGAAGAAAGTTTTTCCAAATTCCAAAAGAAAATAGACCGAAATCCACAAACGGACGATTTTACAGGCTATAATCAAATTTCGGTCAATAATTGTGTCCACCAACACACAAAGTATGTGTTAAAGATTTAATACAACAAAAAATACTCTTCCTCCTCATATACTCACATATCCCACATTCATTATAAAAATATCACCGTTAATATATTATTAAAATAATATATTTAAATGAATTACTTTATCAGAAAAAGATAAAATATTAATTTCCAACAATTGTCACATTAAAAAATTTCTCCATCTATATCCACATAAAATCAATATTTTCCTCATCATATAAATCAATAATTAATTATTCACAAATAATATTACAGAATCACAATATTGACAACCAGGCAGTTCTCAGGAAAGAGGGGGCTTTCCAATAAGAATTTCTCCTTACAGGCGCGCAATTAGGTGACCAAACCTCTCCTTAGACAGAACTTTCTAGACATTGCCAATAATGTTATCTAATAATATTATTCAGATAATATGAATTATTGCTTCGATAATGAAAAATACTGTGTAATGATAATTATTGAAACAACAGCAATATAAAATATCAACGCAGCAATTATTAAATCAATAAAATAAAATACTGAACAGTAACTACTATAAAAATTATTGAGTAGTGCCTTCTTAAGTAAGAATCAATAATTGGTGCAATACCGTGTGCTACTGTGCAACAACGCGTATTACTGTGTTTTAACCACCGGGTATTTTAACAGTATCAACGGTAACAACTACGCCGTTATTTTTAAACAACTTATATTTATCGTTTTCTTCATCCAATCGCTTTCCGTTATGGGGCCCACAAAAGACTGTGCCGTCGTACGAATATTCCCCCACAGCAAGAATATTTCATGACCAAACGAATATTCCCCGACAACAATGAATATTTTATACCCATAACTATCCACATTAATCAAATCAACCCTTACTATTTCAAAATAGTAAATAGAGAAAATAAAATTTCATTAATAATAAGTTGGGGTCTTACATTTATATCACTCTAATACGTAAAGGAATCAAAGTATTGAGCAGTCAAACCATCGTTGACCAATTTGCTCAAGAACATTTCTGGGTAACCCAGAAATGTTCAAGAACGGATTTTTGGGACTACGTTGACCGACCATAATTTCTTGTGCTGATGTTTTATAGTTGATCTAGTGTATTATTTGTGTTCCCTGACACCTCTACTACAAGATTAGACCTTAAGATCACATTAATCCAACATGTAACGCTTATATTCGAGTGCTCAATGTAAGGCCTAGCAACTGTTCTTCATTTCTGAAAAACCCAGAAATAAAGAATAGCTCTGACAATACTTTCTGGACCTTAGATCTCTCTGGTGGGTTGTTAGATGGCCATGAAATTTATTAATAATGATAGTATAACACTTATACTATAAACTAGACACTTTATCCAGCACAGAACATCACGAGAACTAGGATCAAAAGTTAGTCAAACCATGCATTTTGAGACAAGAACACCAAAGGCAACAGACAAGTGTCGTTAAAGGCCTACAGCGACGATTTTTTTTATTTTATTTTCTGAATATTCTGAAAATTATCTAAAAATAGATAAAAATGATTTTTAATTATTAAAAATACAAAATAAATTCCGAAAAATAATTTTTAATTATTTAGAGTATATTTCATAAATATTTAATATTTTTGGAATATAAATTGTATTTAATTTATTTAATTATATTATTAAATAAATGATTTAAAAATAATTTTAATACATATAAAATCATGAAAAATAATATTATTGTATAAGAAAATATTTAAATATATTTTTAGTGACTTTTATTATTTAAGGATGAATTTCATTAATTAATCAATATTAATGATAATTAGTTTATTTAATAAATATATTAAATAAATTAAGGAAATATAGAATTAATGTTTTATAAATCATAAAAAATGATTTAAGGGTTATAAAAATATTTCAAGTTATAAAATATAACTTTTGATATTTTTCCATGAAAGTATTAATATTTTAATATTAATAGTAATAATCGGATAATAAATTGAAGTGTTTAAAAATCATATTTAAATGATTTTAAAGTATTAAAAATACTTTGTGATATTATAAATATATTATAATATTATGTTATATATTTCATTAATATTTGACATTAAATAGATATTAATGATAAAAGAATTATGAGGTATTTAATTCATTTAAATATAATTCTAATGATTGAAAATACAAGATAAATAGTAATAATTATGTGAAAATTATTACAAACTTACGAAAAATATTTCGACTGTTAATAAAATTATTTAAGTTAATTGTTAAGTGTTAGGCAGAGTTTAATTGAACTTAGACTCGAGATTTGTCCGATTAGACCATTGGGATGTCAGATTTGTGTCAGGTTCAACTCAGACTGCAATAATTTGACTTGATACCGAATTTTATAATGTTGTAGACTAATAGGATTATGTGATTTTGTGTTTAGGTTATTCTATGTATATATATAGTAATATTATATTGTTATGATATTATTCTAATATTGGAGATCTATATTACTAATATTAGGTCTTCGGATAAAGCGATATAATTACGTAGCAGTAATCAACAGTTCAGGCAAATTTGTTTTTACTTAACTCTACTAAGAGTTGTTTCATTCGGATAAGCTTATGGTTAATCATTGCTGTTTCCATGAATTGTACTCTGTACATATTGCATGTATAAGTCAGGTATGAAAGGTTGATCACCTTCATTACCAATTGGTTCAGATATATTTGTTCATGTTATATACTTGTTTAGTCAAAAGTTTGTTCCTGCTAGTTCATAATTATATTATTGAATTATAGCCAGCTTATTATTCAGACTCTTTCAATCATGATATATCGTTATATTATTGAACTTAAACTTACTGAGCAATCCTTATGCTCACCCTTGCTATATCATGATAAAACATTGTAGATTAAGGTGAATGTATCGGATACAATGAAAGGTTAAAGACAGTATCAGTTTAAAGTTAATGTGCGCGATTAGTTTTGTAATAGTATAGTTTGATAATGATGTTATGTGTTAGATAGTTATGAATTGTGTATAAGTTTAGGTTACTCGGCCTTGGGGAAAAAGTATGTAAGTTTAATGTATAAACAATTTATGTTTATATCTTCCGCAAATATAGTAATAGTGTTAGAATGATCGAACCGGATCCGTGGTGATCCGGGACCTCAAATTCGGGGACGTCACATCCCTAATCTTTGATACCAACTGTGACACCCCCATAATAGGTATACATAACCTATTTGAATCGTAAAATACATACTCCCTCCGTCCCAAAATAAACGTCCTAATTTCCTTTTTAGGATGGTCCAAAATAAATGTCCTATTTCTATATTAGTAACTACTTTTATCTTATTTTTCCACTTATACCCTTATATTTTTTTAGTCGTCTTTTACTGGAAACTTAAGAAATGGAGTAATAAAAGGTTTACATTAGGAAGAGTGGTATTGTTATACCACTTTCTCTCTCATTATTATCTTATCAGTATACCTTTCTATTTAATGGGTCTCCAACATCTTCTAAATTCACCATCTCTCCTTCATATTTTATCTATAGTTTCTCTCAAAATCTCTATCTTCTAAAGCTGTAAAATCTTTACTTTACTTATGTCATTCAAAGATAACTTGGAATATAATCTTCCGATTCGAAAATTATTGGACAATGATGTTGAAGATACTATAATTCCAGAATTGTTGGACAAGATGAATGTCGAAGATACGATGCAATCGCTAGGCGAAAAAAATCAAAGTAATGCAAGAAAAAATTGAAGTGCTCCAGAATCAGATTGTATTTATGAAAAATAGGATCCAATCAATGGAACAACGTCAATCGCATAATGAGAACCAGAATAATTGTTGGCTATGCACTTTCAGAAAGTGTTCATAATCTTATGAATCTAGAAAATTGATGGTGCATTTTGAACTTGTTTGGTGTTGTAATTTGATGATATAATTTTGAAAGATCTATTTTTGTGGTGGATATTTATTATGCTTTTAACTCAAATTTGGAGAATTAATATTATTGCTAGTGTTACATAGTCCTTCCATCATTTACTTTCTACTGATGATATCTTTTTTCTTTTCTTTTTATGGTGATAAAAATGCAAGGCATCTTTTTTGTAGATAATACAAACAAAATGTTGTTACATACTATAATCATACTCCATAATCATAAACTCTTACACTGTTGTTTACTCCAATTGTAGATGGTGCTTAACTTCTTCCACAATACTGTTATCACATTGAAGACAAATAGGAAGATTACCATCCATTTCCAAGGCATTTTTGTTCATATGCGGCAGCTTGTAATTATTTCCACCAAATCCCTTCATCACTTCAATCATACATTGTTGCAAAGATAAAAACACATAATTGAGACTTCTTGCCGAAAGTTGATTAAAAGATTTTTCTACGGCAGCTACTAATTCATCAATACTTGTTGGAGCTTCTTGATGTTGTAAGGATTGGATGGCCCTAAAAAACCAAGATCAAGGACATTCATATCGGGGCTATTGGGGGGTTGACATGCCAATTGAATATCAAATCCATATTTTCTTGCAGCTTCTACGAATTCTATGTCTTCAACGGATATTTGAGGTTTAGCATTATCTTGTTGCACAATAATGCGTTCACAAGAATTAAAAATTGGCCATTTCTCTCTTATTGCTGGCAAAACCTTTTCAATCAAACAAGTCCTATACACTTTTTTGTCCACTGAAATAGGTTTCGTTTCTAATGTACCGGCATTCCTATTTTTTCTTTTCCTTTGAGCAGCTTCTTTAGAAACAAAAGGAAAAATGCCAATTTTGCCGGAAAAAATTTCATTACCATTTGCATCAAATCTTGGACGAGCCATAACCGCTAAGAACATGATTTTTGGAATGAATTTTTTACTTTTGCACGTTTTTAATGGTTCGGGCTCGTTAGGAAGAAGGTATTACTTTTCTGATGTTTTGGTCATATAAAACCGCTTTTCATTTATATAAACATAATTGAACATATCAATAACACTTGATTAATTGTTGGGTCTTTCAATTATTTTAGACAAGCAAAATTGCAACCTGACCTTCTTGTTTTCATCGGTCAAATAAGGCTTGATTGCATTTGAATGAGCTATCAAATCACCCTCTCAGATCCTTCGATGCAACGTGGTCTTAGGTACATTCATAGCAACTGACAATGAGCGAATATTTGTCCTCCTTCGAAGAGGAATATTTGAAACTTGATTGAAATCAACTTGTACTCTTTTTCGACCAACACGACCGGTACTTTGTGAAGATACATCCACCAAATTCTCAAGTGCAAAAATCTTTGATTGTTGCAAAATTCTTCTAATCGTTCAAGTCTATTTTCCGAATATGGATGCTAGATTGATCATTGATCCTTAACTAACCTTCCCATTTTTGCTTTGCTTCAACAACATCTCATATATGGCTTGTCTTTCATCATTTGTTAAGTTTTTCATTTTTTTTCTTTGACAAAAAGAGAGAAGAGAATAGCTTTATTTATACTCATGTTCATTTTAATATTATGTTAGCTTTTAAAGTTAAAGAAATGAAAAAAATAAAATTTTGGAGGCAAAGTTAGTAAAATCAAAAACAAAATTTTGGAGGCAAAGTTGAGCTTCTGAGATTATAGCTTGAAAGTTTTTGGAATTCAAATTTTTAGTTACAGGCAGTTTGCATACATGGATAGAAGCTATAGAAGAATATAAAGAGTGTGCAAGCATAAATAGAAAGAATATAAAGGGTGTGCAAGCATGAATAGATACACCCAGTTTGCATGCATGAATTGGAGAGAGAAATAGATGTATTGAAACGTATGATTAAAGTATCTAGAAATCAACCAGCAAATGTGGACGGTTTGCATGGATATATATGAATGCAATTAGTTTGGAGAGAGAAATATAGAATGTGAGCATATGTGGGAACTAGCCGGCAATAATTAATTATTGGGGACATAAAAAAGTGAAAAAATACATCAATTAATAAGTAATTAAAAAGGGTAATTTAGGTAAAAGAAAACTTTATTAATCAGCGTGCCGAAAATAATTAGAACGTTTATTTTGGGACGGAGGGAGTAGTACATAATTTAAATACAAACTTAATTTATACAACTGTCGTGCAAAATACGACAATATAATAGCTGAGTTTCAATACAAATATTGTCTCGTAGACAATATCCAAACTCAAATAAAGTCCTCATTACAATTATTTTCACACTATTTTATAGAATAGTGAAGACTACTATAGCAACCATCATGGACCGTCACTCTATTCCCTGACTAGTCCTGTGATGCCCCCAAAATTAGGTATACATCACCCATCTTGGGTCGCTAGATACATGGTACAGAATTTAAATACAACTTACTAATACAACTGTCGTGTACAATACGACAAAATATAAACTGTGAGTTTGAATACAAATATTATCTACTAGAGATTATACAAACTCAAAAGGAGTCCTCATTACAATTATTATCACACTATTTTACAGAATAGTGAGGACTACTAATGCTATCCTCTGGACCATCACTCTGTTCCCCGACTCATCCCAGCTATATTCTCATTTCCTGAAGAGAACAGTGAAAGGAAGGGTGAGCTCAACTAGCCCAGTAAGAAATATTATGACTAAGATAATGTAGAATAAATTATCATTAGTCTCCAACAATGTTAAACTGATAAAATATAATAGACCTCAAGTTTAACTGCAATGGAACAAGCAATCCATTAAAAGAGTCAAGTAGAAAATAAAATCTACTATCTTTTATGATTAAAAAGGTTTTTCATCACTGTTATCGCTGAGACTCAGCTTAATAAATATTCCACATCATCGAATCACCCCTGCACTAAGGCCAAGGATATTCTTTAGTATCACGACCACAATTATCCATATACAACGGGCCAAGAATATTTGTGTATTCATTAATGGTCATGATCATGCCAACAATTGTCCATCAATGCACTACGGGCCAATGAGAACTTTTACCACATCATTTGAAACATTATGGTCATGATTACATAGAATAATCCCTGGTCATAATCATACCAAGTCCATCTATGCACTACTGGCCACAGATGACTTTCAACAAAATATAAACAAGAGGATGATGACAATGATATAAGAATTCAATAAAATAAGTTCAAGAATTATTTATTCCAGGAATTATTAACGTCCAAATTGTCAACATGATACTATTTTGTAGAGTAAAATTCAAGAATGATTAGAAGAATATTTCCAGGAAAAGATACTGGATGAAGCGCAAATATCAAGTATATTCTACTAATTTCATGGAGAATAGAAGTCAAAACTTTAACCAACTGAGTATAATAATGAATGGAAAAACAAAAGAAATCACCATGCATGCGGTACTTCGCATAGACAGGTTATTCCAACAGAATAATAATAACGGAACTAGGTCAGGCAAAATTTGCACCGACGGGATGTTCCAACAGAATAATAAAGACGGAACCAGGTCCGGTGTAAAAAAAACAGACAGGATGTTCCAACGGAATAATAATAAGATGAAACCAGGTCCGGTGTAAAACACACAGACAGGATGTTCCAACAGAATAATAATAAAGACGAAACCAGGTCCGGTGTAAAACTCACAGACAGGATGTTCCAACAGAATAATAGAAGAATGTCACCAAGTATAGGGTAGACCGGGTATACAGGTTATTCCAACAAAATAATAAGAAATGGAATAACAACAGTTCTCCTCATGAATAAGAAAGAATAACACCCCTTATGAGTACAACAAATAATATTCCCTACCTTAAGAAGAAGAGTACTGGATATATAAGTAGTGAAGTAGCAGAATACTTTCTTCTTACTCTCTATAGTTTATCTCTCTAGAGTTTCAGTGAATTCGTAAGAAAATAATGAATGAATGAGCTTTTATTATAGAAAAATGGAATACAAAGTAACTAACTCATGAACAGTCGAGATTGATTTACTTTAATCTGACAGTCCATATTTAAAGCAAAATCTTTTAAATAAAATATAATATATTCTATTTATAATCTAATAAAACGAATAACTTTATAAAAGATTTTACTATGTAAACACTATGCAGGCACTATGCAAATACTATGCATAATAAAATATAATATATTCTAATTATTGTCTAATAAAATAGATAAATTTATAAAAGTATTCTAGTTTATATAAAAAGATTTTACTATGCAAAACATTATGCAGACACTATGCAACACTATGCATAATAGAATATAATATATTTTATTTATAGAATAACTTTATAAAAGTATTCTGTTTTATATAAAAAGATTTTCTGTATTATTACATTAATAATACCAACAAAACTGAGTGACTTATCACTTAAGCATCAATAATTATACTGTGTGCTACTATGCAACCACGCGTATTACTGTACTTTTAACACCGGGTGTTTCAACAGTTAACGATAAAACATCCGCTGTTTATTTTTATAAAGTATTTTTATCATTTTCTCAATCAGACAATAATTCCATTGTGGGGTCCACCAATGATTGTGCCGTTTTACGAATATTCCCTGTTAAAACGAATATTCCCCGACCAATCGAATATTATATAACAACTTGCGTACTTTGCAAAATTTATAAATATTACCCACAACTATTATATCAATTTCATTCCATAATATTCAAAAATAATATTTATAGAAAATTCATCTTTATTCTAAAAGTTGGGGTTTTACAAGTCCCAACTATATTCTCATTTCCTGAAGAGAACAATGAAAGAAAAGGGTGAACTCAACTATCCCAGTAAAAATATTTTGACTAAGATAATGTAGAATAAATTATCCTTAGTCTTCAACAGTATAACTGTAGCGGAACAAGCAATCCATTAGAAGAGTCAAGTAAAGCATGATATCTATTATCTTCTATGATTTAAAAGTTTATCATCAATATTTTATCTCTGTAACACATCTTAATAAATAATCCACATCACCGAATTATCCATAGCATTACGGGCCAAGGATATTCATTAGTATCACATCCACGAATCATCCATGCACTATAGGCCAAGGATATTCGTTATTATCACCAGTGGTCATGATCATGCCAAACAACTGTCCATCAATGCACTACGGGCCAATGAGGACTTTCACCACATCATTTGTCTATAACATTACAGGTCATGATTATACCAATATACAATTCCTGGTCATAATCATACCAATCAATAGTCCATCTATTCACTACGGGCCAAATATGACTTTCACCACAATATAAGCATGAGGATGATGACAATGATATAAGAAATCAGTCAAGTGAGATCAATGATAAATATTAATGATTTTTAATTTAATTTATCCAAAGTTTAAGAATGTCCAAATTGTCAACATGATAACTAATTTGTGGAGTAAAATTCAAGAGTGATATTCATGTATCAAAAATAATTTGTGTCGACGTCAGGATTTTTATTTGTCCCTTTCTGTTCTTGTCTTTTAGTGTTCTCATGTTAGGTGAGATTTGTTTGAAAAAACAAGTTTAAAAAGGTCCAACATGTATATGTCGATGATTTGACTATAAGAGTCGCTAGTTGGTATTTTTAAATAGGTTGCACCAACTCAATCGAGAAATGGTTTGCGCATAGACCTAGTGATGTGACAATGTTTAACTGGTCTGCAAAACCAAAATTCGTTAGGGTCTGGGGCTTGATTAAGCGGAGGGAAGATGTTAAGCAGCACCCGGCTTTCGTGATAACACGGTTACCGCCACTTTTCAATTTAAAATTTTATCTGAATATGTGTGTGTGTATGTCTATGTGTATTTGTCTAGAAGAAGTGTTATGCCTCATTTGCACCTATATACAAAGGATTTAACTTTTGTATAAAAGGTCAATTTTAACAAGATATATCAATGATGTTTTGTAAAATAGGTTTTTCAAACCCTTATGCTCAATAGTAATTGAGGCCTTTGATACTTCCATTTTAATATGTGTTCGGCTGGATTGCTTTTAATATTTTTGAGATGCAAAGCATCTTCGAGAAAATAAGATATATAGAAGTGCCGAACTCCTTGTGGCCATGAGAGCCATCTAAGGAAATCTAGACACTGTGAATAATTTACAAGCTAGTTGTAGCTGAAAATGTCCATCACGGGAACCGAATCTAGATTAGGAACTGAATCTGTGATCACATGATTCTTAGGCTCACATGACAAGACAATATGTACAAAAGCTAAAATAAGAACTAGATTTGAATAAATCTAAACTATTTTAGCTTCATCGGTTCCAGTTTAGTCACCATGAACCGGCTAAAGTGAGAAATAACTAGATTGAAACAAATCCACCCTGTAACAAAAGCTAGAAAACAAATTAGATTTGAGTAAATCTAAGCATTCCAGCTTCAACGGTTCTAGTTTTGTCACCATGAACCGGTTAAAGTGAGAAATAGCCAGATTTAGTCAAATCTAACAAGCATGCTGATAAACAGTTATATATATAAGCTGTAAATATATATATATATATATATATATATATATATATATATATATATATATATATATATATATATATATACGGAGAGGCTCTAAAGCAAACCTTAAAAAATGAACCAAAGACGAACCATCGTCTTTAGTGTCTATGGCGACGGTTCGACCCGTCGACAAAGACTACATGGCTATGGCGACAGGATCGAACCGTCTCCATAGACACCAAAGACGACGGTTCGTCTTTGGTTCGCTCTTTAAGGTTCGCTTTAGAGACGGACCGTATATATATATATATATATATATATATATATATATATATATATATATATATATATATATATATATATATATAGTCTGGATCAGGTCCGGACTCCCGGATTTTAACAAAATCCGGACCTTTTTTTTTTGCTTTTTTTTAAAACAACTAAAATAATTAAATTTATGGAACTTGAATTTTTACATAATACAGTGTTTTGGGTGTGATTTGGATATGTATAACAAAATATATATGTACAATCTAGGCAGACTGTACATACATTGGTTGGTGTAGGTATTAAAAACACACCCAAAACACTGTATTATGGAAAAATTTTAGTTCCATAATTATTTTTTTTTTAGTTGTTCTACCAAAAAAAAAATAGGGTCCGGATTTTGGATCAGGTCAGGACTCCCGGACCTGATCCGTGTTGTATATATATATATATATATATATATATATATATATATATATATATATATGAACAATCAACTACCACGAAGTGTACTCCAAGCATGACTTGAGATGTATGTATATATATATATATATATATAAGCAGTAAATGGCAACGAAGCGATCTCCAGGCCTGACGAAAATGTAAATAAATATGTATATATATATATATATATATATATATATATATAAGCAGTGAACGCTCTAGATGTATATCTAGACTCAATCAAACAGAGTTTGATAACAAGATATATATATATATATATATATATAAATATATAATTATATATATATATATATATATATATATTTATAAAAGCAATAAACGCTCCGAATATTATGTTCGGGCTCAATCGAAGCATAGTTCGATAATAATATATACACAAGTATATATATATAAGCAATAAAAGCCATGAATCGGTGATCCAGGCATACACACACAACACGATTCTCAACGTGAATAGATATGTAAGTATGAAAATGAGAAAAAGCTTAAAAATCTACAATTTCTTACAATGGGCTGCCAAAGAAGACTTCAGGTAGTTTTTGATGCTTGAAAACTCGATTTCCACTGGTTAAATTTCAATATGTTCTAAAACCCAAGCTCAAAAGTGTTTAAAAAAAGAAGTACTCAATTTGGAGCACTATAGAGGTGTGTACAAAGTGAAATGGACATGGTTTCCTCGCCTTTTTTCTTCTTAAAATGGCCACCCCAAGCCCTCTATTTATAGAGGAAGGAGCCGCGGGTCTAACTGCGACAGCCGCGGGTCTAACCGCAATAGTCGTTGGTCCACCTATAGCTGGATGGCGTGCCCTGGGCTCTGCGGGTCCCATCGTCTCGAAGAACGTGCACTCGTGCAACGCGTTGTCCGCTTAAACCTTCATAACTTCCAATCTGGGCATCCGATTGAGGTGTGCTATACCTTTTCGAAATGCTATTGTCGAGAGCTACACAATGACATGGGATAAGAGGTTTTACGAAGCCGGGAAGATGGGTCCATGACTAGATCTTCAAGGCTTCAAATTCTATCTGGTATGTTGTCTTGCGTAGTAGTCACTTGGGATTTGATTTATGGTTCTTGTGGGACACTTTTGTATAAAATGTGGGGTTGAAATCATGTTGAGACGACGTGAATGTATTATCGAGGTGGAAAAATGATGATATTTCCCCTAACCGGGGTTAGATTCTTCTCAATTGCGAGGAGATTGACAAATTTGTGAGGTACACATGTAAAATTCATATTTATCCCTTAACTTAAAATGACATGTAATATACATTCCAATATAGTTAATGTTTATAACATTGTATGGATTGAACGATGACGAGTTAAAAGTGAAGCATCCCAACATAACTGATAAAGATATTCAAATAAAACGTGATAAAAAATTTGTACTTAGGCTAAAGGACAAAGTAAGTTAAGTTACTTAAGCACGACATATATATACTCCATATTAACTATGACTTCATTTAATAGGATGGATTTTTTGTAGGCTTTGACTGAGGAATTAACGATTCCGGCTAATGTACAAGTCCTAGCTATGGGACCAGACAGGGACCAAGTCAGCCGCAATGGTTACAAAATAAATGGTTGTAAATTTTATACAAAGGAATATGGGCACGGTATAAGAACAACGTACTCTGGAGTGTGTGTCCAAAGAGATTTTTACAATGAGCTTGGTCGTGCCTTTTATGGGGAGTTGGAGGAAATCGTAGAGTTGCCGTACAAGGGCACGTACAGGGGTCATATTAACTTGTTCAAGTGTCATTGGTTTGATTCAGACAAAGGGATACATGTTAATATACATGGAATCGTCGATATTGACCTCTATAGGTCTGCGTACTACAAAGAACCATTTGTTTTACCAACTCAAATAGTCCATGTATAGTACACTCCTAGTCCTATTAGGAAAAGTGACAGACCGCCTGCAGATTGGCAAGTTATAATTTTTACTTCCCGCGCTGCAGTCTTGTAAAAATAGTTGACGGGGATATTTACCAAGAGCAGATGCTTCATAAAAAACTATAATAAATGTGGAGGACGATAATGAAGTAATCCAGATAGATGGTGGAGATGAACCACACGAATTTGATCCTGAGTCAAAACTTGTGTCAGATGACATTGATACTGAGGAGGAAGAGTTATTGACGGACACTGACACTAAATCTGAAGCAGATGATGGTTATGAAATTTCAATACGTATACAAGATGATTCTGACTCAGACATTGACACTTGAAAAAATAAAATGCATGTTTAGTATTACATGTTCTTTATATCATTTATATTCATATATGCATTATTGTCATTTTATATTCATATATATTCATTATTGTCATTTTATATTCATATATGCAAGTATCAAATATAAATCATACTAACATCTTGAAATTTGTAATATATAGATGGCTTCTGAAGCAGCGTAAAATAAGCGCGGCTTGGGTAAGGGTCCTAATCATGTGCCAAAGGCCCCTACTAATCTGTATGATCGGATTCTTATACAGATTTGTCCTCTTCCGAACCTCACGTACATCTGCAATCATTTATATATAAGCATTTTAGATTTCTATTGTTGCAGATATATACTAATTTAATTTCTTTAAATATTATAATAAATCTACTTATCTTTAATGTAAATTATTGTATATTATAGTGATTTTTCAGATAACAAGATCATCAAGTGCATTTCACAGTTGTGCTTAAAGAACTGGCCGACACCTATGATTAAATGGGCTAGCACACCTATCGCCCACAAGGATGCAGTTTTGGCTGAATTTCAGGTATGTTTTTTTTAATTATGACAGATAATATAATTATTAAACTAAAATTGTTTAGTAGTGCTGGATTATATGTTAATATTACCGTTTTAATATTATTATTTGTTAGTTCCTAGTTGGCACAATAGTTATCTAGAATGGGGGGGGTTGAATAGATATTTAAAAAATCTTTTCTTTTTAAACTTGTTCATTGATGATGATTAAAACTTAGCGGAATTAATAAATGTTTTAATCTTCTTTACGAAGTAGTGGAGTTATGAAAGTGAGGCAGTTATAACAGTTATCATATGAAAGTAAAAGACACAGTCATTTTAAGTGCTTCAGAACACTTAAAGCTCCTAGACCACTCTTCTACTCCTCGAGTAGGAAATCCACTAAGGATATCTTTTACAACTTCTGAATCACACAGATTTCTTCTAGACCAGCAGTCTAGGAACTTCTTAGTTCACTCTTGAACTCTTCAAGTCCAGCAGACATGGCTCTCTTATAGTTCACTTAGGACTCTTCAAGTCCAGCAAACTTGGTACTCTTCTTTAGTTGATTGGTAGATATTGAGTTCTTGATGGTTGCTACTCAGTTGCTGCTTAAGCACTTGTTCGAAAGAACTGAGTAGCTGTGCAAGCTTTGCTATTTCTCAGATCGTAGAGTTGAGCTTTGAGAGTTGTTCACGTTATTTGTTCAATGCTTGCTTTCTTTGCTCTCATCTGCTTGATTTTCATATATGTGATCTTGAAAAACTATTCGTTGGATCCATGCGTTGAAGCATTAAATGCGTTTGATTTTTTTGATCTTTGATGGAGACATTTTTGCACATCTTCTGAATTGCATTCTGGCCCACTGACATAGTAGACTGCTTTCTCACCTAACACCTAAAAAGGTGTTTTCCCCCTTACCCATGGTACTTTCCTTAGCTTCTTCAATACGCTTCTTTGTTACATACTAAGGATATTTCTTATGACTTTGGGACTGGTGAGTACTGCAATGTTTAGAATCCATTCCTCATATATTGAAGTGTGTATCCACACAAATTATGAGGCTTGATGTTTCTGACACATGACAGATGATACTCTACGATACAGATCATGGTACTCTACGATTCAGATCGTGGTGACTTGTCACCTTGGTGCCTGGTCTGGTGCTATCAGCTGAGAGCACTATGATTTCTCTTTAAGTATTTACACACTACGATCTTTGCTTTCTTGAGATGTAAACTCTACGTTTTCGAGAGCATACTATGATCGTTGAATTGTAAACTCACAGTTTCTGAGAGCACACTACGATCGTTGAGTTGGCTCGGCAGACGTTGGGACCACTCTATAATTTCTGAAGAGGCCCTTTAAGGTAGGCACACTACGATCTTTGAAGCTCTACGTTTCTGCCTTTACTTCTGCAATATTGATCAGATTTATACACTATAATTTCTTCAAAGCTTATCTATTACATCTCAAGATCAACCTAACAGCTTTGATCTTTCTATCTATACATTCTATTAGAGAATGATACACATTAAGAGCTAAGATCAACCTAACATATTTGATCTATCACTAAGTCCTTGTACATATATTCATTAAAGGACTTTACAAATAATCATGAATATATACATTAAAATATCAAATCATATTATGTATTCTTCCAACAATCTCCCCCTATTTGATGTTGACATAACCAAGGAGATTTGTTGTCATGATTATTAGTGTCTAGATGCATTTGTTGGAAATTTAAACATGACTTAGTATTTCAGTGAGCAGCTAAAATTTCTAGAGAATAAGCATGAATTTATTAATGTTCAAGAAATATTGCAGTTTAGCTTTACATCAATAAGAATTTAAAGTTTCAACTTATCTCTATTTCTTTGACCTTTTCCTTAGAGGATTAGCATATTCCTCAGCCCTTCTTTTCCATCTAGCTTCATCCCTTCTGGCTAACTCTTCCAGCTCACTTGGACTTATCAATGGGTTGTGATCATGCCTATTCATGAATGCAGGATCTCCAATTGGCATTCTAAGGCTTGTAGTGGTCACATTGTGAGAACCAGTGGCTGGCCCTTGACTCCTTAATGGCTGAGCCATTAAGACTTCCTGCTGATCAGATCATTGAGTCTGTTGGTGGAATTATCTTGCATGAGGGCTTCCTGACACTTGAGTGTGAAATTGTCCTCTACCCCTTTCTTGGCTTCCTTGACCTCCTCTGCCTCTGCCTTGGCCTCCCTGGCCTCCTTGAACTCCTTTCCCTTTATTCTCCCCCTTTATGTCATAATCAAGGGTTTCGAATGTCTGCAAAAAGTCGATTTACTCCTTGGACAAGCTCGTTGAGTTAGCTTTGGGTTTGAGCAATGTCCTCTCAACTTTCCTTGATCAGGACTTCAGATCTAGCTTCTTTGTTTCGAAGGGCAGTTAGAATAATGTCAGTTTTTTGTTGCTGATTTATATAAGCTTTCTGAAATTCTTTGACTGAAGCTTTTAGGTTAATGATGTTGTCTATCATAAGGTTATGTTGGGCTTCTTGAGATTTCTGTAATTCAAGAACAACCTCTCTTTGTTTGGTGGCTATCCTTAAATGAATTTCATCTCTGTCCTTTATGCTTTAAATCATTTCCCTGATAATTTCCCTCAGCTTCTTTATAAGCTCAGCGTTCAGAGTGTCAGGGAGATTATTTACAGCAGTGATCATTTGATTCAGCCAGAGATGAATGAGATCTGAGTGAGATTCCAGGCTTTCTTCTATGTTCTTGACCATGTTCTTAGATGCTTCCTTCAAGTCATCTTTAATGGGCAGATTTGGGAATGTATCACTGGGTTGAGGATTGTTGAATGTAGGGAATGTTTTCTAGGATTGATCTTGCAGGGAATAGAGGGCAAGATCAAGATTAAAATATTCATTTGAGGAGGAAGATGGAATATCCGTAGGAGGAGTCTGTGTCAGAATGTTTATGTTTGGTGACTCTACGATTTGAGGTGTAGACTCTGCAATGGGGTTAGAGTCCGTGATCATAGAGTTGATAGTTTGAGGGAGCAATATGAAGTTGACTGCATTTGGTTCCTTAGTTATAGAATTTTGGGATTCTGCAACTAGGAAATTGGTTTAGTGGATGAAGTATCACTTCCAACCATCGTGGGAATTCACAAAAATGGCTAAATAAGGATGATGACAAGTGATTAACTCTGAAGAGGGTTGGGATAGACAGTACCTCGGGTTTATCTTTTGAGGAAGAGTTGTTAGTAAGAAACTTATTGGAAAAGTTGAATCTTTCTGGGAATCCATTGGCTAGTACTGAGATGGTTGGATACTCTTTGAAGCTCCAAAACATGTGATCCCAAGAGTTAGGATTTGGGCTTGATGATATGGCATCATGGGTAGGTAAGAGAACATATGATTGTAGAGATAGCTTCTATGCCCATCTTTTCCCACACCAGTGATCTCAAGGTCATCATCATCTTCCTCTTCGCTGTTCTCATTGGAGGATTCCATTATCGCAATGGCCTCTTGATGATCTTGCACTGGTTCTTCTTCATTTCTGGCAAGGGACCTCACCTTCTGCCATGGAGATATCATGAGGCTCCCCCTCAACTTGATCATTTTCTTATAAGCTCAAAAACTCCCCCTTAAGTGGAGCATCTTCTTGAGCTTCAGGCATATGCCCCTCAGTTGGTGTATTCTCTATCCTGAGAATCTCAGGGATCTCCCTCTCAGCTGAAGCACTGTCCTCTTGACTTACTTTGGACAGTTCCTCTTTGGCAACCATGCTCTTATCTTCCTTCTTGAGCACTTTTTCATTCTCAAGGATGTACTTCTTGACCATCTTTCTCCTTGTTTTTCTAGGCAGAGCCACAGCCTCAGGACTTTTTTGATCCTCAATTTTGTCATGTTCAATAGCCACTATGCTTGATGCATCTACTTCCTTGCCTGACATGCTTGGTCTGATCTCTACGAATAGTAGAGACTCAACCATTGAGGAGACTGATGGCCTTTTGGACTTATGACTAACTTTGTTCTTCTTCAGGATGTGGGATATGGTAACTTGAATCTCATCTGCTTCATCTTGCTGATGTTTTCTTCTTAGCATCCTCAGAGTCTCTATATCAGAGGACTCTACAAGTATATCACTGATAGATCCTTGATGTTTTTCTACTAGTCTAGCCTTTAGCTTCCTCTTGCCCTTGCTTTTTCTTGTAAGGACAGAGGGTTCCCCATTGTTGGTTTCTTCTTCTTCTTCTTCTTCTTCGATTTCCCTTGTGACGGCCCCGAATCCAGGTCCTAAATAACCTCGGATCAGATTCGATCATTCTATAAAATTATTACTATTTGCAGAAGATATAAACATAAATTGTTTATAAATTACATTACACACTATTCCCCAAGGTCGAGTAACCTTAACTTAATACACACTTCATAACTTACTTGATTTATAATAACATTATTTACATTACTTATTCAATTTAGCTACACACATATCCTAACGCTGGAACTGTCTTGGACCTTTTCTTGTATCCGACGCGTTCGTCTTTGTCTGCAATGTTTTATCATGATATAGCAAGGGTGAGCATAAAAGTTTCCCAGTAAGTTTAAATTCAACAACATAACGATATATCATGATTGAAATGATTTGAATAATTGGCTGGCTATAATTTAACAATATAATTATGAACTAGCATGAACAAATTTATGACTGAAAAAGTATTATACATGAACAAATATATCTGAAACCAACTGGTAATGAAAGTGATCAACCTTTCATACCTGACTTATACATGCAATATGTACAGAGTACAATTCATGGCAATCGGCAATGATAAACCATAAGCTTATCCAAATGAAACACTCTTAGTAGAGTTAAGTAAAACAAACTTGCCTGAACCGTTGATTACCGCTACGCAATTTATATTGCTTTATCCGAGACCTAATATTAGTAATATAGATCTACAATATTAGAATAATATCATCACAATATAGTACTATTATATATATACATACATAGAATAACCTAAACACATAACACATAACCCTATCAGTCTATAACACACATAAGACACGGTATCAAGTCAAACTATTTCAGTCTGACTTGAATCCGACAAATTTCTAACGTCCCGACGGTCTAGTAGGACAAAATCTTGAGTTGAAGTTCAATTAAACTCTGCCTAACACTTAACAATTATCTCAGATGATTTTAATATTAGTCAAAATATTTTTCACAAGCTCGTAATAATTTTTAAGTAATTATTACTATTTATCGTGAATTTTCAATCATTAGAATTGTATTTATAAATGAATTAAATACCATATAATTCCTTTATCATTAATATTTATTTATTTTTCAAATATTAATGAAATATATGTCATAATATTATAATATATTAAAGTTGTTTTAATACCTTAAAATCATATTTATATGATTTTTAAACCGTTAAATTCAATATCTAGTAATTACTATTACTATGAAAATATTAATATTTTCATGACAAAATATCAAAAGTTATATTTTATAACTTTAAATATTTTTATAACACTTAAATCATTTTTATATGATTTATAAATCATTAATTTTATTTTTTCATAATTATTTAATATATTCATTAAATAAATTAATTATCTTTAATATATTAATTAATGAAATTCCTCACAAAATATTAAAAGTCACTTAAAATAACTTAAAATATTTTCTTTTACCATAATATTATTTTTAATGATTTTTCATGAATTAATAGCATTTTTAAATAATTTATTTTATATTATAATTAAATAAATAAATACCTTTTATATTCAAAAAATATTAAATATTTATGAAATATACTCTAAATAATTAAAAACTATTTTTCAGAATTTAAAATAAATTTTCAGAATTTTCTAAGTATTTTTAATAATTAAAAACCATTTTTATCTATTTTTAAATAATTTCCAAAAAATAATAATAATAAACTGTCGCTAAAGGGCCCTATAGCGACAGACCAGTCGCTATAGGTGTTCTTGAGGTGTTCTTGAGCTACCCAGAAACTCTTTAGTCAGAGAGCAAGGTACTCACTTTGACCGATTCTTATTTCCAATCCATACATGTTCTGAGCTAACTAATGCTTATATATCGTAGTACTAATGTAACATTACATGTTCCAACCACTAGATAGGTTATACAACATCAGATCCGAGAGATCTAAGCTACAGAAATATCTGACAACGCTGTTCTTCATTTCTGGGTTTTCTAGAAAATGAAGAACAGTCAAGGGTACTAGCTAGTTTTCGATCCTTATAACTGGTATTCTGTAAAAAAAAAAATTGGTGAACTATTGGTTCCATAAGGTAGACCACATGTCAGCGTATAACTACATAAAATCAGAACATCATAACAACATTGAATCTAAGAGATTAAGGCCGGTCAACCTCTGACAGAAAACTCGGTTGATGAAGATCTGGGTTTTCCAGAACACCTTTATGAGGCAGTTTGGTCAACCTACTTTGACCATGATTATATTTCATTCTAGTTGTGATCTAAGTGATCTAATAGCATACATGTGTAGTTAATATACTCTTCTACAACCACAAACTAACAACACGACCAAAAGATCAAACGACTGCAAGATCAGAGGCTTGCTAAAGCTTGTCAGGAATTCTGGGAAACTTCTGGGTAACCCAGAAACTAGATTTCGTGAACGGTCAACGTGGTTTGACCAAGAATAAATGATGATCTAGACTAGATCTGACCTTGCTTCCAGTTTCAGATCAAAGTCATCATGTCATAGAACAGAATCAAAACATAAAATACACAAAACATCAAACACATAAAGATCTAGAGGTTCTGACATTAGGCTGTCAGGCCTTATTTTTTATAGTTTTCCAGATTTCTTAAAATGATTATTTCGAGCACTTTGATGTTATGGATTCATTATACAGTAACCCAGATCATTAAGTGACACCTTCTAACATAACTTAATACAACAAATCATAACAAATAACATGGATCACAAGATTTCGAAATTTTGAAGGTTTATACCTTTCTAGTGCTTGATCTTGACTTCTGACCTTTGATCTTGTTATAGAAAGGCTATGAACTGATCTTAGCTTGGATTCTCTCTCTCTCTCTCTCACTCTAGATTTTGAAATTGAAGAGAGAGAATGGTCTTGGCAAAAATGAAAATTAAAGTAAGGTTTTTCTTGACTTTAAATCTCTTATAATTAGATCCATTGAATCTAGTCGCTATGTGGCATTGTATTGGCTGAGATTGCTAAGATTTTAGACAAATGGGCTAATCCTTAGGCTTGATGACTCACAAAATTTGCCATATCTTTTGCTTGGGTTTAAGAAAAGGGCATTTTAGTCTTTTTCCTTTTAATTTAATGGCATACTAGTAATTTTTCAAAACCCTTAGGGTTTAGGGTTTAACACTTTAGGTTTTAAAAAATACAATTCTAGAATTTCCAGATTAGGTTTTAAAAATATAGAAAATTAATATTTCTAAATAATAATTAGAATTTTCTAATTATATTTAAAAAATTTAATCATAAATTAAATATTGCTAATTAGGATTACTAATTCCTAATTAAAATTGCTAATTTAGCAATTAGGGTCGTAATTGGTCATTAGGGTTTTTAACCTAGAATTAGGGTTTTAATTATAACAATAATATTTCTAATTTATAAATTAGATTTCGTAATTAGGGTTTTCTAATTACTCATAACTTTAAAATTAGGATTTATATTTCTTAATTAACATAAAAAATTATTAAGCGAACAATTAGTATTTTCCCTAATTATAAATTAGGGTTTCTAATCTCAAAATTAGGGTTTAAATATTTGAAATTAGGATTTGCTATATAATTAAGCTTTACCCTAATTAATTTTATAATTAATATCACTTAAGCAATATAATAATTATTTAAGTTCCCAGATTAGGGTTTCAATTCCCGAATTAGGGTTTTAGATTCCTAAAACTGAAATTAGGGTTTTCAGAACCAGTTTCTAGGGTTTCTTGTTAAACGCTAGGGTTTTCTAACCGAACGTTGACGTTCTTAATTATATTTAGGGTTTGTTATAGATATCGTTTATCTGGTCAATTCCTTAACCCTTAACCACATACTGTACATATATAAACAGAACATATTCACGTATACACTTAATCCTAAATAATTCACCTAAATCCTTCACAGAATTTTGAAAATTTCAAAATTCTATCTTAAAAATATCAAACGCATACACTTTTTTTCTGCCTATGTTCTAATTTCGAACCTTAAATTAATAATTAAAAATTTTAAAAATATTCAAAATTCTCGGGTTGTCACATTCACCCCTTCTTCTAAAAATTTCGTCCTCAAAATTTACCTTACACCATACAATATACTGCTTTCACCATTCACATACATTATCACCATCACATGTTACCCAATACACCTCTCACAAGAGTAAAAATTTTCAATTTTGCTGAGGAGTCATATAGAGGATTTGTCTGTCATTTTCGCAAAGGTTTTATAAAAATTCATCCGTAAACTGTCATTACTTACAGACACAAAGGGTGATTAGCCCGATATGTCCTGTACTGGCCATGTACTGATTTTATCTGTTTCTCTTCAATGCCATAGGCACAAAATTCTACCTCAGTCTTACTGGATTCCGCACCAAAACAATTTGGTTCGGGAACTTTCTTTCAATTAACACTTAGAGTTTTTATAAACTTTAGTCTAGCTGAATCGAATAGCATAGACTCATATCAATAATTCAATTCAATCGAATTATTTAAGTGTAGACAAACCCCGTTGGCAAATTAAAATTTTTAAAAATATTTTCGAGAATGACGTCATGATGTCCGTACTGTATTAACAGTCCGTTTGAGGATGTCAGTCATTATATGAATTTGTCATAAAACATCATACAATAGTGGAATAACAATTTTAGATCAAATTCACACTAAGTATTCCTGTATTTACAACTCCATCAAATTTTTATCATCTATGTACCTGATTACATGGTACATGAGTGATAAAGAAAACAAATTTTGATATTTGCAAATCATTTGCGTCTAGCTGAAATAAGTATCATAGACTATACTTTAAACTGTTTCAAAAATTATTATGAGTCTACATTTTTTTTCAAAAGTACATAGTGCGTATTTATCTTGATGTCAACATTTTGAAGTCTAGCATAGCTAGAAATTTCGAAAAACTTATGCCTCCACTAATAATCCTTTGCTTAACCATCTATATGTTCCTATTATCCTCGATATTCTGTTTACATAACTATACCCAGTTCGTATAACCACACTTATGAGTCCATAAATTGCCACAATCACATGAGTTTAAGAACTTTTCCTAGTCTGACCTTTGGCGTCCGTTTGCTGAGGAGTTCATAAACATTTCATATAACTATGAGTCAAGTACGTCACATAAGTATGAGTTTTAAGAACTCGTACTTAACCTTATATCCTCTACATATGACCTATTTATCTGTTATACACATGAGAAAGGAATCACCTTCTTAACACACATATAGTAAATAGCGCGACACAATCATTTCAATGATTATCATTGCCAGAAACTAAGTGGTTTTTACACCATGTATAATTCAGCTCCCATACGAAGAATCATACAACTTAGCTGCCGACATGAATCCTCAATTGAATCCCCACCTAACACTAACACCCTTCTCAATACGAATTTCATTTAATACGTATTCATAATCCATAATTCTTTCATGACTTTTTATAGTACAATTTTTATAGTACAACTGCCACACAACAAAGTTTGCTTTAACTTTTCAATCATTAGATTGATTCTTTCCATCCTATCAATTTATCAGATCACGAGGTGATCTTATTGTATATATTACGATTTATTTTTATGTCTTGATTGTTTTGTTTTTACGATCTTCTATCACTGTACTTTTAGTCTTTTAGACTCTATCTATTTCACACTACTATTCAACTTTATTATCAAAGTTAGGGAACTCTGTATCTTACAAATCGCTGAGATTCGTCTTTGAATCTTACTGACCAACTAACTCTATTTGAATTATTACTTATCCTAATCACTGCGGTTATTAGTCTCAGGTATTCCTACCTAAGCTTCATAACCAATAGCTTTGATACCAACTGTGACGGCCCCGAATCCAGGTCCTAAATCACCTCGGATCCGGTTCGATCATTCTATACAACTATTACTATTTGCGAAAGATATAAACATAAATTGTTTATACATTACATTACACACTATTCCCCAAGGTCGAGTAACCTTAACTTAATACACATTTCATAACTTACTTGATTTACAATAACATTATTTACATTACTTATTCAATTTAGCTGCACACATATCCTAACGTTGGAACTGTCTTGGACCTTACCTTGTATCCGACGCTTTCGTCTTTATCTGCAATGTTTTATCATGATATAGCAAGGGTGAGCATAAAAGTTTCCCAGCAAGTTTAAATTCAACAACATAACGATATATCATGATTGAAATGATTTGAATAATTGGCTGGCTATAATTTAACAATATAATTATGAACTAGCAGGAACAAATTTATGACTGAACAAGTATTATACATGAACAAATATATCTGAAACCAACTGGTAATGAAGGTGATCAGCCTTTCATACCTGACTTATACATGTAATATGTACAGAGTACAATTCATGGCAACCGGAAATGATTAACCATAAGCTTATCCAAATGAAACACTCTTAGTAGAGTTAAGTAAAACAAACTTGCCTGAACCGTTGATTATCGCTACGCAATTTATATCGCTTTATCCGAAGACGTAATATTAATAATATAAATCTCCAATATTAGAATAACATCATCACAATATAGTACTATTATATATATATATATATATATACACACATACATACATAGAATAATCTAAACACATAACACATAACCCTATCAGTCTATAACACACATAAGACACGGTATCAAGTCAAAATTTCAGTCTGACTTGAATCCGACAAATTTCTAACGTCCCGACGGTCTAGTAGGAAAAAATCTCGAGTTTAAGTTCAATTAAACTCTGCCTAACACTTAACAATTATCTCAGATAATTTTAATATTAGTCAAAATATTTTTCACAAGCTTGTAATAATTTTTAAGTAATTATTACTATTTATCGTGAATTTTCAATCATTAGAATTGTATTTATAAATGAATTAAATACCATATAATTCCTTTATCATTAATATTTATTTATTTTCAAATATTAATGAAATACATGTCATAATATTATAATATATAAAAATATTTTTAATACCTTAAAATCATATTTATATGATTTTTAAACCGTTAAATTCATTATCTGTTAATTACTATTGATATTAAAATATTACTATTTTCATGACAAAATATCAAAAGTTATATTTTATAACTTAAAATATATTTATAACACTTAAATTATTTTTATATGAATTATAAATCATTAATTCTATTTTTCCATAATTTATTTAATATATTCATTAAATAAACTAATTATCTTTAATATATTAATTAATAAAATTCCTCACAAAATATTAAAAGTCACTAATAATAACTTAAAATATTTTCTTTTACCATAATATTATATTTCATGATTTTTCATGAATTAAAACTATTTTTAAATAATTTATTTAATATTATAATTAAATAAATAAATACCTTTTATATTCCAAAAATATTAAATATTTATGAAATATACTCTAAATAATTAAAAACTATTTTTCAAATTCAAAATAATTTTTTGGAATTTTCTAAGTATTTTTAATAATTAAAAACTATTTTTATCTATTTTAAATAATTTTCAGAAAATAATAATAATAAATTTTCGCTAAAGGGCCCTATAGCGACAGATCCGTCGCTATAGGTGTTCTTGAGCTGCACAGAAACTCATCGTCAGAGAGCAAGGTACTCACTTTGACCGATTCTTATTTCCAATCCATACATGTTCTGAGCTAACTAATGCTTATATATCGTAGTACTAATGTAACATTACATGTTCCAACCACTTGATAGGTCATACAACATCAGATCTGATAGATCTAAGCTCCAGAAATATCTGACAACGCTGTTCTTCATTTCTGGGCTTTCCAGAAAATGAAGAACAGTCAAGGATACTAGTTTTCGATCCTTATAACTGGTATTCTGTAATTTTTTTGGGTGAACTATTGGTTCCATAAGGTAGACCACATGTTAGGGTCAACTACATAAAATCAGAACATCGTAACAACATTGAATCTAAGAGATTAAGGTCGGTCAACCTCTGACAGACAACTCGGCTGATGAAGATCTGGGTTTTGCAGAACACCATCATGAGGCAGTTTGGTCAACCTACTTTGACCGTGATTATATTTCATTCTAGTTTGTGATCTAAGTGATCTAGTATCATACATTTGTAGTTAATATACTCTTCTACAACCACAAACTTACAACACGACCAAAAGATCAAACGACTGCAAGATCAGTGGCTTGCAAAAGCTTGTCAGGCATTCTGGGAAACTTCTGTGTAACCCAGAAACAGATTCTGTGAACGGTCAACGTTGTTTGACTGAGCATAACTGATGATCTAAACTAGATCTAACCCTGCTTCCAGTTTTAGATCAAAGCCCTCATGTCATAGAATAGATTCAAAACATAATATACACAAAACATCAAACACATAAAGATCTAGAGGTTCTGACATTAGGCTATCAGGCCTTATTTTTTCTAGTTTTCCAGATTTCTTAAAATGATTATTTCGAGCACTTTGATGTTATGGATTCACTATACAGTAACCCAAATCACTAAGTGACACCTTCTAACACAACTTAAAACAACAAATCATAACAAATAATATGGATCACAAGATTTCGAAATTTTGAAGGTTTATACCTTTCTAGTGCTTGATCTTGACTTCTGACCCTTGATCTTGTTATAGAAAGGCTATGAACTGATCTTAGCTTGGATTCTCTCACTCTCACTCTAGATTTCGAAATTGAAGAGAGAGAATGGTCTTGGCAAAAATAAAAAGTAAAGTATTTTCTTACTTTAAATCTCTTATAATTAGATCCATTGAATCTAGCTGCTAGGTGGCATTGTATTGGCTGAGATTGCTAATGATTTTAGACATATGGGCTAATCCTTAGGCTTGATGACTCGCAAAATTTGCCATATCTTTTGCTTAGGTTTTAGAAAAGGGCATTTTAGTCTTTTTCCTTTTAATTTAATGGCATACTAGTAATTTTTCAAAACCCTTAGGGTCTAGGGTTTAACCCTTTAGGTTTTAAAAAATACAATTCTAGAATTTCCAGATTAGGTTTTAAAAATATAGAAAATTAATATTTCTAAATAATAATTAGAATTTTCTAATTATATTTAAAATTTCTTGATCATAAATTAAATCTTGCTAATTAGGATTAATAATTCCTAATTAGAATTGCTAATTTAGCAATTACGGTCGTAATTGGTCATTAGGGTTTTTAACCTAGAATTAGGGTTTTAATTATAACAATAATATTTCTAATTTATAAATTAGATTTTGTAATTAGGGTTTTCTAATTAGTCATAACTTAAAAATTAGGATTAATATTTTTAATTAACATAAAAAATTATTAAGCGGACAATTAGTATTTCCATATATATAAATTAGGGTTTCTAATCCTGAAATTAGGGTTTAATATTTGAAATTATGGTTTTCTATATAATTAAGCTTTACCCTAATTAATTTTATAATTAATAACACTTAAGCAATATAATGATTATTTAAGTTCCCAGATTAGGGTTTCAATTCCCGAATTAGGGTTTCGGATTCCCGGAACTGAAATTAGGGTTTCCAGAACCGATTTCTAGGGTTTCTTGTTAAACACTAGGGTTTTCTAACTTAACGTTGACGTTCTTAATATATACCTAGGTTTTGTTATAGATATCGTTTATCTGGTCAACCGTTAACCCTTAACCACATATTGTACATATATAAACAGAACATATTCACGTATACACTTAATCCTAAATAATTCACCTAAATCCTTAACAGAATTTTAAAATCTTCAAAATTCTATCTTAAAAATATCAAACGCGTACACTTTTTTTCTGTCTAGGTTCTAATTTCGAACCTTAAATTAATAATTAAAAATATTCAAAATATTCAAAATTCTTGGGTTGTCACATTCACCCCTTCTTCTAAAAATTTCATCCCCGAAATTTACCTTACACCAAACACTATACTGCTTACACCATTCACATAAAATATCACCATCACATGATATCCAATACACCTCTCACAAGAGTAAAAATTTTCAAATTTTGCTGAAGAGTTATATAGACTATTTGTCTGTCATTTTCGCAAAGGTTTTATGGAAATTCATCTGTAAACCGTCATTACTTACAGACACAAAGGGTGATTAGCCCGATATATCTTGTACTGGCCTTTTACTGATTTTATCCGTTTCTCTTCACTGCCATAAGCACAAAATTCTACCTCAGTCTTACTAGATTCCGCACCAAAACAATATGGTTTGGGAAATTTCTTTCAATGAACACTTAGAGTTTTTATAAACTTTAGTCTAGCTGAATCGAATAGCATAGACTCATATCAATAATTCAATTCAATCAAATTATTTAAGTGTAGCCAAACCCCGTTGGCAAATTAAAATATTTAAAAATATTTTCGAGAATGACGTCATGATGTCGTACTTTATTAACAACCCGTTTGAGGATGCCGTCATTATATAACTTTGTCATAACACATCATACAATAGTGGAATAACGATTTTAGATCAAATTCACACTAAGTATTCCTGTATTTACAACTCCATCAAATTTTTATCATCTTTGTACCAGGTTACATAGTACATGAGTGATAAAGAAAACAAATTTTGATATTTCAAATCATTTGCGTCTAGCTGAAATAAGTAGTATAGACTATACTTTAAACCTTTTCAAAAATGATTACGAGTCTACATTTTTTTTTCAAAAGCACATAGTGCGTATTTATCTTGATGTCAACATTTCGAAGTCTTACATAGCTAGAAGTTTCGGAAAACTTATGCCTCCACTAATAATCATTTTCTTAACCATCTATCTGTTCCTATTATCCTCGATATTCCGTTTACACAGCTATAACCAGTTCGTAAAACCACACTTATGAGTCCATAATTTTCCACAATCAGATGAGTTTAAGAACTTTTCCTAGTCTGACCTTTCACATCCGTTCGCTGAGGGGTTCATAAAAATTTCATATAACTATGAGTCAAGTATGTCACATAAGTATGAGTTTTAAGAACATGTACTTAACCTTATATCATCTACCTATGACCTATTTATCTGTTATACACATGAGATAGGAATCACCTTCTTAACACGCATATAGCAAATAGCGCGACACAATCATTTCAATGATTATCATTGCCAGAAACTAAGTGGTTTTTACACCATGTACAATTCAGCTCTCATACGAAGAATCATACAACTTAGCTGCCGACATGAATCCTCAATTGAATCCCCACCTAACACTAAAACCCTTCTCAATACGAATTTCATTTAATCCGTATTCATAATCCATAACTCTTTCATGACTTTTCATAGTACAATTTTCATAGTATAACTGCCACACATCAAACTTTGTTGTAACTTTTCAATCATTAGATTGATTCTTTCCATCCTATCACTTTATCAGATCACGGGGTGATCTTATCGTATATATTACGATTTATTTCTATGTCTTGATCGTTTTGTTTTTACGATCTTCTATCACTGTACTTTTAGTCTTTTAGACTCTATCTATTTCTCACTAATGTTCAACTTTATTATCAAAGTTAGGGAATTCTGTATCTTATAACTCGCCGAGATTCTTCTTTGAATCTTACTGACCAACTAACTCTATTTGAGTTAGTATTTATCCTAATCACTGCGGTTATTAGTCTCAGGTATTCCTACCTAAGCTTCATAACCAACAACTTTGATACCAACTGTGACGGCCCCGAATCCAGGTCCTAAATCACCTCGGATCCGGTTCGATCATTCTATACAACTATTACTATTTGCGGAAGATATAAACATAAATTATTTATACATTACATTACACACTATTCCCTAAGGTCGAGTAACCTTGACTTAATACACATTTCATAACTTACTTGTGACACCCCCAAAATTAGGTATACATCACCCATCTTGAGTCGCCAGATACATGGTACAAAATTCAAATGCAACTTACTAATACAACAGTCGTGTACAATACGACAAAACATAACTGTGAGTTTGAATACAATTATTGTCTACTAGAGATTATACAAACTCAAAAGGAGTCCTCATTATAATTATTAACACACTATTTCACAGAATAGTAAGGACTACTAATGTTATCCTCTGGACCGTCACTCCGTTCCTCGACTAGTCCCTGCTATGTTCTCATTTCCTGTAGAGAACAAGTGAAAGAAAGGGTGAGCTCAACTAGCCCAGTAAGAAATATTATAACTAAGATAATGCAGAATAAATTATCGTTAGCCTTCAACAGTGTTAAACTGATAAAATATAACAACATCAAGTTTAACTACAGCGGAGCAAGCAATCCATTAAAAGGGTCAAGTAGAGAATAAAATCTACTATCTTTTATGATTTAAAAGGTTTTTCATCACTTTTAACGCTGAGACTCAGCTCAATAAATAATCCACATCATTAAATCATCCCTGCACTGCACTACAGGCCAAGGATATTCTTTAGTATCACGACCACGAATTATCCATGCACTACGGGCCAAAGATAATCGTGTTTTCATTAACGGCCCTGATCATGTCATAAAACAATTCATCTTTTCTCCCTTGGCCGAAGAGAATCCATAGCCATAATCATACCCAAAACTGTCCATCAATGCACTACAGGCCAATGAGGACTTTTAATTTTCACATCATTTGTAACATTGCGGTCATGATTATACCGAAAAATCCCTGGTCATAATCATACCAAGTCCATCTATGCACTACAGGCCACAGATGACTTTCAACATAACATAAACATGAGGATGATGACAATGATATAAGAATTCAATTAAACAAGTACAAGAATTAATTTGTCAAGGAACCAATAACGTCCAAATTGCCAACATGATACTTCTTTGTAGAATAAAATTCAAGAATGCTCAGAAGAATATTTCCATAAAAAATAGTGGATGAAACGCAAATATCAAGAATATTCAACTAATTTCATGGAGTATAGAAGTCAAAATTTTAATCAACTGAGTATAGTACCGAATGGAATAACAAAAGATATCACCATACATGCGGTACTTCGCATAGACGGTTATTCCAACAGAATAATAATAACGGAATCAGGTCAGGTGAAATTCAAACCGACAAGATGTTCCAACAGAATAATAAATACGGAATAATAAATGATGGAACCAGGTCCGACGTATAGCACAGACAGGATATTCCGACAGAATAATAAAGACGGAATAATAAAAATGGAACCAGGTCCGGCGTATAGCACAGACAGGATATTCTGACAGAATAATAAAGACAGAATAAAAGAAGAATGTCACCAAGTATAGGGTAGCCCTAGTATACAGGTTATTCAAACAGAACAATAAAGAAATGGAATAACAGAAGTTCTCTTCTTGAATACAAAAGAATAATATCCCTTACCGTAAAATAATACTTGATATAAGAGTAGTGAAGTAGCAGAAAACTTTTCTTCTATCTCTCTATAGTCTCTCTCTATAGTTTTTCTCTCTAGAGTTCAGTGAATTCGTAAGAAAATAATGAAGGAATGAGCTTCTATTTATAGGAAAATGGAATGCATAGTAACTAATCCATTAACGGTCCGGATTGATTTATTTTAATCTGATGGTCCATATTTAATGAAAAATCTTTTAAATAAAATATAATATATTCTATTTATATAAAAAGATTTTTACTATATAAACACTATACGGGCACTATGCATAATAAAATATAATATATTCTATTTATAGAATAACTTTAATAAAGTATTTTGTTTTATATAAAAAGATTTTACTATGCAAAACACTATGCATAATAGAATATAATATATTCTATTTATAGAATAACTTTAATAAAGTATTCTGTTTTATATAAAAAGATGTTTCTATTTTATTAAGTTAATAAAACAAAACTTCTAAATCAACAATAATTGAATCAAATAATGTAAGATACTATGCAGCAACTATTGTAGTAATAATTGAACAAAACTGAGTGACTTCTCACATAAATATCTATAATCAATACCGTGTGCTACTATGCAATAACGCGTATTACTGTACTTTTACTACCGAGTAGTTCAACAGTATCAACGGTAAAACTTCCGCCGTTATTTTCAATAAAATATTTTTGTCATTTTCTCATTCAGACAATAGTTCTGTTGTGGGGTCCACCAATGATTGTGCCGTCGTAGGAATATTTCCTGTTTAAAATGAATACTCACTGACCAATCGAATATAATATGACAACTTGCATACTTTGCAAAATTTGTATATACTAGCCACAACTATAACATTATATCAAATCCACACCATAATATAAAAAAAATTATTTCGAGAAATTTAAATCTTTATCTATAAAATTTGGGATTTTACATTACTTGATTTACAATAACATTATTTAAATTACTTATTCAATTTAGCTGCACACATATCCTAACGCTGGAACTGTCTTAGACCCTTCCTTGTATCCAACGCGTTCGTCTGTATCTGCAATGTTTTATCATAATATAGCATGGGTGAGCATAAAAGTTGCCCAGCAAGTTTAAATTCAAAAATATAATGATATATCATGATTGAAATGATTTGAATAATTAGCTGGCTATAATTCAATAATATAATTGTGAACTAGCAGGAACAAATTTATGACTGAACAAGTATTATACATGAACAAATATATCTGAAACCAACTGGTAATGAAGGTGATCAGCCTTTCATACCTGACTTATACATGCAATATGTACATAGTACAATTCATGGCAACCGGCAATGATTAACCGTAAGCTTATCCAAATGAAACACTCTTAGTAGAGTTAAGTAAAACAAACTTGTCTGAATCGTTGATTACTGCTACGCAATTTATATCGCTTTATCCGAATATGTAATATTAATAATATAAATCTCCAATATTAGAATAACATCATCACAATATAGTACTATTATATATATATATATATACATACATAGAATAACCTAAACACATAACACATAACCCTATCAGTCTATAACACACATAAGACACGGTATCAAGTCAAACTATTTCAGTCTGACTTGAATCCGACAAATTTCTAACGTCCCGACGGTCTAGTAGGACAAAATCTCAAGTTTAAGTTCAATTAAACTCTGCCTAACACTTAAAAATTATCTCAGATAATTTTAATATTAGTCAAAATATTTTTCACAAGCTTGTAATAATTTTTAAGTAATTATTACTATTTATCGTGAATTTTCAATAATTAGAATTGTATTTAAATGAATTAAATACCATATAATTCCTTTATCGTTAATATTTATTTATTATCAAATATTAATGATATACATGTCATAATATTATAATATATTTATAATATATCAAAGTATTTTTAATACCTTAAAATCATATTTATATGATTTTTAAACCGTTAAATTCATTTTCCCGTAATTACTATTAATAATAAAATATTAATATTTTCATGAAAAAATATCAAAAGTTATATTTTATAACTTAAAATATTTTTATAACACTTAAATCATTTTTATATGAATTATAAATCATTAATTCTATTTTTCTATTATTTATTTAATATATTCATTAAATAAAATAATTATCATTAATATATTAATTAATGAAATTCCTCATAAAATATTAAAAGTCACTAAAAATAACTTCAAATATTTTCTTTTACCATAATATTATTTTTCATGATTTTTCATGAATTAAAACTATTTTTAAATAATTTATTTAATATTATAATTAAATAAATAAATACCTTTTATATTCCAAAAATATTAAATATTTATGAAATATACTCTAAATAATTAAAAACTATTTTTCAAAATTTAAAATAAATTTTCAAAATTTTCTAAGTATTTTTAATAATTAAAAACTATTTTTATCTATTTTTAAATAATTTCTAGAAAATAATAATAATAAACTGTCGCTAAAGGGCCCTATAACGATAGACCCGTCGCTATAGGTGTTCTTGAGGTGTTCTTGAGCTGCCCAGAAACTCATCGTCAGAGAGCAAGGTACTCACTTTGACCGATTCTTATTTCCAATCCATACATGTTCTGAGCTAACTAATGCTTATATATCGTAGTACTAATGTAATATTACATGTTCCAACCACTAGACAGGTCATACAACATCAGATACGAGAGATCTAAGCTCTAGAAATATCTGACAATGTTGTTCTTCATTTCTGGGTTTTCCAGAAAATGAAGAACAGTCAAGGGTTAGCACGGGTTTCGGATTCCTAAAACTGAAATTAGGGTTTTCAGAACCGGTTTCTAGGGTTTCTTGTTAAACGCTAGGGTTTTCTAACCGAACGTTGACGTTCTTAATATATACCTAGGGTTTGTTACAGATATCGTTTATCTGGTCAACCCTTAACCCTTAACCACATACTGTAAATATATACACAGAACATATTCACGTATACACTTAATCCTAAATAATTTACCTAAATCCTTCACAGGATTTAGAAATCCTCAAAATTCTATCTTAAAAATATCAAACGCATACACTTTTTTTCTGTCTAGGTTCTAATTTCGAACCTTAAATTAATAATTAAAAATTTTAAAAATATTCAAAATTCTTGGGTTGTCACTGACAACAGACATATTTCCTGGAAGGCCTGAATCCTTCAGATCACCAGTTCTTCCACAGGACTCGGTCATCATTCGAACATACTCAGCTGGGTTCTTCTTCCAATTTTTAAACAATTTCTGGGTCATTCGTCTGTTTGGGTTGATAGCTTCTCCTTCTTCATCCCCAATTTTGTCACCCAGGGCTGACTGTAGAATGATGCTTATGAATCACCCATAGAGCATCTTTTGAGGGGTTTTTGACTTCTTTGAGTTGATGATCCACTTACCAATCCACTCGAGCAATAGGGCTCCATAGTTGAGTTGTATTCCATAATACATAGCAGTCATGAGCTTAAGTTGTACTTTATTCATAGAGTTATGACCTGAGCTCTTGCAGCATATACATTATTTCCCAACTATATCGGCTAGAAATTCATACCTTTGTGGGAACTCCTTCTTCTTGTACCCTTTCACAAAGAAGAGTTTCTCCTTTTTGCTTAGTGGGGCAGGTGTCGATTTTTGCTTGGCTCTATGATTTTGACTGAGAAGGATTGTACTGATTTTCCCTAGGCTCTTGCACAGCTGAGGTGTCCCTAGGGAGGACTACGATCGTTGAGGTAGTTTTGTGATCGTTGAGTGCTTTGCATTTGTCGAGTCTGAGCTACAATCGTCGAGTCTATCCAGCATTCGTCGTGTCTGAGCTACGATCGTCAAGTCTGTTCAGCATTCGTCGTGTCTGAGCTACCATCGTCGAGTCTGTTCAGCATTCGTCATGTCTGAGCTACCATCGTCGAGTCTGACCGGATCCTTGTGATGAGTTTTTGACATAGCATTCTTTTAAGGTAACTCAAGAAGGGCCAACCTCTTGGAGTGAGTCAAGGGTTAGGTTTGTTCCTGAGGCGCTTATCAGAGGGATTGCTGTGTTTTGAAGCTTATCATCACAGGATGCATTCTTTACTTTGTTGATGGGACTTTTGTCATCGTTGAGTCTACACTACGATGGTTGAGTCTTTGCTACGATCGTTGAGGTAGTCTTATATCTTCAACTCTACGATCGTGGACTTCCTTTGATCATCTCTACGATTTTGAGTTTAGCCTTTGTATCTGTTATGGTTAGCAAAATCTAGAGCATATATTTTATTGTTGTTGTAAGACCCCGAAATTTTTTAAATAAAAAGGAATTTTCTTTATTTATTATTTTGAAATAGTAATGGTGGATTTGATTAATATGGTAAGTTATGGGTAAAATGCGCAAATATTTTAAATAAACAAGTGGTTATAAAATAATCATTGTTGTCGGGGAATATTCGTTTGGTCGTGGAATATTCTTTTTGTCGGGAATATTCGTACGACAGCGCGGTCAATTGTGGGCCCCATAATGGAAAACGGTTGGATGAAAGAAAACGACAAAGATTGAGTTTTATAAATAACGGCGTAAATTATTACCGTTAACACCGTTGGAATACCCCGGTGGTTAAAATACAGTAATACGCGTTGTTGCACAGTAGCACACGGTATTGCACAGTATTTTGAATTATTGCTCCTTACGTAAGAAGGCACTACTCAATAATTGCTACAGGAGTTACTGTTCATTACTTTATTGATTCAATAATTGCTGCGTTGATATTTATATTATTATTGTTTCAATAATTGTCATTGCACAGTATTTTCCATTATCAGATCAATAATTCATATTATTTGAATAATATTATCAGATAACATTATTGGCAATGTCTAGAAAGTTCTGTCAAGGAGAGGTTTGTTCATCTAATTGCGCGCCAGTAAGGAGAAATCCTTATTTGAAAGCCCCCTCTATCCTGAGAACGGCCTGGTTGTCAGTACTGTGATTCTGTAATATTATTTTTTAATAATTAATTATTGATTATTATGATAAAGAAAATATTTATTTTATGTGGATATAGATGGAGAAAATTTTTAATGTGACAATTGTTGAAAATTAATATTTTATCTTTTTTTGATAAAATAATTCATTTAAATATATTATTTTAATAATATATTAACGGTGATATTTTTACAATGAATGTGGGATATATGAGTATATGAGGAGGAAGAGTATTTTTGTTGCATTAAATGTTTAACACATGTTTTGTGTCTCGGTGGACACAATTCTTAACCGAAAATTTATTATAAACTGTAAAATCGCCCATTTGTGGATTTCAGATAATTTCTATTTGGAATTTGGAAAAACTTTCTTCTGCAAAGTTGTAGAGAATTGAAATTCCTATAAAAAGTCGCGAGAATTGAATTTTCTAATAAAAGGGCTATTTATTGTGAATTATTGAAGTTCCGGAGTTCCGAAATAATTGATTTTTGGAAGTTTTAATTATTATTTTCAACAAAAACGTTTTTCAAAGGTTGGTGGGCATCTTTAACATGTGTTTGATGGCTAAAATCAGATTCATTGGTGGTTGGCTTGAATGTTTTGTAAATATTAGTATTATATTAATTTAGTCTCCTTTGGCGTTCTAACATTTTCTTATAAATAGAGGGCTAAGTTAGAATTGAAAAATCACACCAGAAACAAAGTTTTCTCTCTTTCTCTCTCTATATTATCGAGCGTATTCTTGTGAGTATACTTTGAGTGTTGCTATACGGTACGGATTTCTGTTAGCACTATACCCGAAATTCAGTCAGAGGTACGGTTATTTTGAGGTAAGGGATGTTGTTTCTTCTTAAATGATATCATCTTCTTCAATATCATTATGCCGAAATATTGTTATCAAATTTGGAACTTTTTCATGTCGGGGTTACTATTCATGAGTTACTATTCACGAGTTACTATTCACGAGTTACTATTCATGAGTACTATTGACGAAGCGTGATGATGTTTTTGTGAAATTTCTATCTTTTGGTGTTGGAGTTACTATTCACGTGTACGGCATTATTCACGTATACGGCACTATTCACGAATACGGCACTATTCATCGAAAAATGAAATTTCTTCTTTTTGTCCAAAATATCTATTTTGGCTACTATCTTTGATTGTATCCATGTTTTGATCGTTATTTTTGAGTTCTGCTTCAAAATCGTTTATTATGAAGTATTATTGAACTTGGATAAACTTTTTTACGAATCCCTAATATTTGTCCTTCTGTCTCACTGGATTCGTTCTTAAAAATATTTTTCATCGTCCTTAGTCCTTAATGGTGATACTTGATGAATATCTTTGGCCTGTAGTGCAAAGATGAATGATTAAACTGATGAATCTCTTTGGCCCGTAGTGCAAAGATGAACAGGTGTTGAGATGAACATGACCAACTGGTGATACAAATGAATATCTTTGGCCTGTAGTGCAAAGATGATTAAAGATGTATATGTATTGTTGTTACAGGGATGAAATATTGATGATGGACTTTTAAATCTTAAAAGATAATAGAATTCATTCTCTACGTGACTCTTCTAATGGATTGTTGTTTCCGCTGCATTTGTTGATCTAAAACTTGTTGTCTATTGTATTCTATTAGATTTTTCCCTGTTGAAGACTAACGATACTTTGTTGTATATTATCTTAGTCATAATATTCTTTACTGGGCTAGTTGAGCTCACCCTTTTTCTTGTTGTTCCATTTTCTTCTCAGGAGGTGAGAACATAGCAGGATCGAGTCGGGGTATGGAATGAGGGTTCTAGAGAGAGTTGTTTAGTAGTCCTCACCATTTTTGTAAAATAATGTATCAATAATTATGATGAGGATTTATTTGTGTGTGGATATTGTCTAGACGGCAATATCTGTATTTAAACTCACAGTATGTATTGTCGTATTTCATACGACATTTGTATTATTGAAGTTGTAGTTATTTCTGTACCATGTATTTGGCGACTCAGAATTGGTTGGGTGGAATGGACCTATTTTGGGGTCGTCACAGTTGGTATCAGAGCTTAGGGATATGATCTCTGGCGGAGATCGGGGAATAGAACTAGGAGGGGAGAGACGAGTAAATCCTTCGCTAGTTTGTCCTACCTAAGCTTATTTGTTGGTCGGTCATAACATAGGGGTATTATGTGATTTGTTAATTTGTTTAATTAACCCTTGTTTTATGGCAGTATTTGAGAATGTCGACTGAGAATATTAACAGTGGAGTAAATGAAACCGTGGAGATGCCTGTACTTACCAACGAGGAGAACGTGCAATAGGCTGGCAATGTTCCTCCTGTGAACAACGCCACTGAGCAGATGATGAATGACGGGATGTTTAGAAGCTTTTTGCAGTTCATGCAAAATCAAACGAGGGAGACACGTGTACAGAATACAGGTGAAAATGATTGCAACGCGTGGCTTGTCACAGCCAAGAAGTTCAAAGAGTTGGGACCACCAGAATTCTGGGGAAAGCCGGATCCGATCATGGCGGAAACGTGGGTCAAAAGAATTACCAAGATATTCGATGTCTTGGGATGCACGGAGGAACAGAAGGTTCCATTCGCTACCTTTATGTTCCGTGGTGAGGCAGACTACTGGTGGGAGTCTGTAAAGCGTACACATCCAACCGCACTCAGCATGTCATGGGAGACGTTTCAGAAACTTTTCAACAAAAAATACTTTCCTGAAAGTATTCGCCATATGAAGGAAGTGGAGTTTATTAGACTAGAGCAGAATAACATGACGGTGTCCCAGTACGAGGCGAAGTTCGCGGAGTTATCCAGGTTTGCACCTCATTTGGTGGAGAATGAGGAACGTATGACGCAGATGTTTCTGAGAGGTTTGAAACCCGGCATACGTCAGTATCTCATTTCTCATAAATTTTCTATTTATTCAGATGTTGTCAACAGGGCTCAGTTGTTAGAGCGAGATAACGAGTACGTTCAACCGAGGGACCATAACCAGGATCATACCGAAGATAGCAGTCATCAGAATAACGATAACCAGCGGAGAAAGAAGAATATGGACAAAGGCGGTAACCACTCTGGTGGTAATCGTGGCCATGAATATAGAAGAAGCGAGTCGGGAGGAGATTTTAAAAAGAGGAAATTTAACAACGACCATGTGAAGACGACAGTGCCAGCATCAACTGGTTCCAAGGGAGGAGAAAGACCACCGGTCGTATGTTACAAATGCGGGAAAGAGGGACATATCAGCCCAAACTGCCCACAACAATTCAAGGTATGCTATAATTGTGGAAAGGAAGGACATATCGCTCGAGATTGTACGGTAGCGAAACCAATTCCAGCGGGGACGGTGATTCAAAAGGTTGTCCCAGAAAAGTCAAAGTCAACGGTTCCTGGAAAAGCGTTTGTCGTGACCGGTCAAAATGCGAGAAACCCGAACGAAGTTAGCACGGGTTAGTTAATTATAATTCTTGCGAAATTTATACCTTACTAGATACCGGTTCTACCTATTCTTTTATCTCTCTTGCTTGCGTTCAACGTTTGAACTTGACTCCGGAGAAATTAGACTTTGACCTATCTGTGGAGACTCCGTTAGGAGAAACTTTCATTACATCCGTTGTTTAGAAATCTTGTTTGATTCAAGTTGGCATTATCACATTACCTGTTAACCTTATTTCTATAGAGATATTTGATGTTGATGTGATTTTAAGGTTAACTACTCATCATGCCAAAATTAATTGTTTTTGTAAGGTTGTTAGTTTTCATATTCCTAAGCAACCTGATATTCGAACTCAAGCAATCAAACCATTGATGTCAAACATTTTTATATCAAGCCATAAAGTCATTCGTTTATGTCATGGACTTGAACAAAAGTACATCAAATTTGAATGATATTTCTGTTGTTAGTAAATTTTCTGATGTATTTTCTGAAGAATTTCTTGGCCTACTCCCAAAGTGTGATATTGAATTTTGTATCGACTTTGAACCCGGTACAAAACCCATTTCTAGAAATCTCATGGCTCCTATTGAACTTCAGGAGTTAAAAATTTAACTATAGAATTTGGTACCCGAGCCTTTATCTTGTGACTTCCTTTGTGGAATGCACCGAAGCCAAACTCTCCGTAGGGGATGCAATATTCGTGCGATAGTAAACTGATAGGTGTCATTCTGACGTGTTATCCAAGGTTGGGATATGAGTTACAGTTGAGAGCAACCTAAGTCAATAATTGAAATACGTAGTTTTCTAGGCTTGGTTGATTATTATCAGATATTCGTTGAAGGATATTCTCGAATCGCTATTCCATTAACGCAGCTGACTCGTAGAGATACAAAATTTGAATGGAGCAAGGAATGTGGAAAGAGCTTCGAAGAACTCAAAAGGAGACTCATTTCAGCACATCTTCTGACCATGCCATCCTAGAAAAGCGAACGCGGTAGCTAACGTGTTGAGTAGAAGAACGTATACGAGTACGAGTACGATATTGTCAAAGACTCATTTCGTATAACTTACAAATATTAGAGATGGAGATGAAAACTCTAAATACCCAAGTGATGATATAGAAGTATAATCGACTTTTATCGATAAAGTTAAAATCGCTCAGGCTACACACCGGAGCTGATGAATATGAAGAAGGAAGTGCAAGAAGTTGTTATTTCAAAAGCGAGAATTGGCGATGTGAGGAAAGCTCAAACCTTCGATTTATTGATTTATTTGAAATCCTTAATCGAGTAGGAACTGTGGCCTATAGACTCGTTTTACCGCCAAGTATGACGCGTGTTCATAACGTTTTTCACGTATCGATGTTACGTAAATATGTGGATGACCCGAACCACATTATTGAGTTGGAACCAGACGAGATAGCCGAAGACTTAACATACGAGGAGGTACCTGTCAAGATTTTGGATAGGAAGAAGCATGTGCTACGTACGAAGGTCATACCACAAGTTAAAGTTTTGTGGAGAAACCATGCTATTGAGGAAATGACCTGGGAGTTGGAAACGGAAATGAAAGCGAGGTATCTTCATCTTTTCGATACACCAGGTACATACGTCAATTTCGAGGATGAAATATCATAAGGAGGGGAGGTTGTAAGACCCCGAATTTTTTTAAATAAAAAAGAATTTTCTTTATTTATTATTTTGAAATAGTAAGGGTGGATTTGATTAATGTGGTAAGTTATGGGTAAAATGCGCAAATATTTTAAATAAACAAGTGGTTATAAAATAATCATTGTTCTCGGGGAATATTCGTTTGGTCGTGGAATATTCTTTTTGTCGGGAATATTCGTACGACAGCGCGGTCAATTGTGGGCCCCATAATGGAAAACGGTTGGATGAAAGAAAACGACAAAGATTGAGTTTTATAAATAACGGCGTAAATTATTACCGTTAACACTGTTGGAATACCCGGTGGTTAAAATACAATAATACGCGTTGTTGCACAGTAACACACGATATTTCACAGTATTTTGAATTATTGATGCTTACGTAAGAAGGCACTACTCAATAATTGCTACAGGAGTTATTGTTCATTACTTTATTGATTCAATAATTGCTGCGTTGATATTTATATTATTATTGTTTCAATAATTGTCATTGCACAGTATTTTCCATTATCAGATCAATAATTCATATTATTTGAATAATATTATCAGATAACATTATTGGCAATGTCTAGAAAGTTCTGTCAAGGAGAGGTTTGGTCATCTAATTGCGCGCCAGTAAGGAAAAATCCTTATTGGAAAGCCCCCTCTATCTTGGGAACGGCCTGGTTGTCAGTACTGTGATTCTGTAATATTATTTTTTAATAATTAATTATTGATTATTATGATAAAGAAAATATTTATTTTATGTGGATATAGATGGAGAAAATTTTTAATGTGACAATTGTTAAAAATTAATATTTTATCTTTTTTTGATAAAATAATTCATTTAAATGTATTATTTTAATAATATATTAACGGTGATATTTTTACAATGAATGTGGGATATATGAGTATATGAGGAGGAAGAGTATTTTTGTTGCATTAAATGTTTAACACATGTTTTGTGTGTCGGTGGACACAATTCTTAACCGAAAATTTATTATAAACTGTAAAATCGCCCATTTGTGGATTTCAGATAATTTCTATTTAGAATTTGGAAAAACTTTCTTCTGCAAAGTTGTAGAGAATTAAAATTCCTATAAAAAGTCGCGAGATTCGAATTTTCTAATAAAAGGGCTATTTATTGTGAATTATTGAAGTTCCGGAGTTCCGAAATAATTGATTTTTGAAAGTTTTAATTATTATTTTCAACAAAAACGTTTTTCAAAGGTTGGTGGGCATCTTTAACATGTGTTTGATGGCTAAAATCAGATTCCTTGGTGGTTGGCTTGAATGTTTTGTAAATATTAGTATTATATTAATTTAGTCTCCTTTGGCGTTTTAATATTTTCTTATAAATAGAGGGCTAAGTTAGAATTGAAAAATCACACCAGAAACAAAGTTTTCTCTCTTTCTCTCTTTATATTATCGAGCGTATTCTTCTGAGTATACTTTGAGTGTTGCTATACGGTGCGGATTTCTGTTAGCACTATACCCGAAATTCAGTCAGAAGTACGGTTATTTTGAGGTAAGGGATGTTGTTTCATCTTAAATGATATTATCTTCTTCAATATCATTATGCCGAAATATTGTTCTAAATTTTTTATCAAATTTAGAACTTTTTCATGTCGGGGTTACTATTCATGAGTTACTATTCATGAGTTACTATTCACGAGTTACTATCCATGAGTACTATTCACGAATCGTGATGATGTTTTTGTGAAATTTCTATCTTTTGGTGTCGGAGTTACTATTCACGTGTACGGCACTATTCACGTATATGGCACTATTCACGAATACGGCACTATTCATCGAAAAATGAAATTTCTTCTTTTTGTCCAAAATATCTATTTTGGCTACTATCTTTGATTGTATCCATGTTTTGATCGATATTTTTGAGTTCTGCTTCAAAATCGTTTATTATGAAGTATTATTGATCTTGGATAAACTGTTTTACGAATCCCTAATATTTGTCTTTCTGTCTCACTGGATTCGTTCTTAAAAATGTTTTTCATCATCCTCGGTCCTTAATGGTGATACTTGATGAATATCTTTGGCCTGTAGTGCAAAGATGAATGATTAAACTGATGAATCTCTTTGGCCCGTAGTGCAAAGATGAACAGGTGTTGAGATGAACATGACCAACTGGTGATACAAATGAATATCTTTGGCCTGTAGTGTAAAGATGATTAAAGATGTATATTGATTGTTGTTACAGGGATAAAATATTGATGATGGACTTTTAAATCTTAGAAGACGGTAGAATTCATTCTCTACGTGACTCTTCTAATGGATTGTTGTTTCCGCTGCATTTGTTGATCTAAAACTTGTTGTCTATTGTATTCTATTAGATTTTTCTCTGTTGAAGACTAACGATAATTTGTTGTATATTATCTTAGTCATAATATTCTTTATTGGGCTAGTTGAGCTCACCCTTTTTCTTGTTGTTCCATTTTCTTCTCAGGAGGTGAGAACATAGCAGGATCGAGTCGGGGTATGGAATGAAGGTTCTAGAGAGAGTTGTTTAGTAGTCCTCACCATTTTTGTAAAATAATGTATCAATAATTATGATGAAGATTTATTTGCTTGTGGATATTGTCTAGACGGCAATATCTGTATTTAAACTCATAGTATGTATTGTCGTATTTCACACGACATTTGTGTTATTGAAGTTGTAGTTATTTCTGTACCATGTATTTGGCGACTCAGAATGGGTTGGGTGGAATGGACCTATTTTGGGGTCGTCACAGTTGTAGATTTAGCATGCCTAGCTCACTTATTAACTTATTAAATCTGAATTAATCTAGAGGTTTTGTAAAAACATCAGCAAGTTGATTTTCAGTAGGGATATATTGTAAAGATATAGTTCTATTTTGCACATGATCTCTAATGAAGTGATACCTTATTTCTATATGCTTAGTCCTAGAATGCATAAAAGGCTTATGAGTTATTGTTATGGCACTTGTGTTATCACGGTGAATGGGAATAGATTTGAAATTAAACCCATAGTCAGCTAGCTGATTTTTCATCCATAGAATCTAAGAACAGCAGCTGCCAGCAACAATATATTCAGCTTCTGTAGTTGAAGTAGACACTGAGTTTTGTTTTTTGCTAAACCAGGACACAAGTCTGTTTCCTAGCAATTGACACGTGCCACTGGTACTCTTTTATCTATTTTGCATCCTGAAAAATTAGCATCTGTGTATCCTGTTAGTTCAAATGAGGATTCCTTGGTGTACCAAAGCCCCAAGTAAGGTGTACCCTTGAGATACCTGAAGATCATCTTTATAGCAGATAAATGTAACTCTTTAGGGTTAGCCTGAAATCTAGCATATATGCATGTTGCAAACATTATGTCTGGTCTACTGGCAGTTAGATATAAAAGAGAACCTATCATACCTCTGTATTGAGTTATATCAATACTTTTACCTTTTTCATCTTTGTCAAGCTTGGTTGCAGGAGCAATTGGTATTTTCATGGGAGAGGCTGATTCCATGCCATACTTCTTGAGTAAGTCTTTGATGTACTTGGCTTGGTTTATGAAAATTCCTTCATCAGTCTGCTTTACTTGCAGTCCAAGGAAGAAATTCAGCTCGCCCATCATGCTCACTTCCAACTTGATCTGCATCAGCTTAGAGAATCTCTTGCATAACTTTTCGTCAGTAGAACCAAAAATAATATCATCAACATATATTTGAACTAATAAGACTTTGTCTTTATGTTTTCTAAGAAATAGTGTGATATCTACTCTATCTCTAGTGAACCCATTTTCAATTAAGAAGTTAGTTAGTGTTTCATACCATGCTCTAGGTGCTTGTTTAAGTCCATATAAGGATTTGTCTAATCTATAGATATAATTGGAAGGAGATGGATTGATGAAACCTGGAGGTTTCTCTACATAGACTTCTTCTTGGAGTTCTCCATTTAGGAATGCACTTTTGACATCCATCTGAAAGACTTTGAACTTCATGTGAGCAGCAAAGGCAAGGAAGATTATGATGGCTTCTAGTCTGGCAACAGGTGCAAATGTCTCATCGTAGTCAATGCCTTCTTATTGAGAGTAGCCCTTTGCCACTAATCTTGCATTATTCCTGGTTATAACTCCATCTTCATCCATTTTGTTTCTGAAGACCCACTTGGTTCCAATGACAGGATGACTCTTTGGTCTTGGTACCAATCTCCATACTTTGCTTCATTCAAATTGGTTGAGTTCTTCCTGCATAGCTTCTATCCAGCTGTAGTCTTCCATAGCATCCTCTATTTTCTTTGGTTCTATTTGTGGCGGGAAGCTTAGATAAAAACATTCATTTTGAGTGGCAGCTCTTGTTTTGAGTCTAGCACTCGGATCTCCAATGATTAGATCCTGAGTGTGATCTATGGCCCATCTATTTTCCGGTTGGGACAACTGTCCTGATGCCTTATTGTCTTAATTCTTTAAGATTATTTCTTCTTCTTGGTGTGGAGGTTCGTTGTCTTGCATAGACCTCTCTACGATCTCATTTTCTTGCTTAACAATTTCACTATCTGGCACTACGATCGTAGTGTTGATCCTTGATGATTTCATTCGTAGTGTCTACATTATCGGTCAGTAGTGTCTTGAAGCACTGTGTTGTGTAAGTCTGTTTCATCAAAGATGATGTGAATCGAGACTTCAACACTTAGTGTCTTCTTGTTGAACACTCTGTAGGCCTTACTGTCTGTGGCATATTCAAGAAAGATTCCTTCGTCTGACTTGGGCTGAAATTTTTTCAGGTACTACTTTCCATTGTTGAGAATGTAGCATGCACAGCCGAAAATATGAAAGTAGCTGACACTTGGCTTTCTTCTTTTCCACAGTTCGTAGGGCGTCTTTTTTATCATAGAGTGTATCAGTGATCTGTTCTGCATGTAGCATGCAGTGTTGATAGCTTCTGCCCAGAAGTATTCAGGCAGATGGGCTGCTGCTAGTAGAGTTCTTCCAGCCTCTATCAAGGTTCTGTTCTTTCTTTCAGTTACTCCATTTTGTGGAAGAGTTCATGGAGCTGAGAAGTTATGACTGATGCCATTGTCTGTGCAGAACTGGTCCATTTCTGAGAAGTCAAATTCTATTCAATGATCACTCCTTATGGCCTTGATTTTCTCTCCTTTCTCGTTCATCACCAGTCTGAACATCTTGATTAATTGGGAGCTCGTTTCATCTTTTGAAGTTAGGAAGAATACCCATGTGAATCTGGTGTAGTCGTCGACTATAACTAGAGAGTATCTTTTTCCTCTAAGACTAGTTGTTGGAATTGGCCCAAATAGATCCATGTGGAGCAACTGCAGGGGCTTGTCGATAGAGTTGGCAGTTTTGCTCTTAAATGAGCTTCTGGTTTGATTTCCAAGATGGCAGGCATTGTATGGCCTTTCCTTTAAGAATTTGAACTTAGGTAGGCCAGCAACGAGATCTTTTAATGCTAGTTTGGACATGCTTTTGAAGTTTAAGTGGGACAATCGTCTATTCCATAGCCAGCTCATTTCTTCATATGCTTTTTGCAGAAAACATATTGTCTCGTCTGAACTTAGTTGACCAAGATTCACTGTGTAGACATTTCCTTCTCTGGTCCCAATTAGCTTTACAGTAAATGTCTTCAAATCTCTGACTTGACATTGGTTGTTGAGGAATGTTATTTGATGACCCTTGTCGCAGAGTTGGCTGATGCTTAGAAGATTATGTTGGAGACCTTCTACATATGCTACTTTGCTAAAAGATACTGCACCATTACCAGCAGAGCCGTATCATCTTATCTTGCCCGAGCCGTTGTCTCCAAAGATGACTGAGGGACCCTCCTTTTCTATGTAGTTAGATAGAAGGGCTTTGTTCCCTGTCATGTGCCTTGAGCATCCACTGTCCAGATACCATGTTGTGATCGTGTAGCTCTTTTCCTGTCAAAATATTGAACCTTCATTTTGGTAACCATATTTGCATGGGTCCTTCTTTGTTAGTGCCTTTGGGGACCCAAATCTGTTTAATCTTGGGTCTCTCATGCATAGAATTATAATAACACTTGGCAGCCTTGTGACCATATTTATTGCATATAAAACATCTAGTATGATGCATGCTTGTGTGTGTATGATGATTCATCCTCCATTTGGACTTTTGTGGTTCTTTAGTTGTACTTCTGTTAAACTGATTCTCATTCTTCCATGTGTCCTTTGGATTTATAAATAGTGATGAGTGTGTCTTACCTCTACTGTACCTTCCCAGTTGATTCGTAGAGTTGGTCTTGCTTGACTCTACGATTCTTCGAGGTTGGTGAGTAGAGGTTAGGTTACTCTTCTCTTTTATGAAGCCCAGACCAGTATGAGATCCCTTACTCCTTTGAGTATAAATGCAAATAGTAGAACAAGGTTGAACTGGTTCTTTCTTCTGTGAGGATTTCACAAAGATAATGCATCTACTAAAACTTGAGGCATTACTAGTTCTAGTTTCCTTTGTCTTTTCCACACATGGCTCTGAGATGGATTTCCCAAAGCCTAAGCCTATTCTGTCGAATGTACTTCTCTGACTAGAGAGCAAGGAGTCCTATGGATGATGAGGATTTGTTCCATGTAGAGATAGTCTTTTCTAGATCCTCAATTTTAGAGGCTAGATTAGACTCTCTTTGTGCATTGAGTTTATTTGTCTGTTTTAAGATCTCATTCTCAGCCTCAAGCTTGGAGAGAAGGTTAGTACTTAGAATGGCTTGTTTCAAGCTCTTCCTAAACTTTCTTCTTCTCCTCTTGAAGAAGTGAATGATCCTTAGACAAAACTTTGAACCACTTCATGTATTGATGTAGATCAGAGGTTATGTCATGCAGTGCAGTTCTTAAATCATTTATGTCTACATCAGGTGAGTTGAAGTCAAATACCTCATCGAGACTTACATCATGTATGTTGAAATTTTGTTTGTCCTTTGCATGTTTGGCCATTAGGCACAGATTAGCCATTTGTGGCTCTTCATCATTTCCGGAGTCAGTATTGGATTCATTGTCTGAATCACTCCACGATCCTCCAGCTACCAGGCCTTTGTCTCTCTTCTGAAGCCTTTTGTTGCCTTTGTATTCCTTCTTTGCATGTGATTTCTTATTTAGTTCTTCTCTGAGAGGTTTGCTACCGTTGGCAATGAAGTGGTCAGGCTTCTTGCAATTATAGCATAGATCATTCATTTGCTCCTGGCTGCTGTAATTGCTGACCTTCTTTGGCTTACTGGTTTTGCCTTGATGCATGAACCTTCTTAGTCTTTTTACCAGCATAGCAAGGTCTTCATCATCAGTCCTCAGTTATAATCAGAGTCAATCTCAGTGTTGACCTTTGATTCACCTTCAGTTGCCTTGAAAGCAACACCATTGTACCTTCCTTCTTCCTTCTGATAGGGTTTCAGCTCGTTGAGTCAGTTTCAGTTCGTATGTCAGGAGATTGCCATAGAGTTGTTAAACTGTCATCTCGTGAAGATTCTTTGAACTATCTTATAGCAGTGGTTTTGGAATCCCAAATGCTCAGTAGGGCTTTCATGAACTTTATGATCAGATCTGTGTTAGGATAGATCTTCCCATATGCTTCGTAGAGAGTTGAGCAGAACGTTGAATCTCTCATAGGTGGCAGTTACGTTTTCTCCTTGAACATGAGCAAACATCTCATAATGTTGTGTCAGGAGTGATTGTTTGTTTTCTCTAACTTCTTCAGTTCCTTCGTACATGATTAGCAGTGCTTCCCAAACCTATTTAGCTGTTTTGCTGTTGGCAATGTTTTCAAACAGATCGTCTTCTAAGGATTGAAATAGGATGTTCTTGGCCTTTTTGTCAAGTTGTACAGCTCTCCTATCGTTGTCTGTCCACTCTTCTTTAACCTTTATTTGTATTCTGTTTGGATCATCAGTTGTTGGTGCAAGCTTTGTTGGAACATAGGGCCCATTCTGAACGGTCTCAAATAGATCTTCATCTATTGAGTCCATGTATGCTTGCATCCTGACTTTCCAGTTTGCAAATTTATCCTTTTTGCAAATTGGTGGCTTGCTGCCTCCTCCAGTCCTAGATTCGCTTGGTACGTGTGCCATTGGATCTACTAAAGCTTATAAGCTGTATAATAGAACCTGCTCTGATACCAATTGTTAGTTCCTAGTTGGCACAATAACTATATAGAAGGGGGGGTTGAATAGATATTTAAAAAATCTTTTCTTTTTAAACTTGTTCGTTGATGATGATTAAAACTTAGCGGAATTAATAAATGTTTTAATCTTCTTTACGAAGTAGTGGAGTTATGAAAGTGAGGCAGCTATATCAGTTATTGTAGCATCCCCGAATCCGGGTCCCAAATCGTTGCGGATCCGGTATACTAATTCTATCACTATTGCGGAAGATATAAACATACATTATTTATACATTAAACTTTTACACATCATTCACAAGGTCTACAACCTTAACTTAATACATACCTTCAATATTAAAAAGGTTTACAATACTATTTTCGTCAAAAAATTTAATATATTTAGCTGCAACGTAATTTAACCTTGCATTCTGTCTTTGCCTCTGTCCTTATTCAAGCTTTCATCTTAATCTGCATAGTCGATTACCGCTACGCAATTAATTTATTCTCTTTATTGAAAAGACTTATAATCTCATCATCTTATATTAACTTGTCTAACCTCGAATCACAAAGTTAAGAATTAGACATTACACTTTAGTCTTAGTATTATCATATACTTTGATAATCTGTTCATCACTTATAACTTATACTTATAAATTTTTCCCTTATATGTTATCTTAGTAAGTTAGATAACCTTTCAGTAAACTGAAATATCATTTCAGTAAACCGAATTACATTTCAGCATCTTGAAATTTACTATTTCAGCAGACCAAATCATTTCAGCAGACTGAATTCAATTTTAGCAATCTGAATTCACTTTCAGTACTCTGAATTCTCATTTCAGTCCATTACGAGCATAACATAGCTCATTGAACACCAAATTCATCAATTATATTGAAAAACAACATAATTCTCTTATAAATCTCCGATCGAATATTATTAACTATGTAATAATATTTTACACTAAGGTTATCAACCTTTTAATAACATTCTAGTCAAATACTACTAATAATATATCAATACAATATTATTAGTCATATAAAATATCTCAAGACATTAATCACATAAATAAACAATTATTTCAATTGTTTTTCCTTTCCGTAATTAACAAGTTTAAGCATTTTAAAATGCCATACACTTCATAACACTTTATACCCGACCCAAACATCCATTACAAACTGGCATAAGTCATGCTCAAGGGTCTCACATCATAAATCACATTATTCCTATTTTTGGACACTTTTATTTTTTTGAAAATTTTACCCAGCCTCGCTAAAACAGGCCATAACGCTCGCAGTTTTAAAACATTTTTAAGCGATTCTTGAGCCCACGCGAAGATAACTTCCAGAGATACAACTTTTGTCTCACGACATATTTCCAAAATCAGAACAAATCAGTCCAAAAATTTACATAAAGGAGGCTGTTCGGGAATTTGATAAACAGTTTTATTACTCTCCTTCCGAACGCCATAACTACCTCATCCGGAGTCGGAATTAGTCTGTTCTGGAGTCTATGGAAAGCTAAATCAGAGTAATACAACATACCAAAATCCCATAAGTTTTAAAGCGCAAAAACAGGACCAAATTGCCCTCGTTATTGACTGCCATGAATCTGCCCATTTTTTTTGTTAGAAAAATCGGACTGTTTTGACTTAATCAGTCACTACCCCATGAAAACTCAACATTTTTGAGTCCTGCCACTTGGGTTTACTAGCCAACACATATATCTAGCACTACTTTTTGACAGATCGCAAAAAGGAGCTATAGATTTAAAATGGAAAAATTTCAAAGTATATAGAAATTTGGGTTTCAAAACTAGAAAAATTTTATTTTTCTTTTCCTTTTGGTTTTCACCAAATCAACACCCGTCATGGGTGGATCCATACTAGAATCAAGGAAAAACACATAGATCTTAGGGTTTTAACTCCCAAATCAAAAACCCCTTTCATCAATTTCATAAAAATTAGAGGAAGAAATTTATACTTTCATTTCTCTTCTTCTTCTTCCTTCTCTTCCATGGATGGACTTTCTTTCTCTCCTTCCATTTCTATGGCTTCCGACCACTTCCCCTCATGGGGTGCCGATCTCCTTCTCTCTCTCTCTACCTCACGGTTTTGCCGTGCTTTCTCTCTCTCTCCTCTCCCTTCTCCTCTCCCTTCTTCTCTCTTTCTTTTTCCTTACTTTTCTCTTTCTTCTTTCCCTTATCTTCTTTCTTTTCTTATCCGATTTTTTTTCTTGTTATTTTTTATTTATTCGGCCAAGTGGCCTAATTGCCACATGCTAGCCTCATTTAATTGTTTTCATTAAATGATCATAATACCCATTATCAATAGGTTTTAAAATTAGGTCCATTCAATTCATCCTTTGGGCTTTCCCACTAAATTCTTTTGGGCAATGAAAAATATACATAGTCCAATTCTTTCTATCTTTACACATCCTAAATATTTAATTAGGGTATCTATTCCAAATAATTAGAATTTAAATTCTCACTCTATAACACTAAATTCTATAACCCAATTAAGCCTTATTTTAATTAAGTTATAAAATTAATAACTTGAGATAATAAAAATATATCTCTTAACTTAATATAATTTTAATATATTATTACTATTCTCCCACAAGTAGGCTTAGCTTGGGCTTTCAATAATTAATTCCAATGTGCTAGCCATTTTACTTGTGTTACTTACTAACACATACTAACTTGGGCTTCCACCCAAAATTTAATTGGGTCATTATAATACTTGCACCATACATAATATATTAGGCTAGATTAAATAATTAATTGCCCTTAATCACTTTATCTACAAGTCTCATGCTTAATTAATTAATTGGACTTGTTTAAATAATATTACCTCCTTAGCCCATTAAATCCACTTCTTTGGACTCTATTCAAAATAATTGGGCTATAACATTATTATAGTCCATTATTTTCAATTCTATTTCATTCTACCCGTATCCTTTAATTAGGGTTTACATCTCTCTCTCTAGAAAATAAATTCCTTACTCATGCCCTTTTAATTTCATAAATCAAATTATACTTGGTTATAAAATTAATTATTGGAGATATATAAAATAAATCTCTTAATGTCAGTATATATATTTATATACTAATATTCTCCCATATTATAACCTCTCAGGTTATTTAATCATCACACCTAATATATATATTAGGTTACATAACTTAATTCTTAATTCACTCCTATATACAAAATAAATGTATTCACATTATATAATGTATATTTATTTAATCATACACATAATTCTCATAATCATAACATATTTCACTTCTCACACTAATTTTGACTTTTCTCCATAAAAAGTCGACTGTTGACTTTGATCAAAAGTCAACCTTTACACATATTGTGTTTACTGTCTATTCTGACTAAACTTGACGTTCCGGACGCAACCGAGCAGTCCATGCTTCAAAATTCTATCTCTAACTCAAATTTTGAGTTTTAAATTACTAACATCTTATTGCTAATCGTATTAACTAACGACTTTATACTTATTCAAATTCTTATTTGTCAGTCAAGGCCAACACTCAAGCTATGTTAATTACTAACATAGTTTTATCTTGATCATTAAATCATTAACTTAATTCATCATTTCTCTTGCTAAAATATATAGCACCTTACTAAGTATATATATTTCTATATATATACTCATCTTCGTTTAACCTCATAGCACCTCTTCATGTGAAATCTTATCTCCAATAATAAAATTTCCATATGTACTTATAAAACATTTATTAGACTATTCAGTTCACATCGAATTTACAGGTATCGTAATACCTTATCCTTGATATTACTTCAAGTACATATTAATTCATTTCTAGGGTTTAGAAATTTTGTAACCCATATTTTCTCTATTCTCATTCGAATATCAAACCATATAGGTTTTTACTTGAAAATTTTAAATAAATCCTCAAATTCTCATCTAAGTTTTATTCTTTAACCTTTATTCTAATCATTCAAGATTTTAGAAATTTTCGGGTTGTCACAGTTATGGCAGATATAGCAGTTATCGTGTGAAAGTAAAAGACACAATCGTTTTAAGTGGTTTAGAGCACTTAAAGCTCCTAGTCCACTCTTTACTCCTCGAGTAGGAAATCCACTAAGGATATCTTTTACAACTTCTGAATCACACAGATTCCTTCTAGACCAGGAGTCTAGGAACTTCTTAGTTCACTCTTGAACTCTTCAATTCCAACAGACTTGGCTCTCTTATAATTCACTTAGAACTCTTCAAGTCCAGCAGACTTGGTACTCTTCTTCAGTTAATTGGTAGATGTTGAGTTCTTGATGGTTGCTACTCAGTTGTTGTTTAAGCACTTGTTCGAAAGAACTGAGTAGCTGTGCAAGCTTTGCTATTTCTCAGATCGTAGAGTTGACCTTTGAGAGTTGTTCACATTGTTTGTTCAATGCTTGCTTTCTTTGCTCTCATCTGCTTGTTTTACATATATGTGATCTTGAAAAACTATCCGTTGTATCCATCCGTTGAAGCATTAAATGCATTTGACTTTTCTGATCTTTGATGGAGACGTTTCTGCACATCTTCTGAATTGCATTCTGGCCCACTGACACAGCAGACTGCTTTCTCACCTAACACCTGAAAAGGTGTTTTCCCCCTTACCCATGGTACTTCCCTTATCTTCTTCAATACGTTTCTTTGTTGCATACTAAGGATATTTCTTATGACTTTGGGACTGGTGAGTACTGCAACGTTTAGAATCCATTCCTCATATGTTGAAGTCTGTATCCACACAAATCATGAGGCTTGACGTTTCTGACATAAGATAGATGATACTCTACGATACAGATCATGGTACTCTATGATTTAGATCGTGGTGACTTGTCGCCTTGGTGCCTGGTCTGGTGCTATCAGCTGAGAGCACTACGATTTCTCTTTAAGTATTTTCGCACTACGATCTTACTTTCTTGAGTTGTAAACTCTACAGTTTCTGAGAGCACACTACGATCGTTGAGTTGGCTCAGCAGACGTTGGGACCACTCTACGATTTTTGAAGAGGCCCTGCTAGGCAGGCACACTACGATCTTTGAAGCTCTACGTTTCTTCCTTGACTTCTGCAATGTTGATCAGATTTATACACTACGATTTCTTTGAAGCCTATCTATTACATCTCAAGATTAACCTAACAGCTTTGATCTTTCTATCTATACATTCTATTACAGAATGATACACTTTAAGAGCTTAGATCAACCTAATATATTTGATCTATCACTAAGTTCTTATACATATATTCATTGAAGGACTTTACAAATAATCATGAGCGTATACATTAAAACATCAAATCATAATATGCATTCTCCCAACATTATTGTTTTTTTATTTGCAGAAAAGGTATAGATGGAAGGACGTGCAGGCTTCAGTGATACAGACACTATTATAGCAGAAGTGCGCCGTCTGCACCAAATATAACTTGAACAAAGAATGAAAAAAATCCCTACACAATGCATCGATCAACCATCTAGGCCAGGGAGAGGAGTACATGCATGAGCATAGCTCTTGATGGTGCACCCAGTCCATATAGGCTGATATGTGTGCCCAACAGAGAGCTAAGAACTAGATCAAAAGACGCAAGACTGTCGCCACTAACAGATCCTCGGGTGTACCTAATGGCGAAAAGGCGAAAGGAACCAACAGGGCAACAGTATATCACAGTTGCAGCATATCACTGCCAGGGTACGTATGAATAGTTGTAATATTGATGATTGTGTAATATACCCATAAATCGGATATACTTGGGTTTAAATTATTGTATCTTTAAGTCGTTTAGGAATATTTTTACTGTGTTTAGGTGTTATTTTGCAGATTTGGGAGCTGTAGGAGCGAACGGGGAAATTTAAACTAAAAATTGCAAAATGGTAAATCTTTCAACTCCCAGTGCCGGGGCGCTCTAGCCTGTGTTAATCCCAGCGTCGGGGCGCTGGGTCGAGTTGTTAGTTGACCAGGACGCGCGTGTTGACTTTTGGCTGACTTGGTTATTGGGAGCTTATGTGAAGCCTAATTGGATTGGGATTGTGCAAGATATATAAAAAGAAGTTAATTGCTGAAATTAGGGGAAAAACCATTCATCTATTATTCATTCATTGGAGGCTGAACAAGGATTACTTGAAGACTAAGGATTGGGAAAGAGTTTTCTTCTTCTTCTCCTTATTTTTAATTTGTAATTCTTTAAGGATGAATAGCAAACAATTATTGGTTTTTATTTTCATTATGAACTAATTCTTTAATTAAGATTTTAATTGAACCTTTTATGGCTATAAATTAGTTATTCAGTTATTCCAATTATTTATATTGAAGTGAATTGTTTATCATGCCTTGGATCTATTGCTTAATTATTTGGCCAATAATTATCTTGTTATTCTAGAAGGAATTGGAAGAGGAATTCTAGGGTTAGAACTGAGTTTGATAACGTGTGACTTTGTTATTTTCAAAGTGAATAATTAGGTTTGTGAATTGAACGGAAATATATGTTCACCGCATTTAACACATAAGGAATTGGGATTAACGGAGTTTAATTCACTTGTTTTGCATAGGAATATAGCAAGATTAATCTGGATTAAATAGAAGTCTGTTGATCACTTGGAAAAGGACTTTTGACATTGGAGAATTCCTGTTAACAATTCAGTAGACATAATAGTTGGGATAATTAGATAATTGATTTATAGTTCATAATTGGGGATATTAAAGTCTTAATCCTTATCTATCGGAAGTCATTCACTCATATCTTAGTTTATTTATTTGCTTATTTTAGAATATTATCTTTAATTGTTTAATTTAGTTTTAATATTTCAGAAAATCATAATTTATCATTGTTTGAATAAAATTGGATTGATATAGTACTAGTAGTTGGAATTTATTAATTAGAATTCTCTGTGGGAACAATACTCTATTTTATCACTTTATTACTTATTGACCGTGTATACTTGCACGTATTCTTTGATTGCGAAATCAACCAACAAGTTTTTGGCGCCGCTGCCGGGGAATTTTATTAATATTAATTTCATATTAATTATAATCAATTCGGTCTTAATTTAAACGTTACTTATTTTTCTTCTTGGATTGGCAGGAATTCTTGTGCGTGTGTGCACACTAGATCGAAGGCCGAAGAGGAACTTTTTTCGTATGCAGACGACATCGAGAGGATGTTCTGGAAAGTGCGTTTGAATGGTGAGGTTATACATTTGGAAGAAGAACTGGCAAACCAGGAAATACTCGTGAACATGGCAGAGAACGAACAGAAATCACTTAGGGATTACGCAATGCTGAATGTCACGGATTTACAGTCGAGTATTAAGAGGTCGGCAATCAATGCGAACATTTTTGAGATAAAATTGATAACAATTCAGATGCTACAAAATACATGTCAGTTTGGGGGTAATTCGATAGATGATCCTAATGAGCATATCTTGAGTTTCTTGGAAGTTTGCGATACCTTCAAATTTAACAATGTATCGGAAGATGCTACAAGGTTGAGGATGTTCCTGTTTACTTTAAAAGATAAAGCACGAAGCTGTTTACACTCTTTGCCTCCTGGCTCAATCACCACTTGGGATGACTTAGCTCAAAAAAATTTAGCTAAGTTCTTCCCACCAACGAAGTCGGCAAAACTACGGAACGATATTCACACTTTTGCACAATTTGATTCAGAATCGTTATATGAGGCGTGCAAAAGGTTCAAGGATATGCTCCGTAAGTGCCCTCATCATGGAATTCTGCAGTGGATGCAATTAGGGATATTATGTGATGGTTTGCACGCGTCTACGAGGTCTAGTATTGATGCAGCAGCAGGAGGAGCGATCATGTTCAAGAGTTTTGATGAGGCGTATCAATTGTTGGAGGCAATGGCCACCAACAACTATCAGTGGCCCATGACGAGGTCTAATCACCCGAAAGCATCAGAAAAGTATGAAGTGGATGCGATGACAGCATTTACAACACAAGTGACCGAAATAGCTAAGCATATGGAAATATGACGTCCACAAGCCACACAGCAGGTAGCGATGGTTTGTGAGTTGTGTGATGGGGGTCATACTACGGATCAATGTGCCATAAATTCTGAATCAGAATAGTTCGTAGGAAACTATAATCGCTCAACTCAACCGTATCTGACTCAAAATGCTTATAATCCAGGTTGGAAAAATCATCCGGGGTTTTCATGGATTAACAATCAAGCTGCAGCTCAACCACCTAGACAACAAAACACCTCCGGATTTCAAAATCAGACTCAACAACCAGAGAGGAAATCAAGTTTGGAAGAAGCCTTGGAAAAATTCATTAGAGCTTCTGACAAAAAGAACAAGGAACAAGATAAGAAATTGAATCAAGTAGAGCTGACTTTACAAATCCATGGGGCATCGTTAAAGAATCTGGAAAATCAAGTGGGGCAAATAGCACATGCATTGAATAACCGTCCACTAGGAATGCTCCCAAATGATACAGAAAATAAATTCGGGCAGAAACGATCATTTCAAGGCTATAACTTTACGCATTGGGAAGGATTTGCAAGAAACAGTTAAGGATAAGAAAGAGGGGGACAACGCGACAGCTGAAATAGAAGAAGTTGTTGAAACCGGGAAAGGTAAAGAGAAAATCGTAGAGCAGAATGCACCGGAACCAACTATCACAATGCCGTCAATACCGTATCCGCAGAGGTTTCAGAAATCCAAGTTAGATAACCAGTTTTCAAGATTTTTGGATATTTTAAGAAACTGCATATCAACATCCCATTTGCCGAAGCTTTAGAACAAATGCCTGAGCTACGCTAAGTTCATGAAGGATAGGTTGTCAAAGAAAAGAAAACTGGGTGATTTTGAAACAGTGGCGCTAACCGAAGAATGCAGCGCAATTATCCAGAACAAGTTGCCTACGAAGTTGAAAGATCCAGGTAGTTTTACTATTCCGTGCGACATTGGTAATCAGTTTTCGGGAAGAGCATTATGTGATTTGGGAGCCATTATTAATTTGATGCCATTATCAGTCTATACTCAGTTTGGGCTCAAGGTACCAAAACTGACAAATATCAGTTTATTATAGGCGGACCGATCAGTCACATATCCACGAGGTATCGTTGAAGAAGTATTAGTAAGAGTGGATAAATTCATCTTCTCAGCAGATTTCGTTATCTTGGATTGTGAAGCAGACAAGGAAATTCCAATCATTCTCGGGCGACCATTTTTAGCAATGGAAAGAACATTGATCGACATACAAAAAGGGGAATTGACGATGCGAGTTGAAGATCAGCAGGTCACTTTTAATGTGTTTAAATCAATGGTGTATTCGAAGGAAAAAGGTGAGTGTTTGAGGGTGGATGTATTGGATGAGTTAGTTAATCACAAGTTTTGCGAAAACTACTCAGAAGACCCGATAGAATCTATGTTGTTCAAAATAGACGACTATAGTATTGATAAGGACATTAAGCAAATCAAATGGCTAGACACAACATCATTCTATCGGAAAAATAATCAACCATTCGACACGCTTGATAGACCCAAAAAGGAAGGTAAAAAGTGCAAACCCTCGATAGAAGAGCCATCAGTGTTGGAATTAAAGCCACTTCCCTCTCATCTTGAGTATGATTATCTGGGGGAGGATTCGACTTTACCCGTTATTGTTTCGAAAGAGTTAACTGACACCCAAAAGGAAAAACTGCTACAGGTTCTGCACGAGTTCAAAACAGCGATTGGGTGAACTATAGCGGACATTCGAGGTATTAGCCCATCTTTCTGTATGCATAAGATTTTAATGGAAGAGGGGTCAAAACCAACCATTGAGATGCAAAGAAGGTTAAATCCCATTATGAAAGATGTGGTGAAAAAGGAAATTATAAAATGGTTGGATGCCGGTATTATTTACCCAATCTCAGACAGATCGTGGGTAAGTCCTGTACAGTGCATACCGAAGAAAGGGGGTATGACAGTGGTAAAGAATGAAGCTAATGAGATCATCCCGACTAGAACTGTTACATGCTGGAGAGTATGTATGGATTACCACAAGTTGAATAAAGCCACACGCAAGGATCATTTTCCCTTGCCGTTCATTGATCAGATGTTGGACAGGTTAGCGGGACATCAATTCTACTATCTGCTGGATGGATATTTTGTGTACAATCAAATTGCCATAGCTCTTGAAGATCAAGAAAAGACCACGTTCACATGTCCATACGGTACGTTTGCATTCTGGCGTATGTCTTTTGGTTTATGTAATGTGCCAGCAACCTTTCAACGATGTATGATGGCAATTTTCTCCGATATGGTCGAACAGAACTTAGAGGTGTTTATGGATGACTTCTCCGTGTTCAGTGATAGTTTCGATTTGTGTTTGAAGAATCTGATTTTGGTGTTAAAGCGGTGCGTGGAAACTAACCTAGTGTTTAACTAGGAAAAATGTCATTTTATGGTGCAAGAAGGGAGTATTCTGGGACATAAGGTTTCCGCATCTGGATTAGAGGTGGATAGAGTGAAGATTGAGACAATTGAGAAACTGCCTCCTCCATCATCTGTAAAAGGCATTCGGAGCTTCTTGGGACATGCAGGTTTCTACAGACGCTTCATTAAAGATTTTTCAAATATTTCGAAACCCCTATGTTCACTCTTGGAGAAAGATGTACCGTTTAAGATGGATCAGTCATGTATCGAGGCATTTAAGTTTTTAAAGAAGAAATTGGTCTCTGCTCCAATCATTTTAGCGCCCGATTGGTCTTTTACCGTTCGAATTGATATGCGACGCCAGTGATTACGCAGTGGGAGCAGTATTGGGACAACGTCACGACAAGATTTTTCACACTATCTACTACTCTAGTAAGACATTGACAGATTCCCAGCTGAACTACACAACCACCAAAAAAGAATTACTTGCAGTGGTATTTGCCTTCGATAAATTCAGAGCTTATCTTATTGGCACCAAGGTAATTGTCTACACTGATCATTCTGCCATTAAATATATGATTGAGAAGAAGGATGCCAAACCGCGTTTAATTCGACGGGTACTGTTGTTACAAGAATTCGATCTAGAGATCCGGGACAGAAAGGGTACAGAAAATCAGTTGGCGGATCATCTTTCTCAGTTGGAAAATACAGAGGTACAGAAAGAAGACAACATATTGATCAATAAAAAAATTTAGGATGAACAACTGTTCCGAGTAACCATAATATTGCCTTGGTATGCTGACTATGTGAATTACGTGGTTGCCAAAGTGTTATCTCCGGATTTGACCTCACAACAACGAAAGAAGTTTCTCCACGATGTGAAGCAATACTACTGGGATGAACCATTTCTGTTTAAGGCCTGTGCAGATCAAATGATAAGACGTTGTGTGCCTCATGAAGAAATGGATAATATATTAGGCCATTGTCACTCCTCAGATTACGGAGGTCATTATTCCGTTGATCGAACAGCAGCAAAAGTACTACAATCGGGATTTTTCTGGCCTTCTTTATTCAAAGATGTTTATCTCTTCGTGCTGAAATGCGATCGATGTTGGGTTTTGGCACAGAAAAACGCAGCGAAAATTGAACAATTCAAAGTAATTTTTGAAACCCCAAAACAGGATCCATGCGAAAATCAATTAATTCAGAGGGTAGAAATTTTACCGATTAGATTTGCTAGAACCGATCCGGTCGAATCTCCAACGCAATTTAAGCGGACTGCGTCTCTACGGTATCCACACGAACGCTCTGCACGAATCATCCTACGATCTGCAGAAGAGTGAGTGTGGTACTAGCCACCAAGTATGGATTTTCAGAACTTTTCTCTCTAGCTACTCTCTAAAGAGCGGCTAGGGTTTGGTTATGAAATGAGATGTGTGTACAAAGTGGAGGCTACATATCATATATATAGCGAAATAAAAACCACTATTCAAAACTCTAATTTATAAAATCCGAATTTATATATATATATATATATATATATATATATATATATATATATATATCTTAATTAAGTCTTACTTAATTAATATACCTATATATATAAATTATCCTATTAATTTAAATTCGTAATTTAAATACTATCAATCATATTGATATATTTAAATCCTTTAAATTAATTCCCTTTTAATAACGTTCTATGTGTGTGACCCTATAGGTTATTATTACGTTGGCAATAATTTTAAAATCATATTATAAAATTATAAACAGTGAGCGGCATCTAGTAATGCATCACTGCTACCCAAGTAATAATAAGATTGATGATTCGATGCAACCTTTTCGTGACCAATGTTTCAATGTAATCTAATCCTTTTAACCTCAATATCCAAGATTAAACTCGAGTCATGGAATCTGTCATACTCTTCATAATGTAATCTGAGTTTTCTTGATCAATGAGTAGACTATATGAAATAAATCACTATTTGAGCATGGCCATGCATTTCATAGTCCTACTCAATCAAGAGGCCTATGGATATCATCACTAATATATAGGAAGGTTAAATTCCATCTAGATCACTCATATTCCTCACACGATTCATGATGTACCCAATAATCACCTTTATAGTCCACCCTGTTAAAGGTGACATTTGATGATATCAAAGTACATAAATTCCCATGTAGTAATATAGTGATTTCAGGTCAGAGGACCATTACATCATTGTCACTATGAGAATTGCCAATGACATTTTATAAAATGTTCCACGTAGAATTCTCATGGTGGGTCTGTCCAGTACATCGTTCTCTAACATATACCTATGCATTGACTTAATATCTCATATATTTATGACCATTTAGATTTGGCCATCAGTCAATCCACATACTAGTCTCAATGCATTATTGTTGTCCCATCAACAATGATACTCGACTAGGGACATTTAAGAACAGTGATACTAATAATAATTATATAATCTCATGTTCAAGTCACATACTTGCAACTATATAATTTGTATCACTATTCTAATGATTTTTATTATGTTGTCATTTATATAACGCAGTAAATAAAATCATAATAAAAGCATTCATTTATGAAATCAAATATAATATCAAAACGTTAAGCAATTATATCAAATAATTGGCCTCTAGGGCATAATCTCTAACAATCGATGACAATGCGTAGGTAATATCTCCAAGCGCAATGAAATGCCACTCAACATAATTCTGGAGGTTGAACTATTCGACGTGTGGGGAATCAATTTTATGGGACCGTTTCCATCTTCCTTTAATAATCAGTACATCTTGTTAGCGGTCGATTATTTTTCCAAATGGGTAGAAGCCGCAGTGTTACCCACGAATGATGCCAACGTTGTTCTCCGATTTTTAAAGAAAAACATTTTCACGGATTTTGGGACATCGAGAGCGATAATAAGTGATGAGAGGACTCACTTCTGTAACAAGCAGTTCATAAAATTACTTGTAAAGTATGGGGTTCGTCACATAATTGTAGCTGCGTACGATCCACAAACCAATGGCCAAGTGGAGGTGTCGAATAGGGAGGTTAAGCAGATTCTCGAAAAGGTGGTAAATCCGTCACAAAAAGATTGGGCATTGCGTCTTGACGATGCTCTATGAGCCTACCGAACAGCGTACAAAAATTCGATCAGCATGTCACCTTACAGAATGGTATTTGGAAAGGCGTGTCACCTCCTGGTCGAGCTAGAACACAGTGCACACTGGGCCATTAGGCAACTGAACTTTAATCTAGAAGCGACGGGTGAGAAAAGTTTACTGCAACTTAACGAGATGGATGAATTTTGGTTCAATGCTTACGAGAACGCAAAGCTTTACAAGGAGAAAGTCAAAGCCTGGCACGATAAAAAATTCTCAACATAACATTTGAACCGGGCCAACAAGTATTACTTTTCAACTCACGCTTGCGTTTATTTCCTGGGAAATTAAAATCCTGGTGGTCCGGGCCATTCGTGATTATATCTGTCGCGCCACACGAAAACATTGAGGTCGAGGAACCGATCTCAAAGTGTACATTCAAGGTCAACGGTCAACGTCTGAAACATTATTGGAGTGGACCATCGAACGTCCAACTATGGTCCAGTACCTCTCCGAACCAGTGGACAACTAAGCAACACCGAAAAGTCTTGCTGACGACTATAAATTAAGCGCTACAGGGAGGCAACCCAAGAGTTTGTTTACTTTATTTATAGTTAAATTTATAGTTAATTAGTATTTTCAGTATTTAAATCGCTTATTGTCCTATGATGATATGTTAGAATAATTTCCTGCACCACATTCTAATTCAGGACCATCCCATGACCTATAACCATGCGGCCCGGCTCTAGTCACCAGAACATAAAAAAAATACCCCAGTGCCCCGGCGCAGTCTTGCAATTCATTCTCAGCGCCCCGACGCCATCCCATTCCATCAGTTCCTGCCTCTCAGCGCCCCGGCGCTATTTCTCTATGCAATTACAGTGCCCCAACGTTGGGCTCAGTCATCAGGCTCTGCCATATAGAGCCCCGGCGCTGCAGGAATGTTCAATATCAGCGCCCCATCGTGGCAGTGAATCAGACTCCTATTTGAGTTCAACTACATGGCTCTGCACTCCAACTTCCACTTCCGCCCACGATTACTCTCAATCTGGTAACTGTTGTTAAACCTTTATATAACCACCATATATATATATATATATCAACCCATCTCATACTGGGATTTCCATCTGCAAAGCCATTCTCATTCATTCGCTGAACTACAAAGGTATGTTTCTACACTCTACTCCATAGATTATGAAGGCAAATCTTGCTAATTGTAAGAAGGGTACACTAATTCATATCTTGATTCATTATCTCTACATCTACACTACAAGTTTTCTTCCTTTGGATTTTGATTACCTCATAATGCCGATATGGGATCCACGTTTGTTTGTTCACCATGTTTGGTTGAGCTATCATGCATATGGGATGATTACCTTCCAGGTATGTGTTTTGATAGCAAACTAGTGTAATTTCAAGCAATGTATGAATTACCCACAAGGTGTTTGATATTTTTCCTGACTCAATACTCATGGTTAAAATTCACTCACAACACCTAATCCTTGCACTAAAATTCATTTTCACCCTTGCTATCATACTACATTAATCTATTTGTTTTGACGGGGATATCTTAAGGATGTGATGATACACTTTCTTGATCCATACTAGGGGTTCTATTCCAACGGGATGGGTTTATTGCTTTCATGACACGACCCGAATGTATGCAATCCGTGGTCATTTTAATATGACATGTCAACTCTTTTGATCGTTCCATGTATTGCTTTAATGCTAGTATGTATCTCACCACACCCCCACTCCTTACACATAGCTTGTATTCAATTGAATAGTTTGGGGGTCGTATTAATGGGCCATATGTTCACTTGTGCGTTATGCTCCATTCTAATTCTTATATATGCGATTTTTGAAGAATTTTCTGACATGGATTCCAAGCGACAACGTGGAGACGGTTTCGGTTCTGCCTCGGCCCTGCCAAGATTTGATAGCCACCGATTTGTCTCCGCCGAGGCACAGGAATGCTACAATAAGATGGCTTCCCGCTCTCTCATCCCCGAATGTTGTTTAAGACCCGACCAATCCAAAGACGGGGACATAGCGGTGATGATAGCGGTGCGAAACTGGTTCACACTTACCGAGCAGCCCGATCCAAAAGTAATTGCAGTGGTGAAAGAATTTTATGCCAACGTGCCCGAACATGATCACTATACGATATTTGTAAGGGGCAAAACGGATGGAAATTGGCGAAGAGGACTTCAATGCGTGTTATCAGCTTCCAGTGGAGGATTTTCATGATGAGTATGTCAGCCTTGTTAGTGATGGGCCGGATTATGAGCAGATAATTCGTGAACTTTATCAGCTGGGCACCACATGGACAGTACATGAATGCAGAAACATGACTTTCCCACTATCGAATCTCAGCTTATATGGGAAGGCATGGTATGCGTTCATTTGCGCAAAATTCATGCCATGCACCCATGTGAGTTATGTTACCAGGGAACGTGTCGTCCTTCTATACTCAATCATCAAAGGATTTAAAATTAATGTGGGCCATCTCATTTTGCAATCTGTCCTCCGAGCATATCGTGGAAGTACCATTGGAGGGTTACCACATCCTTCTCTCATCTGCGTATTATGTGCTAAGTTCGGCGTCAAATAGAAGTCAGACGAGATGATTCAAAAACCTATGCCAGTGTTGGACCACAAGTTGATCAGCCGTTATAAAGTGTGGACAGGTGGGGCAAATCACCTTAGGGGATTGGGTTTCATAATTCCCCAAGTTACACCAACACAAGCCCCACCACCTCAGGCTCCACCTACTTATGGCCCATCTACAGCAGTTCATCGAGGTGTGGTCCCCGAAGCTGTCCAGTGGGAGATAGACAGTTGTTTTTACAATAAGGAGTCCCAGAATGTGCGCTTGCTGGAATGTCAAGACGTAATTTTCAAGTTTTTAGCTGACCAATTTGTTGCCCAGAATGCACTGACCGTCCAATCACATCGGGCGTTCAACTTAGCCATTTCCCAACTGCTCTCGTTCTGCCAGTATTTCCCCCTTCGGGTCAAGAGATGAGCAAGGACAATGGTGCTCCACCCGAGGAATAAGCTCGTTAAGGAAGTCCTCTATTTTATTTTGCCTTATTTATCGCATGAGGACATGGCTCTAGATTAGTTTGGGGGTAGTTGAGTTTTATTTCTAAGTTTTAGTTTATGGATTTGGTTTGTGATTGTTAGTTTAATGTTGCATTTAGGATTGTATGTTAATTCCATCGTTTGATAGTATGTATATTTGGGGGTCAATGATGAAAGAAGAATTGCATGAACAAGTCTAGTAAGATTGTTGTGTCAATGATATGATTTTCTTGACATAAATTTGAATCTTTATCTGTTTGACACTGATATTATTGGAAATCACTTTAAAAAACAACCATGTTGGCTATGATAGTTTAAATGGTTAGATAATAGATTTCTAAAGGACGATTGCTAGTGAAATGATGGGACAATTTCAATAGCTAGTAAAGACGGAATTTATACATAATCTCGAGTTTGGGGGGAAAATATTTGGAGTATATAAGCTAAATATATATATATATATATATATATATATATAGATGGTGACTAGCCTTGTTTCGGTGCCTTTGTTACTTGAGCAAGTACGCCCGAGGGGATTGTCTTTATACCTAGCGCCCTAAGGTCATTCATGGTCTGGGAGTCGTTGGTCGAAAGCTCGTTAAGGGGTAGCACTGTTAGCCTAATGGGATGAGGCATTGCACAGTCATTTCTATATATATAAAAAACTATATATATGTGAAAATAAAAATAAAGCGGGAAAAGTGCAAAATGCCCCCGTTATGCAAAAAAAAAGAGAAAAGCAAAGCATAAGTGTTCCATTTTGACTCTTGAATTCGGGTGATTATTTGAGTTTAGTTGAAACAAGTATATTTGATGAGTTCTCAAGTTTACACTGTATGATGCTTACTAAGAAGTTTATTATCTTTCATATTTTTGCTTTTCATGGTTTAGCATGGTTGTTGAACACACATTCACAAAATCAATAATAACAAATTCAGATTCGTTGATTGTTGGGATATCATTGATCTGTGTTGACATGATGTATTAGCATATTTTTATGATTTTCTGAGGCCTATGGATATATGGTATTATTGGATTGTTGGAATTACGTTCATTTAGTTAGTTGCATTTTCATGAGTTGTCGTTTTCATATTGTTAGAATTATTTTGTGTTTGTTGCTTGAGGACATGCAACGATTTAAGTTTGGGGATATTTGATGATTGGGTAATATACCCATAAATCGGATATACTTGGGTTTAAATTGTTGTATCTTCGAGTCGTTTAGGAATATTTTTACCAGTGTTTAGGAGTTATTTTGCAGATTTGGGAACTGCTGTAGTGAACGGGGAAATTTAAACTGAAAATGGCAAAAACGGTAAATCTTTCAACTCCCAGCGTCGGGGCGCTCTAGCATGTGTTAATCCCAGCATAGGGGCACTGGGTCGAGCTGTTAGTTGACCAGGACGCGCGTGTTGAGTTTTGGCTGACTTGGTTACTGGGAGCTTATGTGAAGCCTAATTGGATTGGGATTGTGCAAGACATATAAAAGGAAGTTAATTGCTGAAATTAGGGGAAAAACCATTCATCTATTATTCATTCATTGGAGGCTGAATAAGGATTACTTGAAGACTAAGGATTAGGGAAAGAGTTTTCTTCTTCTTCTCCTTATTTTTAATTTTTAATTCTTTAAGGATGATTAGCAAACAATTATTGGTTTTTATTTCCGTTATGAACTAATTCTTTAATTAAGATTTTAATTGAACCTTTTATGGCTATAAATTAGTTATTCAGTTATTCCAATTATTTATGTTGAAGTGAATTGTTTATCATGCCTTGCATCTATTGCTTAATTATTTGGCCAATAATTACCTTGTTATTCTAGAAGGAATTGGAAGAGGAATTCTAGGATTAAAACTGGGTTTGATAATGTATGACTTAGTTATTTGCAAAGTGAATAATTAGATTTGTGAATTGAATGGAAATATATGTTCACCGCATGTAACACATAAGAAATTGGGATTAAAGGAGTTTAATTCACTTGTTTTGCATAGGAATATAGCAAGATTAATCTGGATTAAATAGAAGTCTGTTGATCACTTGGAAAAGGACTTTTGACATTGGAGAATTCCTGTTAACAATTCAGTAGACATAATAGTTGGGATAATTGGATAATTGATTTATAGTTCATAATTGGGGATATTGAAGTCTTAATCCTTTTCTATTGGAAGTCATTCACTCAAATCTTAGTTTATTTATTTACTTATTTTAGAATATTATCTTTAATTGTTTAAATTAGTTTTAATATTTCAGAAAATCATAATTTATCATTGTTTGAATAAAATTGGATTGATATAGTACTAGTAGTTGGAATTTATTAATTAGAATTCTCTGTGGGAACGATACTCTATTTTATCACTTTATTACTTGTTGACCGTGTATACTTGCACGTATTCTTTGATTGCGAAATCAATCAACAAATATATTTAAAATCATGAATTGTAGAATATCACATGTTTACTTAGTAATATGGGAGTATATTTTGTATAGGAGTCTTTGTAAGACCCCAACTTTTATGAATAAAGATTAATTTTTTCGAAATATATTTTTGAATATTATGGTGTAGATTTGATATAATGTTATAGTTGTGGGTATTATTTATAAATTTTGAAAAGTAAGCAAGTGGTGATATAATATTCGATTGGTCAGGGAATATTCATACGACGGCACAATCATTGGTGGACCCCACAATGAAAGTATTGTCGTAGTTAGAAAACGACAGAATTATATTTTTATAAAAATAAAGGCGAAAGTTTTACCGTTAAACTATTGAACTACCCTGTAGTAAAAATACAGTAATACGCATGGTTGCATAGTAACACACGGTATTGATTATTGATGCTTACGTGAGAAGTCACTCAGTTATACTCAATTATTGCTACAGTAATTGCTGCATCATATCTCTCATATTATTGATTCAATTATTATCACAGTATCATCTGTATAATATTTATTATTATTAAATCAATAATTGAGACGACAAAGTTAGTCATATTATTATTTGCAATATTGACAATGTCTAGAAGTTCTGTCAAGGAGAGGTTTGGTCACCTAATTACGGGCCAATAAGGAGAAATCCTTATCGAAAAGCATCCTCTTTCCTGGGAACGACCTGGTTGTTAAATATTGTGAGTTATAATATTAATGATGAATAAGTTCGTATTCATTAATGATGAAATTGATAGTTCCATTGTGTTGGGATTATTAGTATTAGAGGAAATCGACATTTATTTCGATAATAATTGATGTCTGGAGGTTATATTGACCAATCGGGTAATTAAACGGATAAATGAGCAATCAATTGTTATTATTTCACATGCTTATAACTATTTGTTCACATGTGTGTACTATTGGTTCATATTCACATACTATTAGGGGTGGTGGTGCAAGATTGATAATATTTGCATGACTAAATTAAAAATGGATGTATAGATGAAGGTACTATACTGTAATTAGTTTTTTCACATAATTATACTATTAAGTCACATGAATGAACTATTAATTCACATTATTTACTATATGGGGAGGTGGTGCAAGTTTGATAATACTTGCAGGACTAAATTAAAAATGAAGAAAAAGAGAAAGGTATTATACTGTAATATTTCGAGCCCCAAAACGTGCAATTATCGAAACTATATTTTCTTATAAATAGAAGCTCATTCTATTTTCATTCTGACCAATTCACTAAGTCTCACAAGAGCAATTATTATATAGAGAAATTGTAGATAGAAAGAATAAGAGAAGCCTGCTACCTCACTATTCCAGTATCCAGTTTCTTCTAAGGTAAGGGGTATTATTCTTTCGTATTCATGAAGAGAGTTATTTTCTTTCAATACTCGTAAGAGTTGTTATTCCATTCTTTAATATTATGTTGGAATAACCTGTCTATGCGAAGTACCGTATACATGGCGAAATTCTTCTGTTATTCTATTTTTTATTATTCTGTTGGAATAACCTGTATGTGCGGATTACGTGTGACAACCCGAGAATTTGGGCAATTTATTAAAATCTTAAGTGATTGATTTAAGGTCAAATAATAGACCTAGACAGAAAATAAGTGTATGCGTTTAATGTTATTGGGATTGAATTTTGAGGATTTCAAAATTCGGTGAAGGATATAGGTGAATTATTCTGGATTAAGGATTTATGTGATTATGTTCTGTGTTTATGGTTAATGATGTGTTCAAAATGTGGTTAAGGGTCATGGGTTGATCAGATAAATTACATCTGTGATAAACCCTAAGTATATATTAAGAACGACAGCGTTCGAATAGAAAACCCTAACTTCTGACAAGAAACCCTAATAATCGATTCTGGAAACCCTAGTTTCAGTTCCAGAAGACCAAAATCCTAATTCGGATATTGAAAACCCTAAAGTGGGAATGCAAGTGCTAAGTATAAGGTTAAACGATATTAATTACGAATTAATTAGGGAAAACCCTAATGAATTATTGGGAACTCGATTTGATTATTTGAAAACCCTAATACCAGCTCTGAAAAACCCTAATTTCAGATACTGATAAAGTGAAACCCTAATCTGGGTATATAACAAAAAATTTTAATGCCTTAGTGCTATTAATTAAGTACTAATTAGGGTAAAGGTTGATTAATTAACAAACTCTAATTTCCAATTTTTGGAACCCTAATTGTTCCGTCTGAAACCCTAACGCTCAATTGTGGATTTAATTGCTAAAATTAGCAATGTTAATTAGGAAACCCTAATCCTAATTATTTCAATTTATGAGTAATTAGAAAACTCTAATCTAATTAAGATATTTAATTTCTAAATTAGAAAATTAATTTTTCTATTAGAAACCCTAATTCAAGGGTTTTGAACCCTAATGACCATTTTGACCCTAATTGCTTTATTAGTAATTGTAATTAGGAAATGCTAATTCTAATTAGCAATAATGAATTTGTGATTAAGAAATTTTTATATAATTAGAAAATTCTAATTATAAGTTAAAAATGTTAATTTTCAATTTTTATAACCGAAATTCGGAAATGTTAGAAATTAAATTTTTGTAAAGTTAAGGGTTAAAACCTAAACTCTAAAATTCTCCAAACCCTAAACCCTAAGGGTTTGATAAAATACCAATTTTAGAATTAAAATAGCATAGAAATGACCAAAGTGCCCTTTATTGTATAATTGAACATTGCTTGCAAGAGTTGCCCTATGAGAGTTGGTGACCAACCCTAGCACTAGCATGTGCCTAATATCCATCAACTCAGCCTAATTCAGCAGCTAGGTAAGCAACATACATTGTATTTATATTATATAGGAGATTAAAGAGAGAAAAGTCTTCTAAAGTTGGTCAATTGCATTCAAACACTTAACTCATTTTTTCTCTCTCCCAACCTCCAAAAAATACAAAGTAATTCAGTCTCTAATCAAGTCTCTTGATCATCAAAAGCATGATCAGAGGTCAGAATCAAAGGACTTGAGCATAAAGGTATATGAACCCTAAATTTCGAAATCCTTGATCTTATGTTATTTGTTGTTAGTTGTTGGTTGGATATGTGTTAGAAGGTGCTTTTTAGAGATCTGGGTTGTTGGATCATGGATCCATAACATCTAGATGCTCGAATTTAGCATTTTAGAAATTCTAGAAAATTGGAAAAAAAAAATGGCCTGACAGTAAAATGTCAGAGGCCTTAGATCTATGTGTATTTAATTTTTAGCATTTTTGTTGTTTTATATATGTTCTATGACATGAGGTCTTTACTCTAAAGCTTTAATCAACCTCATATCATGTCTAGAATAAAAGTTATAGACGGTCAAAGCACGTTGACCGTTCACGTGAAGCCAGTTCTGGGCAACCCAGAATGTTACCAGAAATTTCTGACAAGTTTTCTTTGGCCTTTAATCTTGTTGTATGCTAGTGTTTTGGCTATGTTGTTGATTGAAGGTTGTAGAAGGGTATGTGAACTACTAAGTAATGCTATTATATCACCCAGATATATACAAGGACCGTAGAAATGCATGGTCAAACGACCGTTGACTGTATGACCTGATGAAGATTCTGGGGAAAACCCAGATCTTCAAGACCCGTTTACTGACCCCTTGTTTGACCGGCCATAATCTCTTTGATTAGGTGTTTATATGATGTTCTGATTTTATGTTATTGTACCCTACCATGTGGTTTGCAAGATAGAACCTTTATATCACATAGACAATATATATACTTCAAGTTAAAAGGATTGAAAAGTAGACACTTAGACTGTTCTTCATTTCTGGAAAACCCAGAAATGAAGAACAGTGTCTGACATGATTTTGTTGGGTCTGAATCTCTCAGATATATTGTTGTTTGGTCTTGAAATCAGTCATTAATTGTAGTATTACACTTATACTACATAACTATCAGCATTATCAGACCAGAAATCAAGTGGATCATAGATTAAATGTTGGTCAAAGTAGTAGCCTCGAAGTCTGGCATGCGTTTCTGGGCTGAACTGAAGAACACCATTAGCGACGGATTCGTCGCCAGAAACCCCTTTAGCGACGCTTAATTTCGGAAATTACAGAAAAATGATTAAAAATTAGAAAAAAATGGTTTTTAATTATTAAAAGTACATAATAAATTATGAAAAATTATTTTAAAGTCTAAAAAATAGTTTTTAACTATTTTGAGTGTATTTCGAAAATATTTAATATTTTTGGAATATAAATGGTATTTATTTATTTAATTATGATATTAAATAAATGATTTAAAAATAGTTTTAATTCATGAAAAATCATGAAAAATAATATTATGGTATAAGAAAATATTTTAAGTTATTTTTGATAACTTTTGATATTTTGTGATGAATTTCATTAATAATTTAATATTAATGATAATTATTTTATTTAATAGATATATTAAATAAATTATGGAAAAATGGAATTAATATTTTAAAAATCATATAAAAATGATTTAAGTGTTATAAAAATATTTTAAGTTATAAAATGTAACTTTTGATATTTTGGCATGAAAATATTAATATTTTAATATTAATATCAATTATCGGATAATGGATTAAAGTGTTGGAAAATCATATAATTATGATTTTAAAGTATTAAAAATACTTCAATATATTATAATTATAATATAATATTATGTAATGATTTTCATTAATATTTTATATTAAATAAATATTATTGATTAAGGAATTATGTGATATTTAATTTATTTAAATACGGTTTTAATGATTGAAAAATGTTGATAAATGGTAATAATTATCCGAAAATTATTACAAGCCTAGGAAAAATGTTTTGTCTGATAAGAAATTATCTGTGATAATGGTTAAGTGGTTAGACAGAGTTTAATTGAACTTAAACTCGATTTTTGGCCGACTAGACCGTCGGGATGATAGAATTGTGTCGGTTTCAAGTCAGACTGAAATAGTTTGACCTGATACTAAGTCTTATGTGTTGTAAAGACTGATAGGGTTATGTGCTATGTGTTTAGGTTATTCTGTGTGTATAAATATAACAGTATTATACTGTGATGATATTATTCTAATATTGGAGATCTATATTATTAATATTAGGTCTTTGGGGTAAAGCGTTATTAAATTTCGTTGCGGTAATCAACGGTTCATGAAAGTTTTCTTTGTACTTAACTCTACTAAGAGTGTTTTATTCAAGCTGATGGATAATTTGTTGATTGCCATGAAAATTGTAATCTGTACATCTTGCATGTATAAGTCAAGTATGAAAGGATGATCACCTTCATTACCAGTTGGTTCAGAAATGTTTGTTCATGTTTAAAACTTGCTCAGTCAAAAGTTTGTTCGTAATAATTCTCAACTATATTGATGAATTATAGTCAGCTTATTATTCATACTCTTCAATCATGATATATTGTTACATTGTTGTATATAAACTTGCTGGGCAACTTTTATGCTCACCCTTGCTATATCATGATAAAACATTGCAGATAAAGCGAAAGCGTTCGGATACAGGAAAAGTTTAAAGTCAAGTTCTACTTGGGTTAAATGTGAGACTAGTTTGTAATAGTCTATTTTGATAAATATTGTTGTGTAATAGATATTTTAAGAATTGTGTATAAGTTAAGGTTACTCGACCTTGGGGAATAGTGTGTAATGTAATGTATAAACAATTTATGTTTATATCTTCCGCAAATAGTGATATAAATAGTGTACCGAGTCCGCGGCGATTCGGGGCCCGGATTCGGGGCTGCTACAGTTGGTATCAAAGCTGTTGGTTATGAAGCTTAGGTAGGAATACCTGAGACCAATAACCGCAGTAATTAGGATTAAGTACTAACTCACATAGAGTTTGTTGGTCGGTAAGATTCAAAGATGAATCTCGACGAGTGTAAAGACATAGAGTTCCCTAACTCTGATAATAAAGTTGAACAGTAACGGCGAATAGATCGAGTCTAAAAGACTGAAAGTGCAGGGATAGGAGATCGTAAAACAAAACGATCATAGTGCATGGAATTGAATCGAAATATATACGATAAGATCACCTCGTGATCTGATAAAGGTTATGATATGGGAAATGAATCAATTTACTGATTGAAAAGTTTACAGCAAGATGCTGTGTGAAAGTTGTACTATGAAATGGTACTATGAAAAACTCATAAAAGAGTTATGGATCATGAATTCGTATTGAAAAAGGGGGTTAAGATTAGGTGGGGATTTCAATGAGGACTCGTGTCAGCAACTGAGTTGTATGATTCCTTGTATGGGCGGGGAATTGTACTTGGTGTAAAAACTACTTGGTTGGTGGCATTGGTAATAATTGAAATATTGTGTCACGCTAGTTATTATATATAGATAAATAGGTCATAGGTAGAGAATATAGGATTAAGTACGAGTTCTTAGAACTCATACTTATGTGACAATCTTGACGCATAGTTATATGAAATGTTTATGAGCCCCTCAGCAAACAGACGCCAAAGGTCAGACTAGGGTAAGTTCGTAAACTCATATAATTGTGGTCAGGTTACGAACTCATAAGTGTGGTTTTATGAATTGGGTATAGTTGTGTGTGAATGGAGTGTTAAGGATTATAGGAACAGATAGATTGTTAAGCAAATGATCATTAGTGGAGACTTAGGTTTTCCTAAACTCCTAGCTATGCTAAACTTTGAAATTTTTTACATCAAGCTAAATACGCACTATGTGCCTTTAAAAAAAATGTAGACTCGTAATCATTTTTGAAACGGTTTAAAGTACAGTCTATGCTACTTATTTCGGCTAGACGCAAATGTTTTAAAATATCAAAAATTATTTTTATTTATCACTTATGTACCATGTAACCTGGTGCAGAAATGATAAAAATGATGGAGTCATCAATGCATTATTACTTAGTGTGAATTTGACCTGTTGTCACTATTCTACTATGGTATGATGTAGTATGATAAAATCACCAATGACGAAATCCTCAACGGACTATAAATACAGTGCGGCATCATGACGTCATTCTCGAAAATGTTTTCAAAAATTTTAATTTGCCAACGGGGTTTGGCTACACCTAAATAATTCGATTGGATTGAATTATTGATATGAGTCAATGCTATTTGATTCAGCTAGACTAATGTTATAAAAACTCCAAGTGTTTATTGAAAGAATTTCCCGAACCAAATTGTTTTGGTGCGGAATCCAATGATAAGACTGAGGTGAACGATAATGTTTGGATAAATAATCCAATCTAGTAGCGTAAATATTCGCTAAAAATGATTAATACGTTATGCATGACGTAACTGTACGATGGGATGATCACCTAAAGTACTAATAATGGTAGTTTACCTTCTTTGTGATTGTAAACAGACCAAGTAATGAATTGTTTTGCGGTATGATCACTACCGTTAAAACTAAATGTGTTCATAGTCTATATGACCCCTCAGCACAATTTTAAAACTTTTACTCTGGTGAGAGGTGTATTGGGTGGCAAGTAATAATGTGTGTGAATGGTATATGTGTGAATGGTGTAAGGTGCATGGTGTGAGGTGTAAGGTTCATGTGTGAATGGTGTAAGGTGCATGGTGTAAGGTGTAAGGCGAATTTCGGGGACGAAATTCATATAAGGAGGGGTGAATGTGACAACCCGAGAATTTGGGCAATTTATTAAAATCTTAAGTGATTGATTTAAGGTCAAATAATAGACCTAGACAGAAAATAAGTGTATGCGTTTAATGTTATTGGGATTGAATTTTGAGGATTTCAAAATTCGGTGAAGGATATAGGTGAATTATTCAGGATTAAGGATTTATGTGATTATGTACTGTGTTTATGGTTAATGATGTGTTCAAAATGTGGTTAAGGGTCATGGGTTGATCAGATAAATTACATCTGTGATAAACCCTAAGTATATATTAAGAACAACAGCGTTCGAATAGAAAACCCTAACGTCTGACAAGAAACCCTAATAATCGGTTCTGGAAACCCTAGTTTCAGTTCCGGAAGACCAAAACCCTAATTCGGATATTGAAAACCCTAAATTGGGAATGCAAGTGCTAAGTATAAGGTTAAACGATATTAATTATGAATTAATTAGGGAAAACCCTAATGAATTATTGGGAACCCGATTTGATTATTTGAAAACCCTAATACCAGCTCTGAAAAACTCTAATTTTAGATACTGATAAAGTGAAACCCTAATCTGGGTATATAACAGAAAATTTTAATGCCTTAGTGCTATTAATTAAGTACTAATTAGGGTAAAGGTTGATTAATTAACAAACCCTAATTTCTAATTTTTGGAACCCTAATTGTTCCGTCAGAAACCCTAACGCTCAATTGTGGATTTAATTGCTAAAATTAGCAATGTTAATTAGGAAACCTTAATCCTAATTATTTCAATTTATGAGTAATTAGAAAACTCTAATCTAATTACGATATTTAATTTCTAAATTAGAAAATTAATTTTTCTATTAGAAACCCTAATTCAAGGGTTTTGAACCTTAATGACCATTTTGACCCTAATTGCTTTATTAGCAATTGTAATTAGGAAATGCTAATCCTAATTAGCAATAATGAATTTGTGATTAAGAAATTTTTATATAATTAGAAAATTCTAATTATAAGTTAAAAATGTTAATTTTCTATTTTTATAACCGAAATTCAGAAATGTTAGAAATTAAATTTTTGTAAAGTTAAGGGTTAAAACCTAAACTCTAAAATTCTCTAAACCCTAAACCCTAAGGGTTTGATAAAATACCAATTTTAGAATTAAAATAGCATGGAAATGACCAAAGTGCCCTTTATTGTATAATTGAACATTTCTTGCAAGAGTTGCCCTATGAGAGTTGGTGACCAACCCTAGCACTAGCATGTGCCTAATATCCATCAACTCAGCCTAATTCAGCAGCTAGGTAAGCAACATACATTGTATTTATATTATATAGGAGATTAAAGAGAGAAAAGTCTTCTAAAGTTGGTCAATTGCATTCAAACACTTAACTCATTTTTTTCTCTCTCCCAACCTCCGAAAAATACAAAGTATTTCAGTCTCTAATCAAGTCTCTTGATCGTCAAAAGCATGATCAGAGGTCAGAATCAAAGGACTTGAGCATAAAGGTATATGAACCCTAAATTTTGAAATCCTTGATCTTATGTTATTTGTTGTTAGTTGTTTGTTGGATATGTGTTAGAAGGTGCCTTTTAGAGATCTGGGTTGTTGGATCATGGATCCATAACATCTAGATGCTCGAATTTAGCATTTTAGAAATTCTGGAAAATTGAAAAAAAAAATGGCCTGACAGTAAAATGTCAGAGGCCTTAGATCTATGTGTATTTAATTTTTAGCGTTTTTGTTGTTTTATATATGTTCTATGACATGAGGTCTTTACTCTAAAGCTTTAATCAACCTCATATCATGTTTAGAATAAAAGTTATAGACGGTCAAAGCACGTTGACCGTTCACGTGAAGCCAGTTCTGGGCAACCCATAATGTTACCAGAAATTTCTGATAAGTTTTCTTTGGCTTTTAATCTTGCCGTATGCTAGTGTTTTGGCTATGTTGTTGATTGAAGGTTATAGAAGGGTATGTGAACTACTAAGTAATGCTATTATATCACCCAGATATATACAAGGACCGTAGAAATGCATGGTCAAACGACCGTTGACTGTATGACCTGATGAAGATTCTGGGAAAAACCCAGATCTTCAAGACCCGTTTACTGACCCCTTGTTTGACCGGCCATAATCTCTTTGATTAGGTGTTTATATGATGTTCTGATTTTATGTTATTGTACCCTACCATGTGGTTTGCAAGATAGAACCTTTATATCACACAGACAATATATATACTTCAAGTAACAAGGATTGAAAAGTAGACACTTAGACTGTTCTTCATTTCTTAAAAACCCAGAAATGAAGAACATTGTCTGACATGATTTTGTTGGGTCTGAATCTCTCAGATATATTGTTGTTTGGTCTTGAAATCAGTCATTAATTGTAGTATTACACTTGTACTACATAACTATCAGCATTATCAGACCAGAAATCAAGTGGATCATAGATTAAATGTTGGTCAAAGTAGTAGCCTCGAAGTCTGGCATGCGTTTCTGGGCTGAACTGAAGAAAACCATTAGCGATGGATTCGTCGCCAGAAACCCCTTTAGCGACGCTTAATTTCGGAAATTACAGAAAAATGATTAAAAATTAGAAAAAAATGGTTTTTAATTATTAAAAATACATAATAAATTATGAACAATTATTTTAAAGTCTGAAAAATAGTTTTTAACTATTTTGAGTGTATTTCGAAAATATTTAATATTTTTGGAATATAAATGGTATTTATTTATTTAATTATGATATTAAATAAATGATTTAAAAATAGTTTTAATTCATGAAAAATCATGAAAAATAATATTATGGTATAAGAAAATATTTTAAGTTATTTTTGATAACTTTTGATATTTTTTTGATGAATTTCATTAATAATTTAATATTAATGATAATTATTTTATTTTATAGATATATTAAATAAATTAAGGAAAAATGAAATTAATATTTTAAAAATTATATAAAAATAATTTAAGTATTATAAAAATAGTTTAAGTTATAAAATGTAACTTTTGATATTTTGGCATGAAAATATTAATATTTTAATATTAATATCAATTATCGGATAATGGATTAAAGTGTTGGAAAATCATATAATTATGATTTTAAAGTATTAAAAATACTTCGATATATTATAATTATATTATAATATTATGTAATGATTTTTATTAATATTTTATATTTAATAAATATTAATGATTAAGGAATTATGTGGTATTTATTTTATTTAAATACGATTTTAATGATTGAAAAATGTTGATAAATGGTAATAATTATCCGAAAATTATTACGAGCCTAGGAAAAATGTTTTGTCTGATAAGAAATTATCTGTGATAATGGTTAAGTGGTTAGACAGAGTTTAATTGAACTTAAACTCGATATTTGGCCGACTAGACCGTCGGGATGATAGAATTGTGTCGGTTTCAAGTCAGACTGAAATAGTTTGACCTGATACTAAGTCTTATGTGTTGTAAAGACTGATAGGGTTATGTGCTATGTGTTTAGGTTATTCTGTATGTATAAATATAACAGTTTTATACTGTGATGATATTATTCTAATATTGGAGATCTATATTATTAATATTAGGTCTTCGGGGTAAAGCGTTATTAAATTTCGTTGCGGTAATCAACGGTTCAGGCAAGTTTTCTTTGTACTTAACTCTACTAAGAGTGTTTTATTCAAGCTGATGGATAATCGTTGTTGATTGCCATGAAAATTGTAATCTGTACATCTTGCATGTATAAGTCAAGTATGAAAGGCTGATCACCTTCATTACCAGTTGGTTCAGAAATGTTTGTTCATGTTTAAAACTTGCTCAGTCAAAAGTTTGTTCGTAATAATTCTCAACTATATTGATGAATTATAGTCAGCTTATTATTCATACTCTTCAATCATGATATATTGTTACATTGTTGTATATAAACTTGTTGGGCAACTTTTATGCTCACCCTTGCTATATCATGATAAAACATTGCAGATAAAGCGAAAGCGTTCGGATACAGGAAAAGTTTAAAGTCAAGTTCTACTTGGGTTAAATGTGCGACTAGTTTGTAATAGTCTATTTTGATAAATGTTGTTGTGTAATAGATATTTTAAGAATTGTGTATAAGTTAAGGTTACTCGACCTTGAGGAATAGTGTGTAATGTAATGTATAAACAATTTATGTTTATATCTTCCGCAAATAGTGATAGAAATAGTGTACCGAGTCCGTGGCAATTCGGGGCCCAGATTCGGGGCTGCTACATTACGCACGCCTGGTGAATTCTTCTGGAATTCCATTCTTTATTATTCTGTTGGAATAACCTGTCTATGTGGATTACTGTATGCATGGTTAATGATCCTTAGAATTCATTCCTTATTAAAATTTGGAAATGATTTGTCTACGTGGATTACCGCATGGCGGGCAAAAATTCATTTGCAGTTTCATATATTCTATTATACTCAGTTGGTTAAAGTTTTGGCTTCTATACTCCATGAAATTATTATAATATCCTGGATATTTGCTCTTCATCTAGTATCTTTTCATGGAAATATTCGTTTGAGCATTCTTGAATTTTATTCCACAAAGCAGTATCATGTTGACAATTTGGACGTTATTGATTTCTGGATAAATTAAATTATAAATCTTTAAAATTTATCTTGAACTTATTTTATTGAATTATTATGTCATTGTCATCATCCTCATGTTTATAATATGTTGAAAGTCATATGTGGCATGTAGTACATAGATGGATTTGGTATGATTATGACCAGGAATTATTCGGTATAATCATGACTGTAATGTCACTAATGATGTGGTAAAAGTCCTCATTGGCCGTAGTGCATTGATGGATAGTTTTTGGCAAGATCATGATCATTGATATATGAATACACGAATATCCTTGGCCCGTAGTGAATGGATAATTTGTGGTCGTGATACTAATGACTATCCTTGGCCGTAGTGGAGGGATGATGTGGTTTATTTATTAAGCTGAGTCTCAGCGATAAAAGTGATAAAAAACCTTTTAAATCATAGAAGATAGTAGATTTTATTCTCTACTTGACTCTTCTAATGGATTGCTTGTTCCGCTGCAGTTAAACTTGATGTTTATTATATTTTATCAGTTTAACACTGTTGAAGGCTAATGATAATTTATTCTGCATTATCTTAGCCATAATATTTCTTACTGGGCTAGTTGAGCTCACCCTTTCTTTTACTGTTCTCTTCAGGAATGAGAACGTAGCCGGGACTAGTCGGGGAACGGAGTGACGGTCCAGATGATAGCATTAGTAGTCCTCAATATAATGTTAACTAGTGTGACAATAAATGTAATAAGGACGAGTGTGGATATTGTCTAGATGACAATATTCTTATTAAAACACTTTGATTATTTTTTATCGTATTTTACATGACTGTTGTATAATTAAGTTGTATTTGAATTTTGTACCATGTATTTGGTGACTCAAGATGGGTGATGTAAACCTATTTTGGAGGCGTCACAGTTGGTATCAAAGTTTAGGGATATGATCACTGGCTAAGATGTGAATTCCTAGAACTAGGAGGGGAAAGACAGGGAATTCCTTCGCTAGTATGACCTACCTAAGTTTATTTGGTATTTATATGGTCGGTCAGAGTATAGGGATAATATGTTGCATGTCAATTAACCCTTGTTTTGTGGTAGTATTTGAAAATAACATCCGAGAATGTTGAGATTAGCAATGGAGCACAGGAGACCGTTTTGTCTCCACAATTCAATAATCAGGATAATGTGCATCAAAAAAGCGACAATCCTCATGCAAACAACAACACTGACTAAATGATGAACGATGGAATGTTCAAAGGTTTATGAAATTCATGCAACATCAGGCGAGAGCGGCTCCTATCCAAAATATAGGTGGAAACACTGGAAACTTTCGGACGGTCACCGCTAAACAGTTCAAGGAGCTGGGACCACCAGAGTTTATTGGAGAGCAAAAACCACGTAAGGCGGAAGCATGGATAAAGCATATCACCAAGATATTTGATGTCTTGGGATGCTCCGAGGAGCAAAAGGTTCCCTTTGACACCTTTATGTTGCGAAGAAAGGCAGATTACTGGTGGGAATCGATAAAGCGTACTCAACCTGCTGCACTGAAGATGTCTTAGGAGAAGTTCCAAGAACTATTCAATGACAAGTACTTTCCCGAAAGTATTCATCACATGAAAGAGGTAGAGTTCATCAAGTTGGAGCAGAACAATATGACCGTGTCACAGTACGAAGCTAAGTTTGCCGAGTTGTCCCGATTTCTGTCTCACTTGGTTGATAATGAGGAAAGAATGATGCGGATGTTTCTAAGAGGTTTAAAACCCAAGATACGTCAATATCTAATTTCTCATAAACTGTGTTTGTATTCAGATGTTATAAATAGGGCTCAGTTATTGGAGCGCGATAACAAGTCAACCCAAACAAGATAAAGCAGTCGGCAAAATGATAATACCAGTGGTAGCAGTCATCGAAGCGGTGACAACAAACAAGGAGGGAATCAACATGCCAGAAATGGTAACCACTTCGGTGGTAATCATGGCCAAGACAATAAAAGTGGACATTTCAAGAAGAGGAGATTCAACAATGATGGAAAGACGTCATCACCAGCACCCGTTGTTAAGGAAGGAGAACGACCACCTATCATATGCTTCAATGCGGAGGGGAGGGACACATCAGTTCAAATTGTGCGATGTCATCTAAAGCATGTTATAATTATGGAAGAGGTCACCTAGACTGATTTTGTCGTTCACTGAAGAAAAGTCCAGTTGGAACGGCGACACAAAATGCCATCCCAGACAAGTCAAAACCAGTAGTTCAAGGAAGAGCATTTGTTGTGACCTCTCAGAAAGCAAGGAACCCAAACGAGGTCATCACAGGTAAGCTTATCATAAACTCTAGCCAAGTCTATACATTATTTAATACCGGTTCTACCCATTCTTTTATTTCTCCTACTTGCGCTCAAAGTTTAAATTTGACCTCGGAGAAATTAGACTTTGACTTATCTGTGGAAACTCCATTGGGAGAAACCTTCATTACATCCACTGTTTATAAGTCTTGTTTGATTCAAATCGGTAACCGCACGTTACCTGTCGATCTTATCTCCTTAAAAATACTTGCATTTGACGTGATTCTAGGGATTGATTGGTTAACTAATCATCATGCTAAAATTGATTATTTTCGTAAAGTTGTTAGCTTTCATATTCCTAATCAACCTATTATGCGAATTCAAGCAACAAAACCATTAAAATCAATCACTGTCATCTCAAGCCATAAAGCTATTCGTTTATCGAAAAACGGATGTCAATCTTTCTCAGCTCATGTCACATATTTAAACAAAAATACGTCAGATTTTAAAGATATTTCTATTGTTAATAAATTTCCTGACGTATTCCTTGAAGAACTTCATGGCCTACCCCCAGAGCGTGAAATTGAATTTTTTATCAACCTTGAACCCGGTACAAAACCCATTTCCAAAGCCCCATATCGAATGGCTCCTATTAAACTTCAAGAGTTAAAGACTCAATTACAAGAATTGTTAGACATCGGTTTCATTCGTCCTAGTATGTCTCCTTGGGGTGCTCTTATTCTATTCGTGAAGAAGAAAGATGGGAGTATGCTACTTTGTATTGATTATCGGGAGTTGAATCATTTCACCATCAAGAATAGGTACCCATTGCCACGTATTGATGACCTATTTGACCAGTTGCAAGGAGCTAAATTCTTTTCAAAGATTGATCTTCGTTCCGGATATCATCAGTTGAAGATTAAAACTGATGACATTCCAAAGACTGCTTTCAGAACTCGGTACGGGCATTACGAATTCCTAGTCATGTCTTTTAGATTGACTAATGCTCCTGCTGCCTTCATGAATATGATGAACCGAGTATTCAAGGAATATTTGGATCACTTTGTGGTCGTCTTTATTGATGACATTCTCATTTACTCCAAAAGCCTTGAAGATCATGAGCAACACTTGAGGATGATACTCCAAAAGCTTCGTGAAAATAAGTTATATGCCAAGTTGAAGAAATGCGAGTTCTGGCTTAAAGAAGTAGCATTCCTTGGGCACGTGATATCAAATCATGGAATATCTGTTGACCCGACAAAGATTGAAGCAATTCAAAGCTTGGAGCAACCTAAGTCAGTAACTGAAGTACGTAGCTTTCTCGGCTTAGTTGGTTATTATTAAAGATTCGTAGAAGGGTTTTCTCGAATCACTACTCCATTAACTCAGCTGACTCAGAAAGATATAAAATTCGGTTGGAGCAAGGAATGTGAGAAGAGTTTTTAAGAACTCAAGAGGAGTCTTATTTCAGCACATGTTCTAACAATACCATCTGGCTCGAAGGGATTTTTCATCTACAGTGATGCTTTAGGCAAAGGGTTAGGATGTGTTCTCATGCAACATGGGAAATTCATAGCCTATGCCTCACGATAACTCAAGGAATATGAGAGGAATTATCTTACTCATGATCTAGAGTTAGTAGCTATCATTTTTGCGCTTAAGATTTGTAGGCATTACCTGTATGGAGAGAAGGTGGAGATCTATACGGATCATAAAAGCCTCAAATATTTCTTTACTCAAAAGGAACTCAACATGCGACAACGACGTTGTCTTGAACTGTTGAAAAATTATGATCATACTATCCAATACCATCCTGGAAAAGCGAACGTGGTAGCTGACGCATTGAGTAGAAGATTATATGCGGGTACGAGTGCGATATTGTCAATGCCAAAGCCCATTTTGTATAACTTACAAAGGATGGAGATAGAGTTAAAGACTCCAGGGACCCATGCGATGATGGCAAATATACAAGTAGAATCAACTGTAATCGATAAAGTTAAAGCTTCTCAAGCTACGGACCTGAAGCTGACGCGTATTTTAGAAGCAAAAATCGATGAAGAAGGAATACTTCGAGTCAACTCTAGACTTTGTGTTCCTAACGATTCTGACTTGAAGTATAAAATCATGATGGAGGCGCACAACACACCATTTGCAATCCATCCTAGGAGTACCAAAATGTATCGTGATCTTCGACATACATTTTGGTGGAGCAATATGAAGATAGAGATAGCGGGCTTTATCTCAAGGTGTCTAAATTGTCAACGAGTCAAGACAGAGCATCAAGTGCCAAAAGGTCCATTGCAACCACTTGAAATTCCAGAATGGAAGTGGGAGCACATTACCATGGATTTCGTTATCAGTCTTCCTAAGGTTTCTCAAGGCATAGATGCGATTTGGGTCATTGTTGATAGATAAACCAAGTCTGCTCCTTTTCTTACCAATACGAGAAACGTATACACTTGAACGACTTGCTCGTATGTATATTAATGAGATTGTAAGACTGCATGGTATGCCAGTATCCATAGTTTCTGATCGAGACCAAGATTCACTTCACAATTTTGGGTTAGTTTGTAGAAAGCTATGGGCACGGATTTACGATTTAGCTCGGCATATCATCCTCAAACGGACGGACAGTCGGAGAGGACTATTCAAACTCTTGAAGATTTATTAAGACTCTGTGTCCCTTACTTCAAGGAAAGTTGGGACAAGTTCTTACCATTGATGGAGTTTTCCTACAACAATAGTTATCAAGCAAGTATTGGCATGGCTCCATTTGAGGCGTTGTATAGAAGAAAGTGTCGTTCCATTTGAGGTATTTAAGGCGTTGTATGGAAGAAAGTGTCGTTCATAAGAAGGGGAGGTTTTAAGACCCCAAATTTTATGAATAAAGATTAATTTTTCTCGAAATATATTTTTGAATATTATTGTGTGGATTTAATATAATGTTATAGTTGTGGGTATTATTTATAAATTTTGCAAAGTAAGCGAGTGGTTATATAATATTCGATTGGTCGTGAAATATTCGTTTTAACAGGAATATTCATATGACGGCACAATCATTGGTGGACCCCATAACAAAAGTATTGTCGTAGTTAGAAAACGACAGAATTATCTTTTTATAAAAATAACGGTGAAAGTTTTACCGTTAAACTATTGAACTACCCGGTAGTAAAAGTACAGTAATATGCGTGGTTGTATAGTAGCACACGGTATTGATTATTGATGCTTACGTGAGAAGTCACTCAGTTATACTCAATTATTGCTACAGTAATTGCTGCATCATATCTCTCATATTATTGATTCAATTATTATCACAGTATCATCTGTATAATATTTATTATTATTAAATCAATAATTGAGACGAAAAAGTTATTCATATTATTATTTGCAATATTGACAATGTCTACAAGTTCTGTCAAGGAGAGGTTTGGTCATCTAATTGCGTGCCAATAAGGAGAAATCCTTATCGAAAAGCCCCCTCTTTCTTGGAAATGACCTGGTTGTTAAATATTGTGAGTTATAATATTAATGATGAATAAGTTCGTGTTCATTAAAGATGAAATTGATAGTTCCATTGTGTTGGGATTATTAGTGTTAGTGGAAATCGACATTTATTTCGATAATAATTGATGTCTGGAGGTTATATTGACCAATCCGGTAATTAATCGGATAAATGAGCAATTAATTGCTATTATTTCACATGCTTATAATTATTTGTTCAGCATGTGTGTATTATTGATTCACATTCATGTACTATTAGGGGAGGTGGTGCAAGATTGACAATACTTTGCATGACTAAATTAAAAACTGACGTATAGATGAAGGTACTATACTGTAATTAGTTTTTTCACATTATTATACTATTAAGTCATATGAATGAACTATTAATTCACATTATTTACTATATGGGGAGGTGGTGCAAGTTTGATAATACTTGCAGGACTAAATTAAAAATGAAGAAAAAGAGGAAGGTATTATACTGTAATATTTCGAGCCCCAAAACGTGCAATTATCGAAACTATATTTTCCTATAAATAGAAGCTCATTCTTCTTTTATTCTCACCAATTCACTAAGTCTCACAAGAGCAATTATTATAGAGAGAAAGAAGAAGAGAAGTTTGCTACCTCACTATTCAAGTATCTAGTTTCTTCTAAGGTAAGGGGTATTATTTTTCGTATTCATGAAGAGAGTTATTTTCTTTCAATACTCGTAAGGGTTGTTATTTCATTCTTTATTATTATGTTGGAATAACCTGTCTATGCGAAGTACCGCATACATGGTGAAATTCTTCTGTTATTCCATTCTTTATTATTCTGTTGGAATAACCTGTCTGTGCGGTCTATCGCATGCCTAGTGAATTCTGTTGTTATTTCATTCTTTATTATTCTGTTGGAATATCTTATCTGTGCAGTTTACACATGACCTGATTCCATTCTTTAGTTATTCTGTTGGAATATCCTGTCTGTGCAGGTTACGCATGACCTGGTTCCCTTTTTATTATTCTGTTGGAATAACCTGTCTGTACGGATTACGCACGCCTGGTGAATTCTTCTGTTATTCCATTCTTTATTATTCTGTTGGAATAACCTGTCTATGTGGATTACCGCATGCATGGTGAATGATCCTTCGAATTCACTCCCTATTAAATTATGGAAATGATCTGTCTACGTGGATTACCACATGACAGGCAATAATCCATTTGCAGTTTCATATATTATATTATACTCAGTTCGGTTAAAGTTTTGGCTTCTATACTCCATGAAATTAGTAGAATATCCTGAATATTTGCGCTTCATCCAGTATCTTTTCATGCAAATATTCTTCTGAGCATTCTTGAATTTTACTTCACAAAGCAGTATCATGTTGACAATTTGGACGTTATTGATTTCTGGATAAATTAAATTATAAATCTTTGAAATTTATCTTGAACTTGTTTTATTGAATTATTATGTCATTGTCATCATCCTCATGTTTATAATATGTTGAAAGTCATATGTGGCCTGTAATGCATAGATGGACTTGGTATAATTATGACTAGAGATTATTGTGTATAGCCATGACCGTAGCGTTACTAATGATGTGATAAAAGTCCTCATTGGTCGTAGTGCATTGATGGACAGTTGTTGGCATGATTATGACCATTGATGAATACGCGAATATCCTTGGCCCATAGTGCGTGGATAATTTGTGGTCGTGATACTAATGAATATCTTGGGCCGTAGTACAGGGATGATGTGGTTTATTTATTAAGCTGAGTCTCAGCGATAAAAGTGATGAAAAACCTTTTAAATCATAGAAGATAGTAGATTTTAACTTGACTCTTCTAATGGATTGCTTGTTCCGTTGCAGTTAAACTTGATGTATACTATATTTTATCAGTTTAACAATGTTGAAGGCTAATGATAATTTATTATGCATTATCTTAGTCATAATATTTCTTACTGGACTAGTTGAGCTAACCCTTTCTTTCACTATTCTCTTCAGAAAATGAGAACGTAGCCGGGACTAGTCGGGGAACGGAGTGACGGTCCAGATAATAGCATTAGTAGTCCTCACTATTCTGTTAAATAGTGTGACAATAAATGTAATGAGGACTCCATTGAGTGTAGATATTGTCTAGATGACAATATTCTTATTAAAACTCTTAGATTATGTTTTGTCGTATTTTACACGACTGTTGTATAATTAAGTTGTATTTGAATTTTGTACCATGTATTTGGCGACTCAAGATGGGTGATGTAAACCTATTTTGGGGGCGTCATAGTCTTAGTCTCAAGGTCAACCTATCTATTGGTTGGATGTGTATGTGGCCACCCGTGATGGTCTGCCTGATGATATCCAAATAGCGGTAATAAGTTGCATCAAATTGATGTTGTTTATCAAGTTTTACATCATTCTTTAGAATTTTATATTTATTTTTAACTATTTAATTGTTAACCTGTTGACAGGATACTTATAAGAGTTTATTGAATGAGCGTTATCCTTGAAAGCACCCCATGTTCGTTGATTGATCGAGAATTGTGGGAGAGGGCGTCTGTTGTAAAGAAGAAATACGTCAAAGGTCAAGGACCACGACAATGCCCAGCTTTCAGTGGTTCAGGCAGCTCTGCTACCCAGTCTTCACATTCATTGAGTCATCCAACTATTCATACTACTGCTGACTGTGTGAGAGCTATATGTCGAGATCGTGATCTTCTTCGTATATATACTAGGCAGGCATCTGGCTGCTCTGAGTCCTGATGAGTTAGTTAATGCAGCGGCGGCATCAGTAGCAGCATCACAACATGAGGATGGCGACGAGGTAATCAATCGTATTTATTACAATCAAATTAGTGACTTATATATATATATACATATATTGTTGTACATTGTCGTAATACCAGTATCAACATATATATTATATATAACTTGTTTTATTATTTTGTTAATTACATGGTGATCAACGAGAAACTAATTTGGACGATAATGCATAACGACCGACCTAGTCTTGTTTTCTAGTTATTTATGAGCCTTGTACTTTTATATTCATTCTTTGGATGACTGTATGTTACTTAAAGATTAGATTTGTATATATTTCTTCAGTTCATATTGTTTTTTTAATGTTTATATAGTTTATACTATTTTGGTGTATGTGTCGGTATATGGATGGATGTTTATATTGTTGTGCATGTGTTGGGTTATATAAAACTTGGTTGGAAGCTTATATATATTGTATGTTGTGTGTTGGGATATAAAGCAGGTGCAAAATAGGTATAGTTTTTTGGGAAAATCTATAAAATAGGAAAAAAAATATTTTTTTGTCATTATACATCAACAACCGCAGGTGGTCGCTGATACTCATTATCGACTGCTAATTGGAATAGGGTATTAGCGACCGCTCCGGTCGCTACTGGCGGTCGTTGACACGTGGCCCACGTCAACCTTCGGCCCTGAACCATGTTGACTCAGCTTAGCGACGAACTCGGTCGCTAATATCGGTTACAGATAATTCGTTCGCTAATAGTGGTCACTGATGGGCATTCCAGCGACCAGATTTTATGCGACAACTATCAGCGACCGCAATCAGTCGTAGATGGATATCAGCGACCGTGTTCGGTCGCTGATAGGCGGTCGCAGATAGGCCTTTTTCTTGTAGTGTATGTAATAAAATACTATGATGTATGGTCTAAAAGCTTGTTCAAGACTTGGAAGTTAAAAGTTCATTACAAAGATTCATAAAATCCCCAACGTACCCTAGAAAATCATATTTTCTATTATTTTCTAAACTATGATGGAATGTTGGGATTCGATTCTTTGAAATGATATAGCATAACGTAAGATGATATTTGAAGTGTATAATGACCAATGATTTATATCATGTTATGATGGGGCCAAAATAAGTTTGTATAAGAACTAAGTATGTAATGTATACCATGTGTGTATTCACAAAGTAATGAACAAAGGCTATATGCATAATCTAAGTCTAAGAAACTTAGATGAGTAATATTTAACCAAGTGTGATATGTGGTAATGATGTGATACACACACAGTAAACTACAAGTGCGATAAGCTAGCATATGTGGTGATGAAAGGGAAATAAAACTGAATTATATAAATAATGAAGTTGAGAATAAAAATGGTATAAGAACAATATAAGTTAAAGTAAGCTATTAAAGTAAGGTTAACCATGAGATCAAGTATTGACGATGTTTATTATCAATCTCACATACTGTGTAGGTTATGCAAAGGATCACAACAGGTTAATGGTAAAACGTTGGTATAGGCAAGTTTTTCAGAACTTGTTTTTATATGTGAACTTGTTACTTCTAATGTGTACATAGTCCCTGTATTATATGTACTCCTTGTGAATAAATTGTGATGTGCATTATATGCTATACTGTTATATAAATCTATTGAATCAAGTTAATGATTGATGTGGATTGAGTTATGGAAACTTACTATATTTATGATATGAGATATATGATAAGCATAAAGCAGGTATAATTGCTGAGTATGAGCATTATGATGCATGAATAAATGCAATGTATAAAAAATATGAATTATTTATAAACTGCAAAGCATGAATAATTTAAGTTGTGTTTAAAATGTTAAAAACGTGTTATGTGATAACTGTTAAACTTGTTGGGAAACGTATTTGCTCACCCTTACTATAAATAATTGTTTTCAGCTAAACCAGAGTGGATCGAAGGATTCGGGATAAACAAAGAAAAAAGTACTTATTAAAGTTGTCCGTATAGCTCTAGCTATGCTAGATAATGTTCATATGACATATTGTAATTGCATAGTCAAAGAACATTAATGTATAGAAGAATAGTTAAGTATAGTTGTGAGTTCATGACTACTTAAAATCAATATATCCAAGTAAAAAATATTATTTATAACTTGAAATGTATAATTTAAATCAATATGATTTAAAAGTGTAACACCATGCTGTAAAGGTTACGAATTCTGGAAATATAAGAAATTAATGTATTAATTGGTATTAAAGCGAGGTTGTATTCATTATTTTATGAATAAAATTTATATAAATATTCAGATGAAGGTTGTATCGTAATGCACCGGGTCCGAGGTTCAAGGGACCCAAATTTGGGGGCGTTACAGATACTCTAAAAGATTTTTATATTCAATTATTTTTTCTATCTTATTAGTCAAGTGAAATTGTTTAATTTTAATTCTCGTGCATCGCACATGTTAAATTACTAGTTAAAATAATTTTAATAATTTCATAATTTTTTTAACAATGATTGTTGGATTATTATAATTTACATCACTAATAATTTAATAAATTATAACTCATGTCATAAAGCACATAAATAAAGTCATTAATTATCATACAATGACAATTTGACATTAATTAAATAATAATACAATACAGTTGCTTACATTTACATGAGTGGTTGAAATTGGCAAATCGAGTTAGAGAATAGAGAAATTGAGTCATCAATGTACGTATCGAGACTTCAATAATAGAGTAATAATCATTAAATTATTTACTGAATAATTTCGAAACTTTAAAAAACTATACATAAATTTGAAGATCGAAAATAAAAACTAGATATCAAATTTAAAAATGTAAAAAAAACTTAATATTAATTTAAAATGACAACAAAAGAATATATTACTAATATTAAATTGTGAGTTTTTGATAATCATTTGTTTGTAGACTCTACTTGAAGTGGTTGAATTTTGAAGAGTTGAAAGACTTTTGAATATTAATATTTGATTGTTGATATTTATAAATCAAGAATTTATAAGAACTTGTTAACTTTTAAGTTTTAAGTTATAACTTCTAAGTTCTAAGTAATCGTTTATGATTTTGGTCTTTTGGATGAATGATGATTACAATATTTGGTTTAATTTTTTGATTGAATAATTAGACTCTTAGAGAAGATATTTTTGATATTTATTTAACTGTTTTTTACTTCAGAGTTCTAAGTTTGTGTTCGTAAACAAGTTTGATGTTCGTGAACATAGTTTGTGTTCGTAAACGTTCGCGACTGTTCATGTTTGCGAATTCAATCATTTTTGCGAACAGTTTACGAACACAAAACGATTCGAACTCCTACATAATTGTTGGTTCGATCAAATTATTCGAACATGTTCGAGTTCAACTAAAAATATTCGAATTTGATTTGAATTCGATAAAATTCGATTCAATTCGATTTGTTTAAAGGTCTAAAGAAGATATTTATGCTCTTACCACTCCTTTTATTATACAAGATCATAAATTCGAATTTACCCTTTAACAAAAGTCAGAAGATTTAATTAATTAAAACATTACATTAATAAGTTTTTGCGAAATTTCTCCATATAAATTCCCCCTCACCCCGAATTCCTTCCTGGCGCTTCCTCCAAGGTTCCCTCCCATAATGATATTAAATGATTTTTTTTAATTTATGTGTATAAAATTAAAACCACCGTTATTTTTTAATTGTGGAGTATGGATTGTTCGACTATTATTGGCCTAACTAAAAATACTCTACTAAAATGAAAAAAATATATAAATTATTTATATTATGGGAAAAGGAGTACCGAGTACGAGTCTTAAACACACAATCTTGTGTATCTTACATCTAATACGACGTAATTTTAATTGATAAATTAATAAAATATTAAAATAACTATTAATAAAAATAATGAAATAACAAAAATATCATTTATAAAATTTCATAATTTTTAATAGGGCACGCGCTAGTTTTTCCCATATATTATACGGGAGTGATTAGTATGAAGTTTATTTTGGAGTAAGTTGGTTAATTGACCAATAAAATACTGACACGCAAGCGAGGTTGTATGTGTGTCAGTATTCTATTAGTCAATTGACCAACTTACCAACAAAATAACTTCATGCTAACCGGATCGATATTATACATATTTATATCATCAAATACTGATTGATCTAGTCAATGAATCACATCGTCAAATTATAATATGATATATTTAATTCACTTTTAATGGGAAAAAATAAATTTTGATCACTTAATTATTATATTTTAAAAAAAAAAAAATCATGGAAGTTAAAAAACAAATTAATAGTTTATATTAGTACTCTTTCCGGCCATTAATATAAGACGTTTTTGAAAAGTATTTTTATCCCTTGATATAAATCATTTTAGAATTTCAAATAAGTATTAATTGCTTACTTTTCAATATTACCCTAAATAATAAATATAATTTGAACTCTTTTATTAATAACATTATCTTTTTTAATAAAAAAATAATATAAATAATATTTATGCACAATTTTAAAACTTATACTTAAAAGGAAAGAGATAACATTACACGCACAAACACAAAAAAAACAATACTACAGTTGTCTACTTGTCTTGTTTTATAAGTAGTGTTCACTTTCTTAGTTAGTTTCAATGAATACTACTAATTCAAAGACGCATGCAAGCCCCCACGACAGATAATTAGGGTAGATCACAGTCCTTTATTCAATGGTCTATATATAGAGCTGTATCTATCTATAGTCTATACATAAAGATGCTATATATATGTTCACCCTTTGTCTTAAATAATACTGTCCCCGTCTTCTAAAAATTGGTTTAATTTAATTTTTTCTATTAAATTAATTATTTTAATCATTAAAATTTATACTATTTTTTATAAATATAGAAAAAAAAATTATAACCATAAAAATTATGTCAAATTTACTATCACCTCCAAATTTTATAGATTTAAAAATATAAATACATATGCTGAATTATTAATTTTAAAATTAGTAAATTTACCCAAAAAAGTCAAATTAATCCAATTTTTGAGAGAGGGAGTGCATGTTAAGCTTTCTTAAATTATTTTATGAAATCGTAAATTTTAAGATTAATTCTAACTCGTTAATTTCTGAAAGTGAAAAATTATGATAATTAATAGTAATAACTACTAACAAACTTATACTATTATGATAAAATTAATATTTCTTCTAGAAAAGTAAAATTTATTGTGCTCTTGATTTTGAAGAAAAATAAATATGACTCAATTTTCACAGAGAGTTTTATCTATAAATCTAAAATATTAAACATATATTCTTATTTTATATTTATCCTTACAAATAATAAATTCATGTTTTATTACTGATAAGATAAATTATGGTAAATATGAGAAGATTGCGTTATTTTACACTATCATTAATAAAAATAAATAACTTTTGTAAAATAAAAATATCAATAAATAAGACCTTTTTGTAGTATTAATTATTACTATTGATTTTGATCTTTTTATTTAAACATACTCCAATATATTTTTCTGATCACCATGACAAAAATTTCACCCTTTCACGCTGATTACACCCTGTCAGAAAGAGAACTTTTGAGTTCCAAGGCATGAACCCAAAGGCATTGGGAAGTGAAAAAATAGATAAATTAATTAATATAGGAGTTATTTTTTATATTAAAATAATAAGCAATTTGTTATGTGTTTATCAAAAAATTAGTGGGTCACCAATTGACCTGATGAGAGGTTTTAAGTTCAACCCCTATCTCAAATTAATAATAATAAAAAATAGTGGGTCACATTTGTCTTGCACATTGATAGGTCTCATTGGTAGCAAAGCAATTAAGTTATTATTGGTATTGGTCTTGCTAGAACCCTACTCTTCCATGGTTTCTACGGCCGTCTTTAATTCCCAATATGTTTTACTGAACCCTCCTAACTAGTCTCCTTGCTAGAACCGATAGCAGATACTGTCTTTATTTTCCTTGTTCTTTTTATGTCATTCCATTTAAATTTTGACACATGTTGGGGCATGATATACTGTTATATAAATCTATTGAATCAAGTTAATGATTGATGTGGATTGAGTTATGGAAACTTACTATATTTATGATATGAGGTATATGATAAGCATAAAGCAGGTATAATTGCTGAGTATGAGCATTATGATGCATGAATAAATGCAATGTATAAAAAATATGAATTATTTATAAACTGCGAAGCATGAATAATTTAAGTTGTGTTTAAAATGTTAAAAATGTGTTATGTGATAACTGTTAAACTTGTTGGGAAACGTATTTGCTCACCCTTGCTATAAATAATTGTTTTCAGCTAAACCAGAGTGGATCGAAGGATTCGGGATAAACAAAGAAAAAAGTACTTATTAAAGTTGTTCGTATAATTTTCACAGAGAGTTTTATCTATAAATCTAAAATATTAAACATATATTCTTATTTTATATTTATCCTTACAAATAATAAATTCATGTTTTATTACTGATAAGATAAATTATGGTAAATATGAGAAGATTGCGTTATTTTACACTATCATTAATAAAAATAAATAACTTTTGTAAAATAAAAATATCAATAAATAAGACCTTTTTGTAGTATTAATTATTACTATTGATTTTGATCTTTTTATTTAAACATACTCCAATATATTTTTCTGATCACCATGACAAAAATTTCACCCTTTCACGCTGATTACACCCTGTCAGAAAGAGAACTTTTGAGTTCCAAGGCATGAACCCAAAGGCATTGGGAAGTGAAAAAATAGATAAATTAATTAATATAGGAGTTATTTTTTATATTAAAATAATAAGCAATTTGTTATGTGTTTATCAAAAAATTAGTGGGTCACCAATTGACCTGATGAGAGGTTTTAAGTTCAACCCCTATCTCAAATTAATAATAATAAAAAATAGTGGGTCACATTTGTCTTGCACATTGATAGGTCTCATTGGTAGCAAAGCAATTAAGTTATTATTGGTATTGGTCTTGCTAGAACCCTACTCTTCCATGGTTTCTACGGCCGTCTTTAATTCCCAATATTTTTTACTGAACCCTCCTAAGTCCTAACTAGTCTCCTTGCTAGAACCGATAGCAGATACTGTCTTTATTTTCCTTGTTCATTTTTTGTCATTTCATTTAAATTTTAACATATAATCTCTTATTTAATTTTAGAATTAATTGAGAGTATTAAATAAAAAGTTAAATGTTAAAATTTAAGTGGAGTAACAAGAGGACAAAAAAAATGAGAACATAAAATCTGCTCTCGCTAGAACCATACTCCATGAAACTACATCAATTACAAATGCATTAAAAATCGTGTCATATTAAGTGAATTCGTCTTATGTATGTCTGATTATAGTTACACTAAATAAGTCAATACTAACACAATTCATTCAATTAATCTTGTTAAGATACTCAATACTAATACTAACTTGATTAAATAAAAAAAAATTAATGTCGACTCGTACCCGAATTAAAAAAATTAAATAAAAAATAAAAAACAATATACCTAGTTACTGAATTATACCACAATTTGTTTATAACAATTAGAGGTGCTCAAAATTTTTGAATTTTGAGGTTTTTTACCAGTACCGATTTTTTCGGTATCGGTTTTTTTCGGTATCGATTTTTCGGTATTTTAACACTTTTCGGTATCGGTAGCAGTAATGACTTTTTTGAATTCAATAAAAACCGAAATACCGAAATTTAATAATTCATAGTTAATGTTTTGTAATTTTATATATTAAATAATTTTTTTTATATATTAATAATTTCTATATAATAATAGTTTTATTAATTTTTTATATATATTAATAATATTTTGTAGTTTTATTTTATATATTAATCATTATTAATAGTTAATGATTTCTTAGTTTTTTTAAAAAATATTAATATATAAAAAAATTTATTTAATTATTATTAATAATTATATATATTACCATGCGGTATAACCGAAAACCGAACAGAAAAAACCGGCACTGATTTTGTACCGAACCGGTACCGAAACCGGTAATTCGGTACCGGTTTCGGTTCTTATTTTTCCGATAATTTCGGATCGGTACAGGTTCGGTATTTTCGGTACTGGTTCAGTTTTTTACCGATTAGCACCCTTAATTACAATGATTATATTTAACAAAATATGAGATATCATGCATGCTTAGAAAAATAGTTTAAAAGGCTAAAATTAATATTTAAGGTAAATTATCTTCATAAAATATGTATTTCCTAATTATTTTAAATAAATAGGCTAAATCAAGTACATGTATCATCATGTTGATAACACGTGTCTGACTTATTGAGATTTTATGTTAAACGTATCAACTTGTTTATGATATTTAACCTTATTGTATGTCATATTCGTGTTGTGTTATCGTACCATCCATAAATTGATGCCCCTAGTTGCTCATAATTTTCTATATGGAATTTAGAAAATATAAAAATGTCTCTCATTCCTTGGGTAGAATTACTTTCCATCTATGTATCTGTAATTTACAAGCACGTCTCACAATGTATTAGTATATCATTGCATGTCTAATTCCAAATAAAACACAAGGTCCAAAACCATCGACCATGCACTCATTCGCAATACTACTACTATATATGTAGGTGTTGATTTTGTCCACGACACAATAGATTTAAAATATATGAGTTCCCATACTTCTTAAAAGTTGGCTTCTCAAAAATTCAAATTCTGCACTCTTCTTTGACCTATTGAAGCTAGTGAGTAGTGTCCCAATTCCCACATTGTGCATTTACATTGTCCATCTTAAAAAGTAGTGGTGAGATTAAAGAGTACTACTCACTTATCATTATTCTTTTTTATCGTTTAAAGTTTCATGTTAATTGTTGAGGATAAGAAAATCGTACCTTACTAAAGTTAAGGTTTCGTGTTGAATAAAAAGAAGAGAAATTCACGAAGAGTACATAATTGATTGATAAATTAAAAAGGAGAAAAACAAGTGAACAATTACTCCAACGACACGTGACAGAACTCTTAGGATTCGAGAGCCTTTTTAGGGTATAAGGATCTATATAGCCTTCTGATTATCTAGGGCTGAGAGAGAATTCGTCACTCTCCAATCCTCCAAAAGTCCTTTCTTCATAGAATGGAAATAGTATTTATAGAGTTTTCTGGAAAGTGGTCACATGTCAAGCACATGACCTCAGGAAAATACCAAAAATACCCTTAGTCATCATAATAGTTGTAAGACCCCAAATTATTAATAAATGAAATTTAATTTCCTCTATTTATTATTTTGAAATAGTAAGAGTTGATTTGATTAATGTGGTTAGTTATGGTTAAAATGCGCAAATATTTTAAATAAGCAAGTGGTTATAAAATATTCATTGTTGTAGGGGAATATTCGTTTGGTCGTGGAATATTCTTACTGTCGGAGAATATTCGTACGACGCCGCAGCCTTGTGTGGGCCCATAACGGAAAGTGATTGGATGAAGAAAACGACAAGTATAAGTTGTTTATAAATAACGGCGCAGTTGTTACCGTTAATACTGTTGGAATACATGGTGGTTAAAACACAGTAATACGCGTTGTTGCACAGTAGCACACAGTATTGCACCAATTATTGATTCTTACGTAAGAAGACACTACTCAATAATTTTTACAATAATTACTGTTTAGTATTTTATTTTATTGATTCAGTAACTGCTGCGTTGATTTTTTTTATATTACTATTATTTCAATAATTGTCACTACACAGTATTTTTCATTATCGGAGCAATAATTCATATTATTTGAATAATATTATTAGATAACATTATTGGTAATGTCTAGAAAGTTCTGTCTAAGGAGAGATTTGGTCACCTAATTGCGCGCCAGTAAGGAGAAATCTTTATTGGAAACTCCATCTTTCCTGGGAACGGCCTGATTACTAGTACTGTGATTCTGTAATATTATTTGTGAATAATTAATTATTGATTTATATGATGAGAAAAATATTGATTTTATGTGGTTATAGATGGAGAAAATTTTTTAAAGTGACAATTGTTAAAAAATTATATTTTATCTTTTTTGATAAAATAATTTATTATTATATTTTAATAATATAATAATGGTGATATTTTTACAATGAATGTGGGATATATGAGTATATGAGGAGGAAGAGTATTTTTATTGCATTAAATGATTAAGACATGTTTTGTGTGTCGATGGACCCCATTTCTTGACTGAAATTTGATTATAGCTTGTAAAATCGTCCGTTTGTGGATTTCGATAAATTTCTGTTTGGAATTTGGAAAAACTTTCTTCTACAAAGTTGTGGAGAATTGAATTTCCTATAAAAAGGCGTAAGATTCGAATTTTCTGATAAAAGGGCTATTTATTGTGAATTATTGAAGTTCTGAAGTTCCGAAATAATTAATTTTTGGAAGTTTAAAATACTTTAAATAACAAAAACGTTTTTTTCATTATGGTGTGTTCCACATGTGTGTTGAATGGGCTGATTTCAGATTTTCTAAGGTTAGCGTATGAATTTAATTTTAATATATTAATATTATATTAAATTTTCTGTTTTTGTGTTATAAGTATTTTCCTATAAATAGGGTGCTTAGGTTAGAATTGAAAATCACACCAGAAACTACAGATTTCTCTCTCTTTCTCTCTCTATAATATCGAGCGTATTTGTGAGTATTTTAGTACTTTGAGTATTGCTATACGGTGCAAGTTCTTTCAACACAATATCAAGTATTCTAGTCAGAAGTACTATTTTTTTTGAGGTAAGAGATGTTATTTTCTTCTCAAATGATATTATTTCTTCAATATCATTATGCTGAAATATTAGTTGGAACTTTTTATCAAATTTGGAACTTTTTTATGTCGGGGTTACTATTCATGAGTTACTATTCACGAGTACTATTCATGAAGAATGATGATGTTTTTTGTAAAATTTCTATCTTTTGGTGTCGGAGTTACTATTCACGTATACGGCACTATTCACCAAAAAATAAAATTTTTTCTTTTCGTCCAAAGTATCTATTCTGGACACTAGCTTTGATTGTATCCATGTTTTGATCATTCTTGAATTTTTTCTCACTCTGGTTATTTATGAAGTATTTTCGAATGAGAATTATTTAAAGTACGAATCCTTAATATTCGTTCTTTTGCTTCACTGGATTCGTTTTCTTTAAAATATTTTTCATCATTCTCAGTCCTAAATGATGATATTAATGAATATCTTTGGCCTGTAGTGCAAAGATGAATGATTTCTTGATTAATATCTTTGGCCTGTAGTGCAAAGATGAACATGTGTTTAGATAAACATAACCGACTGATGAATATCTTTGGCCTGTAGTGCAAAGATGAATATTTGATTCCAGATATATATTGATTGATGTTACAGGGATAAAATATCGACGATGAACTTTTAAATTCATATATAGAAGATAGTAGTTTGCATTCTCTACTTAACTCTTCTAATGAATTATTATTTCCGCTGCTAAGATTGATTTAAAACTGGTTGTCTATTGTATTCTATTAGATTTTTCCCTGTTGAAGACTAAGGATAATTTGTTGTACATTATCTTAGTCATAATATTCTTTACTGGGCTAGTTGAGCTCGCCCTTTTCCTTTTTGTTCTATTTTTCTTCTCAGGAGGCGAGAATATAGCTGGAACTAGTCGGGGTGTGGAGTGATAGTTCAAGATAGTTGTTTTAGTAGTCCTCACTATTTTGTAAAATAGTGTATCAATAATTGTAATGAGGACTTATTTGAGTGTGGATATTGTCTAGATGACAATATTTGTATTTAAACTCACAGTTTTTATGTTGTATTCATAAAGTTGTAGTTGTTTTCTGTACCATGTATTTGGCGACTCAGAATGGGTGACGTATACCTATTTTGGGGGCGTCACAGTTGGTATCAGAGCTTAGGGATATGATCTCTGGCGGAGATCGGGGAATAGTACTAGGAGGGGAGAGACGAGTAATCCTTCGCTAGTATGTCATACCTAAGCTTATTTGTTGGTCAGTTGAACTATATGGTTAATATGTGATATGTTAATTTGTTTAATTAACCCTTATTTTATGGCAGTATTTAAGAATGGCAGCTGAGAATATTAACGGTGGAATTAATGAGACCGTGGAAACACCTTTAATCACCACCCAGGAGAACGTGCAACAGGAAGACAATATTCCTCCTGTAAACAACACCACTGAGCAGACGATGAACGACGGGATGTTTAGGAGCTTTTTGCAGTTCATGCAAAACCAGACGAGAGAGACTCGTGTACAGAATACGGGTGGAAATGATAGCAACGCGCGGCTTGTCACGGCCAAGCAGTTCAAAGAGTTGGGACCACCAGAATTTAAAAGAAAGCCGGATCCGATCATGGAGGAAACATGGGTCAAGCAAATTACCAAGATATTCGATGTCTTGGGATGCACGGAGGAACATAAGGTTCCATTCGCCACCTTTATGTTCCGTGGCGAGGCAGATTACTGGTGGGAGTCTGTGAAACATACCCAGTCTGCCGCACTCCGCATGTCTTGGGAAACGTTTCAGAAACTTTTCAATGAAAAATACTTTCCTGAAAGTATTCGCCATATGAAAGAGTTAGAGTTTATTAGACTAGAACAAAACAACATGACGGTGTCCCAATACGAGGCGAAGTTCGCAGAGTTATCCAGGTTTGCACCTCATTTGGTAGAGAATGAGGAACGAATGACGAGGATGTTTCTGAGAGGTTTAAAACCCGAGATTCGGCAATATCTTATCTCTCATAAATTTTCTTTATATTCAGATGTTGTCAACAGGGCTCAATTATTAGAGCGAGATAGCGAGTACGTTCAACCAAGAGACCGCAACCAGGATCATACCGGTGACAGCAGTCATCAGAACAACGATAACCAGCGGAGAAAGAAAAATACGGACAAGAGCGACAACCACTCTGGTGGTAATCGTGGCCATGAAAATAGAAGAAGCGAGTCGTGGGGAGATTTTTAAAAGAGGAGATTCAACAATGACACTGCGAAGACGTCAACACCAGCAGCAACTGGTTTTAAGGGAGGAGAAAGACCACCGGTCGTATGCTATAAATGTGGAAAAGAGGGACACATCAGACCAAACTGTCCACAACAGTTCAAGGTATGCTATAATTATAGAAAGGAAGGATATATCGCTCGAGATTGTATGGTAGCGAAACCAAGCCTAGTGGGGATGATGAATCAAAAGGCTGTCCCAGAAAAGTCAAAGTCAACGGTTCCTGAAAGAGCGTTTATCGTGACTGGTCAGAATGCGAGGAACCCGAACGAAGTTAGCACGAGTTAGTTAATCATAAATTCATGCGAAGTTTATACATTACTAGATATCGGTGCTACCCATTAATTTATCTCTCCTGCTTATACTTAACGTTTAAACTTGATTCCGAAAAAGTTAGACTTTGACCTATCTGTGGAAACTCCATTAGGAGAAACTTTCGTTACATCCACTATTTATAAATCTTGTTTGATCTAAGTTGGCACCATCACATTACTTGTTGACCTTATCTTTTTAAAGATATTTGAATTTGACATAATTTTAGGGATTGATTGGTTAACTACTCATCATGCCAAAATTGATTATTTTCGTAAGGTTGTTAGTTTTCATATTCCTAACCAACCTGTTATTCGAATTCAAGCAACCAAACCATTAAAGTCAAACTCTTTAATATCAAGCCATAAAGCCATTCGTTTATTGAAAAACGGATGTCAAGCTTTCTTAGCCCATATCATGGACTTGAACAAAAATACGTCAGATTTGAATGATATTTCTGTTGTTGGTAAAATCCCTGACGTATTTCCTGAAGAATTTCTTGGTCTACCTCCAGAGCGTGATATTGAATTTTGTATCATCTTTGAATCCGGTACAAAACTCACTTCTAAAATCTCAAATCGAATGGCTCCTATTGAACTTCAGGAGTTAAAAATTCAACTATAGAATTTGGTACCCGAGCCTTTATCTGGTGACTTCCTTTGTGGAATGCACCGAAGCCAGACTCTCCGTATGGGACGCCATATTCGTGCGGTAGTAAACTGATAGGTGTCATTGTGACGTGTAATCCAAGATTGGGATATGAGTCACAGTTGAGAGCAACCTAAGACAGTAATCGAAATACGTAGCTTTCTATGCTTAGCTGGTTATTATCGAAGATTTTGTGGAAAGATTTTCTCGAATCGCTACTCCATTAATGCAACTGACTCATAGAGATACAAAATTAGAATGGAGCAAGGAATGTGGGAAGAGCTTCGAAGAAATCAATAGGAGACTCATTTCGGCACATGTTCTGACCATACCATCCTGGAAAAGCGAACGTGGTAGCTGACGTGTTGAGTAAAAGATCGTATACGAATACGAATGCGATATTGTCAAAGACCCATTTCATATAACTTACAAATGATTGATATAGAGTTAAAGACTCTAGGGACTCATGTGATGATATACGATTAAAATCGACTTTAATCGATAAAGTTAAAACCGTTCAAGCTACACCCCCGAGCTGATGAATATGAAGAAGGAGGTACAAGAAGTCGTTATTCCAAAAGTGAGAATCAGAGATGTGAGGAAAGCTCAAACCTTCAATTTATTAGTCCATTTGAAATCCTCGATCAAATAGGAACTGTGGCCTATAGACTCGTTTTACCGCCAAGTATGACGCATGTTCATAACGTTTTTCACGTATCGATGTTACGTAAATATGTGGACGATCCGAACCATGTTATTGAGTTAGAACCGGACGAGATAGCCTAAGACTTAACATATGAAGAGGTACCAGTCAAGATCTTGGATAGGAAGGAGCATGTCCTACGCATGTCAATTTCGAGGATGAAATTTCATAAGGAGGGGAGGTTGTAAGACCCCAAATTATTAATAAATGAAATTTAATTTCCTCTATTTATTATTTTGAAATAGTAAGGGTTGATTTGATTAATGTGGTTAGTTATGGGTAAAATGCGCAAATATTTTAAATAAGCAAGTGGTTATAAAATATTCATTGTTGTCGGGGAATATTCGTTTGGTCGTGGAATATTATTACTGTCGGGGAATATTCGTACGACGGCGCAGCCTTGTGTGGGTCCATAACGGAAAGTGATTGGATGAAGAAAACGACAAGTATAAGTTGTTTATAAATAACGGCGCAGTTGTTACCGTTAATAATGTTGGAATACAAGGTGGTTAAAACACAGTAATACGCGTTGTTGTACAGTAGCACACAGTATCGCACCAATTATTGATTCTTACGTAAGAAGGCAATACTCAATAATTTTTACAGTAATTACTATTCAGTATTTTATTTTATTGATTCAATAATTGCTGCGTTGATTTTTTTTATATTACTGTTATTTCAATAATTGTCACTACACAGTATTTTTCATTACCGGAGCAATAATTCATATTATCTGAATAATATTATTAGATAACATTATTGGCAATATCTAGAAAGTTCTGTCTAAGGAGAAGTTTGGTCACCTAATTGCGCGCCAGTAAGGAGAAATCTTTATTGAAAAGCCCCATCTTTCTTGGGAACGGCCTGATTGCTAGTACTGTGATTCTGTAATATTATTTGTGAATAATTAATTATTGATTTATATGATGAGGAAAATATTGATTTTATGTGGTTATAGATGGAGAAAATTTTTTAAAGTGACAATTGTTAAAAAAATGATATTTTATCTTTTCTGATAAAATAATTTATTATTATATTTTAATAATATAATAATGGTGATATTTTTACAATTAATGTGGGATATATGAGTATATGAGGAGGAAGAGTATTTTTGTTGAATTAAATGATTAACACATGTTTTTGTGTGTCGGTGGACCCCATTTCTTGACTGAATTTGATTATAGCCTGTAAAATCGTTCGTTTGTGGATTTCGGTAAATTTCTGTTTGAAATTTGGAAAAACTTTCTTCTGCAAAGTTGTAGAGAATTGAATTTGCTATAAAAAATCGGGAGATTCGAATTTTCTGATAAAAGGGCTATTTATTGTGAATTATTGAAGTTCCGGAGTTCAGAAATAATTAATTTTTGGAATTTTAAAATACTTTAAATAACAAAAACGTGTTTTTCATTATGGTGTGTTCCACATGTGTGTTGAATGGGCTGATTTCAGATTTTCTAAGGTTGATGTAGGAATTTAATTTTAATATATTAATATTATATTAAATTTTCTGTTTTTGTGTTCTAAGCATTTTCCTATAAATAGGGTGCTTAGGTTAGAATTGAAAATCACACCAGAAACTACAGATTTCTCTCTCTCTCTCTCTCTATAATATCGAACGTATTTGTGAGTATTTTAGTACTTTGAGTATTGTTATACGGTGCAAGTTCTTTCAGCACTATATCCAGTATTCTAGTAAGAAGTACTATTCTTTCTGAGGTAAGGAATGTTATTTTCTTTTCAAATGATATTATTTCTTCTATATAATTATGCTGAAATATTGGTTGGAACTTTTTATCAAATTTGAAACTTTTTCATGTCGGGGTTACTATTCATGAGTTACTATTCACGAAGCATGATGATGTTTTTTGTGAAATTTCTATCTTTTGGTGTCGGAGTTACTATTCACGTATACGGCACTATTCATGAATACAACACTATTTACCAAAAAATAAAATTTCTTCTTTTTTGTCCAAAATATCTATTCTGGACACTAGCTTTGATTGTATCCATGTTTTGATCATTCTTGAATTTTTTCCCACTCTGGTTATTTATGAAGTATTTTTGAATGGAAATTATTTAAAGTACGAATCCTTAATATTTATTCTTTTGCTTCTCTGGATTCGTTTTCTTTAAAATATTTTTTATCATCCTCAGTCCTAAATGATGATATTAATGAATATCTTTGGCCTGTAATGCAAAGATGAATGATTTCTTGATTAATATCTTTGGCCTGTAGTGCAAAGATGAACATGTGTTTAGATGAACATAACCGACTGATGAATATCTTTGGCCTGTAGTGCAAAGATGAATATTTGATTCCAGATATAAATTGATTGATGTTACAGGGATAAAATATCGACGATGAACTTTTAAATTCATATATAGAAGATAGTAGTTTGCATTCTCTACTTAACTCTTCTAATGAATTATTATTTCCGCTGCTAAGATAGATTTAAAACTGGTTGTCTGTAGTATTCTATTAGATTTTTCCCTGTTGAAGACTAAGGATAATTTGTTGTACATTATCTTAGTCATAATATTATTTACTGGGTTAGTTGAGCTCACCCTTTTCTTTTTTGTTCCATTTTTCTTCTCATGAGGCGAGAATATAGCGCGAACTAGTCGGGGTGTGGAGTGATGGTTCAAGATAGCTGTTTTAGTAGTCCTCACTATTTTATAAAATAGAGTATCAATAATTGTAATGAGGACTTATTTGAGTGTGGATATTGTATAGATGACAATATTTGTATTTAAACTCACAGTTTTTATGTTGTATTCATAAAGTTGTAGTTGTTTTTGTACCATGTATATGGCGACTCAGAATGGGTGATGTATACCTATTTTTGGGGCGTCACAATAATGCCTAGATCGTCATGTCCGTCTAGCCACCAATTCAATCTCTCAATCAATTTCTAAAATGAGTTATGTGACGCCACGAAAATTGGTATACAACACCCATTCTGAGTCGCCAAATACATGGTACAGAAAGCAAACTACAACTTCAATAATATAATTGTCGTGCAAAATACGACAACACATACTGTGAGTTTAAATACAAATATTATCTTCTAGACAATATCCACACTCAAATAAGTCCTCATTACAATTATTCAAACACTATTTTACAGAAATAGTGAGTACTGCTAAAACATCTTTCTAGAACCATCACTCCGTACCCCGACTAGTTCCTGTTATGTTCTCACCTCCTGAGAAAAATGGAACAAAAAGGAAAAGTGTGAGCTCAACTAGCCCAGTAAAGAATATTATGACTAAGATAATATACAACAAATTATCGTTAGTCTTCAACAGGGAAAAATCTGATAAAATACAATAGACAACAAGTTTTAGATCAACAACTGCAGCGGAAACAGCAATCCATTAGAAGAGTCAAGTAGAGAATGAGTTCTACTATCTTCTAAGATTTAAAAGTCCATCATCAATTTTATCCCTATAACAATAATCAATATACATATTTAATAAATATTCATCTTTGCACTACAGGCCAAAGATATTCATTTGTATCACCAGTTGGTCATGTTCATCTCAACACCTGTTCATCTTCGCACTATAGCCAAAGATATTCATCAGTTAATCATTCATCTTTGCACTACAGGCCAAAGATATTCAGTAATATCATCATTTAGGACTGAGGATGATGGAAAATATTTTTAAAAAAAACGAATCCAGTGAGACAGAAGGACAAATAGTAAGGATTCATATAACAGTTTATCCAAGATCAATAATACTCTATAATAACCAATTTTGAAGCAAAATTCAAAAAGTAAAGATCAAAACATGGATAAAATCAAAGATAGCAACCATAACAGACATCTTGGACAAAAAGAAGAAAATTTCATTTTCCAGTGAATAGTGCCGTATACGTGAATAGTAACCCCGACACAAAAAGTTCTAAATTTGATAAAAAGTTCATACCAACATTTCGGTATAATGATATGGATGAAAATATTATTTTAAGAAGAATATAACACCTCTTATCTCAAAATATCAGTACTTCTGATCGGAATATCGGTATAAGGCTGAAGGAAACTTGCACTGATGAATAGAAACTCACAAAGTATCTAAATACTCACAAAATACACTCAATAATCTAGAGAGAGAAAGCTTATGTTTCTGGTGTGATTTTTAATTCTAACTTAGCCCTCTATTTATAAGAAAATGTTAGCAGACTTGACCTGTAACCTGATGACTTTACCTGCTACTATTCCCATCCACCACATTTGAAATAAAATTTAGCACATTTCTTCACCAACCACAAGTGGGGCCCACTCAATTCTAGAATTTTCCACCAAAATGCTAAATTCGGATACTTCAATAATTTCTGAACCAGTCACCTCTTAAAATTCATAACAAATCATACGTTCATTTTTAACGGTTCAAAATTTGTGGACATATACTCAACTTATATACGTATAACATATCCAAAAATTACAACGATCCAACGGTCAGATTAAAAATTATAACTCACGCAATATATATCTCAAAAATATTGGTTTAATTTTTAATACCTCCATTTCGACAAAAATACTGATAAAACACCTCAACATTAACTCCTTTATTTTAAACCACAATAAATATATCCAACATTTATATCCACATAAAATAAATATTTCCTTATCATATGAATCAATAATTAATTATTCACAAATAATATTACAGAATCACATTTATGACAACCAGGCCGTTCCTAGGAAAGAGGGGGCTTTCCGATAAAAATTTCTCGTTATTGGTGCGCAATTAGGTGACCAAACCTCTTCTTGACAGAACTTTTAGACATTGCCAATAATGCTATCTAATAATATTATTCAAATAATATGAATTATTGATCTGATAATGGGAAATACTGTGCAGTGACAATTATTGAAACGCCAATAATATAAAATATCAACGCAGCAATTATTGAATCAATAAAATAAAATATTAAAAAGTAACTACTATAACAATTATTAAGTAGTGCCTTCTTAAGTAAGGATCAATAATTCATCAATACTGTGCATCCACGCGTATTACTGTATTTTAACCATCGGGTATTCTAACAGTGTTAACGGTAACAACTACGCCGTTATTTATAAAAACTCAAACTTGTCGTTTTCTTAATCAGACAATTATTTTGTTATGGGTGTAACGACCCCAAAATAGGTCCATTCTATTCAACCCATTCTGAGTCGTCAAATACATGGTACAGAAAACAACTACAACTTTATTACAACAACGTGCAAAATACAACAACACATATGCAGTGAGTTTGGATACAAATATATATCAACTGTGACTCATGTCCCAACCGTGGACAACACCTCATAATGACACCTTACATAAAGGTATAGTCGAAAACTGTTTTAGAAATTAGAATCTTTGGGAAGTGCTCAAGGAAACCTTCGTACATTGGAGGCTATGCGTCTAGGTTATTATAGATATCATATGGCCACAAAATTATCCTTGGTTGACCCAATAGACCCCAAAGAAAAACAAGAAGATTACTATCATATTCTTCTCAATGGCGAGTCTTCTCTTGACATATCATTATCTCCACTGTCTCTAATTGAGAGTTATATTTCAAATTGACTCCAAGATCATATAGATAGTGCTGGTAGATATACTCAGCAAGTGGATGAGCACATCCATGTCTTATGATGATACGAGGTGGTATGTCATTAGACATCTTGTATGATAGTGGCAAAACACCCTTCCAACGTTGGGTTTGCCTCACCCTAGTTGATTCACAAAATATAACTACTAAATGATGACCACCGTTCTATTCCCATGTTATCCCCCGCTCGACCCAGCTACACTCGTATTACCTGAAAGGAATTGTGAACCAAAAGGGTGAGCACAACTAGCTCAGTAAAGAATATCATGACTAAAGATAAATAAATTATCAATAGCCTTCAACAGTAATAAATCAGAGATTTAGAACATATGGTATATGATAAAAAATTTCAACCATAGTTGCAGCGGAACGAGCAATCCATTAGAAGAGTCAAATAGACTATAAAGTCTATTATCTTCTCCATGTTAAAAGTCGAACAAAAATATTTTATCCCTGTAACATCAATCAACAATTCCTGTCCACAATCACATGTATAACTCATAATCGTAATTGTTGTTCTAAATTCCTTTTCTCATCCAGGACAAAGATAATTTTTATCACCTGAAACATCAAAGATCATGGTTATACCTATGACAACCCGAGAATTTAGACAATTTATGAAAATCTTAAATGATTGATTTAAGGTCAAATATTGGACCTAGACAAAAAATAAGTGTATGCGTTTGATATTATTAGGGTGAAATTTTGATGATTGCAAAATTTTGTGAAGGATATAGGTGAATTATTCAGGATTAAGGATTTATGTGATTAAGTTCTGTGTATATGGTTAATGATGTGTTCAGAATGTGGTTAAGGGGAATGGGTTGATTAGTGGAGACTTAGGTTTTTCTAAACTCCTAGCTATGCTAAACTTCAAATTTTTGACATCAAGCTAAATACGCACTATGTGCCTTTTAAAAAAAATGTAGACTCGTAATCATTTTTGAAACGGTTTAAAGTACAGTCTATGCTACTTATTTCGGCTAGACGCAAATGATTTGAAATATCAAAAATTATTTTATTTATCACTTATGTACCATGTAACCTGGTGCAGAGATGATAAAAATAATGGAGTCATCAATGCAGTATTACTTAGTGTGAATTAGACCTAAAGTCACTATTCCACTATGGTATGATGTAGCATGAAAAAATCACCAAATGATGGAATCCTCAACGGACTGTTAATACAGTGCGTCATCATGACGTCATTCTCGAAAATGTTTTTCAAAAATTTTAATTTGCCAACGGGGTTTGGCTACACCTAAATAATTCGATTGAATTGAATTATTGATATGAGTCTATGCTATTTGATTTAGCTAGACTAATGTTATAAAAACTTCAAGTGTTTATTGAAAGAAATTTCTCGAACCAAATTGTTTTGGTGCGGATTCCTATAATAAGACTGAGGTGAACGATAATGTTTGGATTGATAATCCAATCTAGTAGCGTAAATATTCGCTAAAAATGATTTAATACGTTATGCATGACGTAACTGTACGATGGGCTAATAACCTAAAGTACTAGTAATGGTAGTTTACCTTCTTTGTGATTGTAAAGAGACCAAGTAATGTATTGTTTTGCGGTATGATCACTACCGTTAAAACTAAATGTGTTCATGGTCTATATGACCCCTCAGCACAATTTCAAAACTTTTACTCCGGTGAGAGGTTTATTGGGTAGCATGTAATAATGTGTGTGAATGGTGTATGATCAATGGTGTAAGGTGTAAGGTGAATTTCGGGAACGAAATTCTTATAAGGAGGGGTGAATGTGACAACCCGAGAATTTAGACAATTTATGAAATTCTTAAATGATTGATTTAAGGTCAAATATTGGACCTAGACAGAAAATAAGTGTATGCGTTTGATATTATTAGGGTGAAATTTTGATGATTTCAAAATTTTGTGAAGGATATAGGTGAATTATTCAGGATTAAGGATTTATGTGATTAAGTTCTGTGTATATGGTTAATGATGTGTTCAGAATGTGGTTAAGGGGCATGGGTTGATTAGTGGAGACTTAGGTTTTTCTAAACTCCTAGCTATGCTAAACTTCAAATTTTGACATCAAGCTAAATACGCCTTATGTGCCTTTTTAAAAAAATGTAGACTCGTAATTATTTTTGAAACGGTTTAAAGTACAGTCTATGCTACTTATTTCGGCTAGACGCAAATGATTTGAAATATCAAATATTGTTTTATTTATCACTTATGTACCATGTAACCTGGTGCAGAGATGATAAAAATGATGGAGTCATCAATGCAGTATTACTTAGTGTGAATTAGACATAAAGTCACTATTCCACTATGGTATGATGTAGCATGAAAAAATCACCAAATGACGGAATCCTCAATGGACTGTTAATACAGTGCGGCATCATGACGTCATTCTCGAAAATGTTTTTCAAAAATTTTAATTTGCCAACGGGGTTTGGCTACACCTAAATAATTCGATTGAATTGAATTATTGATATGAGTCTATGCTATTTGATTTAGCTAGACTAATGTTATAAAAACTCCAAGTGTTTATTGAAAGAAATTTCCCGAACCAAATTATTTTGGTGCGGATTCCTATGATAAGACTGAGGTGAACGATAATGTTTGGATTGATAATCCAATCTAGTAGCGTAAATATTCGCTAAAAATGATTTAATACGTTATGCATGACGTAACTGTACGATGGGCTAATAACCTAAAGTACTAGTAATTGTAGTTTACCTTTTTTGTGATTGTAAACAGACCAAGTAATGTATTGTTTTGCGGTATGATCACTACCGTTAAAACTAAATGTGTTCATGGTCTATATGATCCCTCAGCACAATTTCAAAACATTTACTCTGGTGAGAGGTTTATTGGGTAGCATGTAATAATGTGTGTGAATGGTGTATGATCAATGGTGTAAGGTGTAAGGTGAATTTTGGGGACGGAATTCTTATAAGGAGGGGTAAATGTGACAACCCGAGAATTTAGACAATTTATAAAAATCTTAAATGATTGATTTAAGGTCAAATATTGGACCTAGACAGAAAATAAGTGTATGCGTTTGATATTATTAGGGTGAAATTTTGATGATTTCAAAATTTTGTGAAGGATATAGGTGAATTATTCAGGATTAATGATTTATGTGATTAAGTTCTGTGTATATGGTTAATGATGTGCTCAGAATGTGGTTAAGGGTCATGGGTTGATCAGATAAATTATATTTGTGATAAACCCTAAGTATATATTAAGAACGACAGCGTTCAGTTAGAAAACCCTAAAGTCTAATAAGAAATCCTAAAAATCAGTTCTGGAAACCCTAGTTTCAGTTTCAGGAGTCCGAAACCCTAAATCGGATATTAAAAAAAAAACCTAGATTGGGAATGCAATGTTATATACAAGGTTAAACGTCATTAATATTAAATTAATTGGGGAAAATCCTAATTAATTATTGGAAACCCGAATTGATTATTTGAAAACCCTAATACCAGATCTGAAAACCCCAATTTCAGATTCCGATAAAATGAAAGCCCTAATCTGGGAATGGATAGAATAATTATAATGCTTATGTGGTATTAATTAAATATTAATTAGGGTAAAGGTTAATTAATTAGCAAACCCTAATTTCTAATTTTTGGAAACCCTAATTGTTCCGTCAGAAACCCTAATGCTCAATTGTGGATTTAATTGCTAAAATTAACAATGCTAATTAGGAAACCCTAATCCTAATTATTTCAATTTATAAGTAATTAGAAAACCCTAATCTAATTACGAATATTTAATTTCTATTTTAGAATACCATTTTGTAAACCCTAATTTATGGGTTGAAAACCTTAATGACCATTTTGAACCCTAATTGTGCAGTAATGGATTTAATTGCTTAATTAGCAATGTTAATTAAGAAATATAAATCCTAATTGTCAAGTTATTAGAAACCCTAATCTAATTAGGAAATCTAATTTCTATAATTTAAATATTATTTTTCTATTTAAAACCCTAAAATGTGGTTTTGAAACCTAATGTACAAATTTGACCATAAGTGCTTAATTAGCAATTTTAATTAGGATAATTGGTCCTAATTAGCAAAGATTGATTCATGATTAGAAAATTATGATATAATTAGGAAGCGCTAATTATAATTTAGAAATCAAAATTTTCTATTTTAAATTTAATTAGAAAATTTTGAAAATCCAAGTTACTAATTTTTTTAAGGGTTAAACCCTAAAATTTAAATGCTCCAAACCCTAAACCCTATGAGTTTGTAACAAATGACCAAACTAGAATTAAAATGGTGGAGAAAATGGCTATTTTACCATTATGTAACATTTTTTTAATTAGTAGCTTGCAATTTTGGCCAAAAATTGAGTTGGTGAGCAACCCTAGTCTAAACCTAGCCTTAGCATGTGTCTACCAACAACTCTCATCAGCCAATTTTGACAGCCACTAGCAACAATAGATTAAAATATATCTTAAATATGGCATATTAGTGAGAGAGAGCTCACTTTATATTTTTCATTCTTGGCCAACCTTGTCTCTCGCATCCATTTCGAAATTTTAGAGTGAGAGGGAGTGAGAAGTTAGATCATGATCATCTTGTAGTAAGATAAGGATCAGATCAATGTCAGAAATCATGGATTAAAGCTCAAAGTGGTATAAACCCTAAATTTTTGAAATCTTTAGAGTTTATGTAATTTGTTGTAATTGATTGGTTAAACATGTGTATTAAGGTGTCAATTAGAAATCTGGGTTGTTGGATCATAGATCCATAACATCAAAGTACTCGGATTTAATTTTTTTAGAAATATGAAAGTTTGGAAATTTAAGGCCTGACAGCCATATGTCAGGGCCTCTAGATCATTACTTGTTAATGTTTTATTGTGTTGTAAGTTATATATCTGTAGTATGCCAAGTAGGCTTCAATCTGGAACTGGAATCATTTTCATACCATGTCTAGATCTCCAGATACAAGCGGTCAAAGTGCATGGACCGATCACGCTTTCTGGAATTCTGGGCAAACCCAGAAACCCAGATCGTTTGACAAGCATGTTCATAGAGTCTGATCTCGTATATGTTTAATAGTTAGGCCAAGATATTGTGTTTGTGTTGTAGCCTGACATGAGTACTACATGTTAAAGGCTTTAGATCACCCAGATCATGAACATGAACGAAATTATTTAAGGTCAAAGACCGTTGACCGAATGCTCGGATGAAGATTCTGGAAAACCCAGAATCTTCAAGAACGCGTCTCTGACTTGTAGTTTGACCGGCCTAGATCTACTGCTTGTGATGTTGTAAGTTGGATTTAATGTTATGGTGTTATATTATGACAACTGTACGACAAGTTGGAGTTCATAGATAACACAAAGCAAGCTTGGAAAGCAAGGATTTAATGGCTCAAAATAGGAACCTTGATTGTTCTTAAATTCTGGAAAACCCAGAATTTGATGAACATGTCTGACATCATATTGGAGAGATTATAACTCTCTGATTTGTTGTTGTTTGGTCATGAAATGAGTTTGAGGTTGTAATGTTACATGAGTACTACAATCTGAAAGTTTTAACTAACCCAGAAAGTAACAAGAACACTGTTTAAATCTCCGTCAAACCACCCAACCCAAACACTGACATGAAGACTCAAGAACATCTCAAGAACACCATTAGCGACGGATTTGTCGCCAGAAAACCCTATAGCGACACTTAATTTCGGTAATTAATTAAATTAATTAAATAAATAGAAAAAAATGGTTTTTAATTATTAAAAATACATAATAAATTATGAAAAATTATTTTAAAGCTTGAAAAATAGTTTTTAATTATTTTACATATATTTCAAAAATATTTAGTATTTTTGGAATATATATGGAATTTATTAATTTAATTATAATATTAAATAAATTATTTAAAAATGATTTTAATTCATGAAAAATCATGAAAAATAATATTATGGTATAAGAAAATATTTTAAGTTATTTTTGATGACTTTTAAAATTTTGGGATGAATTTCATTAATTAATCAATATTAATGATAATTAGTTTATTTAATAGATATATTAAATAAATTAAGAAAAAATGGAATTAATGCTTCATAAATTATATAAAAATGATTTAAGTGATATAAAAATATTTTAAGTTATAAAATATAACTTTTGATATTTTGGCATGAAAATATTAATATTTTAATATTAATAGCAATTATCGGATAATGGATTAAAGTGTTGGAAAATCATATAATTATGATTTTATTGTATTAAAAAAATACTTTGATATATTATAATTATATTATAATATTATGTAATGATTTTCATTAATATTTTATAATAAATAAATATTAATGATTAAGGTATTATGTGGTATTTAATTTATTTAAATACAGTTTTAAGGATTGAAAAATATTGATAAATGGTAATAATTATCCAAAAATTATTACGAGCCTAGGAAAAATGTTTTGTCTGATAAGAAATTATCTGTGATAATGGTTAAGTGGTTAGATAGAGTTTAATTGAACTTAAACTCGATTTATGTCCGACTAGACCGTCGGGATGTTAGAATTGTGTCGGGTTCAACTCAAACTGCAATAGTTTAACTTGATACCTAGTCTTATGTGTGTTATAGACTGATAGGCTTATGTGGTAATGTGTTTAGGTTATTCTGTGTGTATAAATATAACAGTATTATACTGTGATGATATTATTCTAATATTGGAGATCTATATTATTAATATTAGGTCTTCGGGTAAAGCATTTTAAATTGCGTTGCGGTAATCAACGGTTCAGGCAAGTTTTCTTTGTACTTAACTCTAATAAGAGTGTTTATTCAAGCTTATGGTTAATCATTTCTGATTGCCACGAAAATTGTAATCTGTACATCTTGCATGTATAAGTCAGGTATGAAAGGCTGATCACCTTCATTACCAGTTGGTTCAGAAATATTTGTTCATGTATAAATCTTGTTCAGTCTAAAGTTTGTTCGTGCTAGTTCTCAATTATATTGATGAATTATAGCAAGCTCATTATTCATACTCTTCAATCATGATATATCGTTATATTGTTTTATATAAACTTTCTGGGCAACTTTCTTGCTAACTCTTGCTATATCATGATAAAACATTGCAGATAAGGCGAACGTGTTCGAATACATGAAAAAGGTTAAGGCCAAGTTCAGCTTGGGATATAAAGTGCGGCTAGTTTGTAATAATATATTTTGATAAATGTTGTTGTGTAATAGATATTTTATGAATTGAATATAAGTTAAGGTTACTCGACCTTGGGGAATAGTGTGTAATGTAATGTATAAACAATTTATGTTTATATCTTTCGCAAATAGTTATAGAATTAGTGTACCGAATCCGCGACGATTTAGGGCCCGGCTTCGGGGTTATTACAGTTGGTATCAGAGCTGTTGATTATGAAGCTTAGGTAGGAATACCTGAGACCAATAACCGCAGTGATTAGGATAAGACTAACTCAAATAGAGTTAGTTGGTCGGTAAGATTCAAAGACGAATCTCGGCGAGCGTAAAGACGCAGAGTTCCCTAACTCTGGTTATAGTGGTGAACAGTAGTGGTGAACAGTAGTGCAGGGATAAAAGATCGTAAAACAAAACGATCACAGTGCATAGAATTGAATCGTAATATATACGATGAGATCACCCCGTGATCTGATAAAGGTTATGATATGGGAAATGAATCAATCTTATGATTGAAAAGTTTACAGCAAGACGCTGTGTGAAAGTTGTACTATGAAATGGTACTATGAAAACTCATGAAAGAGTTATGGATTATGAATACGAATTGAATTCGTATGGAAAAAGGGGGTTAAGATTAGGTGGGGATTTCAATGAGGACTCGTGTCAGCAACTGAGTTGTACGATTCCTTGTATGGGCGGGGAATTGTACTTGGTGTAAAAACTACTTAGTTGGTGGCATTGGTAATAATTGAAATATTGTGTCACGCTAGTTATTATATATAGATAAATAGGTCATAGGTAGAGAATATAGGATTAAGTACAAGTTCTTAGAACTCATACTTATGTGACATTCTTGACTTATAGTTATATGAAATGTTTATGAGCCCCTCAGCGAACGGACGCCAAAGGTCAGACTAGGGTAAGTTCGTAAACTCATATAATTGTGGCCAGGTTATGAACTCATAAGTGTGGTTCTATGAATTAGGTATAGTTGCGTGTGAATGGAGTGTTAAGGATTATAGGAACATATAGATTATTAAGCAAATGATCATTAGTGGAGACTTAGGTTTTTCTAAATTCCTAGCTATGCTAAACTTCAAATTTTTGACATCAAGCTAAATACGCACTATGTGCCTTTTAAAAAAAAGGTAGACTCGTAATCATTTTTGAAACGGTTTAAAGTACAGTCTATGCTACTTATTTCGGCTAGACGCAAATGATTTGAAATATCAAAAATTGTTTTATTTATCACTTATGTACCATGTAACCTGGTGCAGAGATGATAAAAATGATGGAGTCATCAATACAATATTACTTAGTGTGAATTAGACCTAAAGTCACTATTCCACTATGGTATGATGTAGCATGACAAAATCACTAAATGACGGAATCCTCAACGGACTGTTAATACAGTGCGGCATCATGACGTCATTCTCGAAAATGTTTTTCAAAAATTTTAATTTGCCAACGGGGTTTGGCTACACCTAAATAATTCGATTGAATTGAATTATTGATATGAGTTTATGCTATTTGATTCAGCTAGACTATTGTTATAAACACTTCAAGTGTTTATTGAATGAAATTTTCCAAACCAAATTGTTTTGGTGCGGAATCCTATGATAAGACTGAGGTGAACGATAATGTTTGGATAAATAATCCAATCTAGTAGCGTAAATATTCGCTAAAAATGATTTAATACGTTATGCATGACGTAACTGTACGATGGGCTAATCACCTAAAGTACTAGTAATGGTGGTTTACCTTCTTTGTGATTGTAAACAGACCAAGTAATGTATTGTTTTGCGGTATGATCACTACCGTTAAAACTAAATGTGTTCATGGTCTATATGACCCCTCAGCACAATTTCAAAACTTTTACTCTGGTGAGAGGTGTATTGGGTAGCATGTAATAATGTGTGTGAATGGTGTATGATCAATGGTGTAAGGTGTAAGGTGAATTTCGGGGACGAAATTCTTATAAAGAGGGGTGAATGTGACAACCCGAGAATTTAGACAATTTATGAAAATCTTAAATGATTGATTTAAGGTCAAATATTGGACCTAGACAGAAAATAAGTGTATGCGTTTGATATTATTAGGGTGAAATTTTGATGATTTCAAAATTTTGTGAAGGATATAGGTGAATTATTCAGTATTAAGGATTTATGTGATTAATTTCTGTGTATATGGTTAATGATGTGCTCAGAATGTGGTTAAGGGTCATGGGTTGATCAGATAAATTACATTTATAATAAACCCTAAGTATATATTAAGAACGACATCGTTCAGTTAGAAAACCCTAAAGTCTAATAAGAAATCCTAAAAATCGGTTCTGGAAACCCTAGTTTCAGTTTCGGGAGTCCGAAACCCTAAATCGGATATTAAAAAAAACCTAGATTGGGAATGCAATGTTATATACAAGGTTAAACGTCATTAATATTAAATTAATTGGGGAAAATCCTAATTAATTATTGGAAACCCGAATTGATTATTTGAAAATCCTAATACCAGATCCGAAACCCCAATTTAAGATTCCGATAAAATGAAAGCCCTAATCTGGGAATGGAAAGGATAATTATAATGCTTATGTGGTATTAATTAAGTATTAATTAGGGTAAAGGTTAATTAATTAGCAAACCCTAATTTCTAATTTTTGGAACACTAATTGTTCCATCCGAAACCCTAATGCTCAATTGTGGAATTAATTGCTAAAATTAACAATGCTAATTAGAAAACCCTAATCCTAATTATTTCAATTTATAAGTAATTAGAAAACCCTAATCTAATTACGAATATTTAATTTCTATTTTAGAATACCATTTTGTAAACCCTAATTTATGGGTTGAAAACCCTAATGACCATTTTGAACCCTAATTGTGCAGTAATGGATTTAATTACTTAATTGGCAAAGTTAATTAGGAAATAAAAATCCTAATTGTCAAGTTATTAGAAACCCTAATCTAATTAGGAAATCTAATTTCTATAATTTAAATATTATTTTTCTATTTAAAACCCTAAAATGTGGTTTTGAAAACCCTAAGTGCTTAATTAGCAATTTTAATAAGGATAATTAGTCCTAATTAGCAAAGATTGATTCATGATTAGGAAATTATGATATAATTAAGAAGCCCTAATTATAATTTAGAAATCAAAATTTTCTATTTTAAATATAATTAGAAATTTTTGAAAATCCAAGTTACTAATTTTTTTTAAGGGTTAAACCCTAAAATTTAAATGCTCCAAACCCTAAACCCTAAGGGTTTGTAACAAATGACCAAACTAGAATTAAAATGGTGGAGAAAATGGCTATTTCGCCATTATGTCACATTTTTTAATTAGTAGCTTGCAATTTTGGCCAAGAAATTGAGTTGGTGAACAACCCTAGTCTAAACCTAGCCTTAGCATGTGTCTACCAACAACTCCCATAAGCCAATTTTGACAGCCACTAGCAACAATAGATTAAAATATATCTTAAATATGGCATATTATTGAGAGAGAGCTCACTTTATATTTTTCATTCTTGGCCAACCTTGTCTCTTTCATCCATTTCAAAATTTTAGAGTGAGAGGGAGTGAGAAGTTAGATCATGATCATCTTATAGCAAGCTAAGGATCAGATCAATGTCAGAAATCATGGATTAAAGCTCAAAGTGGTATAAACCCTAAATTTTTGAAATCTTTAGAGTTTATGTTATTTGTTGTAATTGATTGGTTAAACATGTGTATTAAGGTGTCAATTAGAAATCTGGGTTGTTTGATCATAGATCCATAACATCAAAGTACTCGGATTTAATTTTTTTAGAAATCTGGAAGTCTGGAAATTTAAGGCCTGACAACCATATGTCAGGGCCTCTAGATCATTACTTGTTAATGTTTTATTGTGTTGTAAGTTATATATCTGTAGTATGCCAGGTAGGCTTCAATCTGGAATTGGAATCATTTTCATACCATGTCTAGATCTCCAGATACAAGCGGTCAAAGTGCATTGACCGATCACGCTTTCTGGAATTCTGGGCAAACCCAGAAACCCAGATCGTTTGACAAGCATGTTCATAGAGTCTGATCTCGTATATGTTTAATAGTTAGGCCAAGATATTGTGTTTGTGTTGTAGCCTGACATGAGTACTACATGTTAAAGGCTTTAGATCACCCAGATCATGAACATGAACGAAATTATTTAAGGTCAAAGACCGTTGACCGAATGCTCGGATGAAGATTCTGGAAAACCCAGAATCTTCAAGAACGCGTCTCTGACTTGTAGTTTGACCGGCCTAGATCTACTGCTTGTGATGTTGTAAGTTGGATTTAATGTTATGGTGTTATATTATGACAACTGTACGACAAGTTGGAGTTCATAGATAACACAAAGCAAGCTTGGAAAGCAAGGATTTAATGGCTCAAAATAGGAACCTTGATTGTTCTTAAATTCTGGAAAACCCAGAATTTGATGAACATGTCTGACATCATATTGGAGAGATTATAACTCTCTGATTTGTTGTTGTTTGGTCATGAAATGAGTTTGAGGTTGTAATGTTACATGAGTACTACAATCTGAAAGTTTTAACTAACCCAGAAAGTAACAAGAACACTGTTTAAATCTCCGTCAAACCACCCAACCCAAACACTGACATAAAGGCTCAAGAACACCTCAAGAACACCATTAGCGACAGATTTGTCGCCAGAAACCCCTATAGCGACACTTAATTTCGGTAATTAATTAAATTAATTAAATAAATAGAAAAAAATGGTTTTTAATTATTAAAAATACATAATAAATTATGAAAAATTATTTTAAAGCTTGAAAAATAGTTTTTAATTATTTTACATATATTTCAAAAATATTTAGTATTTTTTGAAAATATATGGTATTTATTAATTTAATTATAATATTAAATAAATTATTTAAAAATAATTTTAATTCATGAAAAATCATGAAAAATAATATTATGGTATAAGAAAATATTTTAAGTTATTTTTGATGACTTTTAAAATTTTGGGATGAATTTCATTAATTAATCAATATTAATGATAATTAGTTTATTTAATAGATATATTAAATAAATTAAGGAAAAATGGAATTAATGCTTCATAAATTATATAAAAATGATTTAAGTGATATAAAAATATTTTAAGTTAGAAAATATAACTTTTGATATTTTGGCATGAAAATATTAATATTTTAATATTAATAGCAATTATCGGATAATGGATTAAAGTGTTGAAAAATCATATAATTATGATTTTATGGTAGTAAAAAAATACTTTGATATATTATAATTATATTATAATATTATGTAATGATTTTCATTAATATTTTATAATAAATAAATATTAATGATTAAGGTATTATGTGGTATTTAATTTATTTAAATACAGTTTTAAGGATTGAAAAATATTGATAAATGGTAATAATTATCCGAAAATTATTACGAGCCTAGGAAAAATGTTTTGTCTGATAAGAAATTATCTGTGATAATGGTTAAGTGGTTAGAAAGAGTTTAATTGAACTTAAACTCGATTTTTGTCCGACTAGACCGTCGGGATGTTAGAATTGTGTCGGGTTCAACTCAAACTGCAATAGTTTAACTTGATACCTAGTCTTATGTGTGTTATAGACTGATAGGCTTATGTGGTAATGTGTTTAGGTTATTCCGTGTGTATAAATATAACAGTATTATACTGTGATGATATTATTCTAATATTGGAGATCTATATTATTAATATTAGGTCTTCGGGTAAAGCGTTTTAAATTGCGTTGCGGTAATCAACGGTTCAGGCAAGTTTTCTTTGTACTTAACTCTAATAAGAGTGTTTATTCAAGCTTATGGTTAATCATTTCTGATTGCCACGAAAGTTGTAATCTGTACATCTTGCATGTATAAGTCAGGTATGAAAGGCTGATCACCTTCATTACCAGTTGGTTCAGAAATGTTTGTTCATGTATAAATCTTGTTCAGTCTAAAGTTTGTTCGTGCTAGTTCTCAATTATATTGATGAATTATAGCAAGCTCATTATTCATACTCTTCAATCATGATATATCGTTATATTGTTGTATATAAACTTGCTGGGCAACTTTCTTGCTCACTCTTGCTATATCATGATAAAACATTGCAGATAAGGCGAACGTGTTCGAATACATGAAAAAGGTTAAGGCCAAGTTCAGCTTGGGATATAAAGTGCGGCTAGTTTGTAATAATATATTTTGATAAATGTTGTTGTGTAATAGATATTTTATGAATTGAGTATAAGTTAAGGTTACTAGACCTTGGGGAATAATGTGTAATGTAATGTATAAACAATTTATGTTTATATCTTCCGCAAATAGTTATAGAATTAGTGTACCGAATCCGCGACGATTTGGGGCCCGGCTTCGGGGTTATTACAGTTGGTATCAGAGCTGTTGATTATGAAGCTTAGGTAGGAATACCTGAGACCAATAACCGCAGTGATTAGGATAAGACTAACTCAAATAGCGTTAGTTGGTCGGTAAGATTCAAAGACGAATCTCGGCGGGCGTAAAGACGCAGAGTTCCCTAACTCTGGTTATAGTGGTGAACAGTAGTGGTGAACAGTAGTGCAGGGATAAAAGATCGTAAAACAAAACGATCACAGTGCATAGAATTGAATCGTAATATATACGATGAGATCACCCCGTGATCTGATAAAGGTTATGATATGGGAAATGAATCAATCTTATGATTGAAAAGTTTACAGCAAGACGCTGTGTGAAAGTTGTACTATGAAATGGTACTATGAAAACTCATGAAAGAGTTATGGATTATGAATACGAATTGAATTCGTATGGAAAAAGGGGGTTAAGATTAGGTGGGGATTTCAATGAGGACTCGTGTCAGCAACTGAGTTGTACGATTCCTTGTATGGGCGGGGAATTGTACTTGGTGTAAAAACTACTTAGTTGGTGGCATTGGTAATAATTGAAATATTGTGTCACGCTAGTTATTATATATAGATAAATAGGTCATAGGTAGAGAATATAGGATTAAGTACAAGTTCTTAGAACTCATACTTATGTGACATTCTTGACTTATAGTTATATGAAATGTTTATGAGCCCCTCAGCGAACGGACGCCAAAGGTCAGACTAGGGTAAGTTCGTAAACTCATATAATTGTGGCCAGGTTATGAACTCATAAGTGTGGTTCTATGAATTGGGTATAGTTGCGTGTGAATGGAGTGTTAAGGATTATAGGAACAGATAGATTATTAAGCAAATGATCATTAGTGGAGACTTAGGTTTTTCTAAATTCCTAGCTATGCTAAACTTCAAATTTTTGACATCAAGCTAAATACGCACTATGTGCCTTTTAAAAAAAATGTAGACTCGTAATCATTTTTGAAACGGTTTAAAGTACAGTCTATGCTACTTATTTCGGCTAGACGCAAATGATTTGAAATATCAAAAATTGTTTTATTTATCACTTATGTACCATGTAACCTGGTGCAGAGATGATAAAAATGATGGAGTCATCAATACAATATTACTTAGTGTGAATTAGACCTAAAGTCACTATTCCACTATGGTATGATGTAGCATGACAAAATCACTAAATGACGGAATCCTCAACGGACTGTTAATACAGTGAGGCATCATGACGTCATTCTCGAAAATGTTTTTCAAAAATTTTAATTTGCCAACGGGGTTTGGCTACACCTAAATAATTCGATTGAATTGAATTATTGATATGAGTTTATGCTATTTGATTCAGCTAGACTATTGTTATAAAAACTTCAAGTGTTTATTGAAAGAAATTTTCCAAACCAAATTGTTTTGGTGCGGAATCCTATGATAAGACTGAGGTGAACGATAATGTTTGGATAAATAATCCAATCTAGTAGCGTAAATATTCGCTAAAAATGATTTAATACGTTATGCATGACGTAACTGTACGATGGGCTAATCACCTAAAGTACTAGTAATGGTGGTTTACCTTCTTTGTGATTGTAAACAGACCAAGTAATGTATTGTTTTGCGGTATGATCACTACCGTTAAAACTAAATGTGTTCATGGTCTATATGACCCCTCAGCACAATTTCAAAACTTTTACTCTGGTGAGAGGTGTATTGGGTAGCATGTAATAATGTGTGTGAATGGTGTATGATCAATGGTGTAAGGTGTAAGGTGAATTTCGGGGACGAAATTCTTATAAAGAGGGGTGAATGTGACAACCCGAGAATTTAGACAATTTATGAAAATCTTAAATGATTGATTTAAGGTCAAATATTGGACCTAGACAGAAAATAAGTGTATGCGTTTGATATTATTAGGGTGAAATTTTGATGATTTCAAAATTTTGTGAAGGATATAGGTGAATTATTCAGTATTAAGGATTTATGTGATTAAGTTCTGTGTATATGGTTAATGATGTGCTCAGAATGTGGTTAAGGGTCATGGGTTGATCAGATAAATTACATTTATAATAAACCCTAAGTATATATTAAGAACGACAGCGTTCAGTTAGAAAACCCTAAAGTCTAATAAGAAATCCTAAAAATCGGTTCTGGAAACCCTAGTTTCAGTTTCGGGAGTCCGAAACCCTAAATCGGATATTAAAAAAAAACCTAGATTGGGAATGCAATGTTATATACAAGGTTAAACGTCATTAATATTAAATTAATTGGGGAAAATCCTAATTAATTATTGGAAACCCGAATTGATTATTTGAAAATCCTAATACCAGATCTGAAAACCCCAATTTAAGATTCCGATAAAATGAAAGCCCTAATCTGGGAATGGAAAGGATAATTATAATGCTTATGTGGTATTAATTAAGTATTAATTAGGGTAAAGGTTAATTAATTAGCAAACCCTAATTTCTAATTTTTGGAACACTAATTGTTCCATCAGAAACCCTAATGCTCAATTGTGGAATTAATTGCTAAAATTAACAATGCTAATTAGGAAACCCTAATCCTAATTATTTCAATTTATAAGTAATTAGAAAACCCTAATCTAATTAAGAATATTTAATTTCTATTTTAGAATACCATTTTGTAAACCCTAATTTATGGGTTGAAAACTCTAATGACTATTTTGAACCCTAATTGTGCAGTAATGGATTTAATTACTTAATTGGCAAAGTTAATTAGGAAATAAAAATCCTAATTGTCAAGTTATTAGAAACCCTAATCTAATTAGGAAATCTAATTTCTATAATTTAAATATTATTTTTCTATTTAAAACCCTAAAATGTGGTTTTGAAACCTAATGTACAAATTTGACCCTAAGTGCTTAATTAGCAATTTTAATAAGGATAATTAGTCCTAATTAGCAAAGATTGATTCATGATTAGGAAATTATGATATAATTAGGAAGCCCTAATTATAATTTAGAAATCAAAATTTTCTATTTTAAATATAATTAGAAATTTTTGAAAATCCAAGTTACTAATTTTTTTAAGGGTTAAACCCTAAAATTTAAATGCTCCAAACCCTAAACCCTAAGGGTTTGTAACAAATGACCAAACTAGAATTAAAATGGTGGAGAAAATGGCTATTTCGCCATTATGTCACATTTTTTAATTAGTAGCTTGCAATTTTGGCCAAGAAATTGAGTTGGTGAACAACCTTAGTCTAAACCTAGCCTTAGCATGTGTCTACCAACAACTCCCATCAGCCAATTTTGACAGCCACTAGCAACAATAGATTAAAATATATCTTAAATATGGCATATTAGTGAGAGAGAGCTCACTTTATATTTTTCATTCTTGGCCAACCTTGTCTCTCTCATCCATTTCAAAATTTTAGAGTGAGAGGGAGTGAGAAGTTAGATCATGATCATCTTGTAGCAAGCTAAGGATCAGATCAATGTCAGAAATCATGGATTAAAGCTCAAAGTGGTATAAACCCTAAATTTTTGAAATCTTTAGAGTTTATGTTATTTGTTGTAATTGATTGGTTAAACATGTGTATTAAGGTGTCAATTAGAAATCTGGGTTGTTTGATCATAGATCCATAACATCAAAGTACTCGGATTTAATTTTTTTAGAAATCTGGAAGTCTGGAAATTTAAGGCCTGACAACCATATGTCAGGGCCTCTAGATCATTACTTGTTAATGTTTTATTGTGTTGTAAGTTATATATCTGTAGTATGCCATGTAGGCTTCAATCTGGAATTGAAATCATTTTCATACCATGTCTAGATCTCCAGATACAAGCGGTCAAAGTGCATTGACCGATCACGCTTTCTGGAATTCTGGGCAAACCCAGAAACCCAGATCGTTTGACAAGCATGTTCATAGAGTCTGATCTCGTATATGTTTAATAGTTAGGCCAAGATATTGTGTTTGTGTTGTAGCCTGACATGAGTACTACATGTTAAAGGCTTTAGATCACCCAGATCATGAACATGAACGAAATTATTTAAGGTCAAAGACCGTTGACCGAATGCTCGGATGAAGATTCTGGAAAACCCAGAATCTTCAAGAACGCGTCTCTGACTTGTAGTTTGACCGGCCTAGATCTACTGCTTGTGATGTTGTAAGTTGGATTTAATGTTATGGTGTTATATTATGACAACTGTACGACAAGTTGGAGTTCATAGATAACACAAAGCAAGCTTGGAAAGCAAGGATTTAATGGCTCAAAATAGGAACCTTGATTGTTCTTAAATTCTGGAAAACCCAGAATTTGATGAACATGTCTGACATCATATTGGAGAGATTATAACTCTCTGATTTGTTGTTGTTTGGTCATGAAATGAGTTTGAGGTTGTAATGTTACATGAGTACTACAATCTGAAAGTTTTAACTAACCCAGAAAGTAACAAGAACACTGTTTAAATCTCCGTCAAACCACCCAACCCAAACACTGACATAAAGGCTCAAGAACACCTCAAGAACACCATTAGCGACAGATTTGTCGCCAGAAACCCCTATAGCGACACTTAATTTCGGTAATTAATTAAATTAATTAAATAAATAGAAAAAAATGGTTTTTAATTATTAAAAATACATAATAAATTATGAAAAATTATTTTAAAGCTTGAAAAATAGTTTTTAATTATTTTACATATATTTCAAAAATATTTAGTATTTTTGGAATATATATGGTATTTATTAATTTAATTATAATATTAAATAAATTATTTAAAAATAATTTTAATTCATGAAAAATCATGAAAAATAATATTATGGTATAAAAAAATATTTTAAGTTATTTTTGATGACTTTTAAAATTTTGGGATGAATTTCATTAATTAATCAATATTAATGATAATTAGTTTATTTAATAGATATATTAAATAAATTAAGGAAAAATGGAATTAATGCTTCATAAATTATATAAAAATGATTTAAGTGATATAAAAATATTTTAAGTTATAAAATATAACTTTTGATATTTTGGCATGAAAATATTAATATTTTAATATTAATAGCAATTATCGGATAATGGATTAAAGTGTTGGAAAATCATATAATTATGATTTTATGGTATTAAAAAAATACTTTGATATATTATAATTATATTATAATATTATGTAATGATTTTCATTAATATTTTATAATAAATAAATATTAATGATTAAGGTATTATGTGGTATTTAATTTATTTAAATACAGTTTTAAGGATTGAAAAATGTTGATAAATGGTAATAATTATCCGAAAATTATTACGAGCCTATGAAAAATGTTGTCTGATAAGAAATTATCTGTGATAATGGTTAAGTGGTTAGACAGAGTTTAATTGAACTTAAACTCGATTTTTGTCCGACTAGACCGTCGGGATGTTAGAATTGTGTCGGGTTCAACTCAAACTGCAATAGTTTGACTTGATACCGAGTCTTATGTGTGTTATAGACTGATAGGCTTATGTGGTAATGTGTTTAGGTTATTTTGTGTGTATAAATATAACAGTATTATACTGTGATGATATTATTCTAATATTGGAGATCTATATTATTAATATTAGGTCTTCGGGTAAAGCGTTATAAATTGCGTTGCGGTAATCAACAGTTCAGATAAGTTTTCTTTGTACTTAACTCTAATAAGAGTGTTTATTCAAGCTTATGGTTAATCATTGCTGATTTACACGAAAATTGTAATCTGTACATCTTGCATGTATAAGTCAGGTATGAAAGGCTGATCACCTTCATTACCAGTTGGTTCAGAAATGTTTGTTCATGTATAAATCTTGTTCAGTCTAAAGTTTGTTCGTGCTAGTTCTCAATTATATTGATGAATTATAGCAAGCTCATTATTCATACTCTTCAATCATGATATATCGTTATATTGTTGTATATAAACTTGCTGGGCAACTTTCATGCTCACTCTTGCTATATCATGATAAAACATTGCAGATAAGGCGAACGTGTTCGGATACAGTAAAAAGGTTAAGGCCAAGTTCAGCTTGGGATATAAAGTGCAGCTAGTTTGTAATAATATATTTTGATAAATGTTGTTGTGTAATAGATATTTTATGAATTGAGTATAAGTTAAGGTTACTCGACCTTGGGGAATAGTGTGTAATGTAATGTATAAACAATTTATGTTTATATCTTCCGCAAATAATTATAGAATTAGTGTACTGAATTCGCGGCGATTTGGGGCCCGGATTCGGGGTTATTATAATACCAAATCACAGTTCATGTTCATAATCATACTAATAAATTCATCTTTGTACTACGGCCAAAGATATACATCAACAAGTCATCTTTGCACTACAGGCCAAATATATTCATCAATAAGTCATCTTTGCACTACAGGCCAAAGATATTCATCAGTTGGTCATGTTCATCTAAACACTTGTTTATCTTTGCACTACGGGCCAAAGATATTCATCAGAAATCATTCATCTTTGCACTACAGGCCAAAGATATTCAATAATATCATCATTTAAGACTGAGGATAATGAAAAATATTTTTAAAGAAACGAATCCAGTCAAACAAAATGACAAGGATTAAGGATTAAGGATTCGCACTTTGTTTTAACCATGTCCAAAAATACCTCAAAAATAATCTTAGTGGTATAAAATTCAAGAATGATCAAAACATGGATACAATCAAAGCTAGTATCCAGAATAGATATTTTGGACAAAAAGAAGAAATTTCATTTTTCGGTGAATAATACCGTATACGTGAATAGTGCCGTATACGTGAATAGTAACTCCGACACCAGAAGATAGAAATTTCACAAAAAATATCATCACGCTTCGTGAATAGTAACTCGTGAATAGTAACTCATGAATAGTAACTCATGAATAGTAACCCCGACGTGGAAAAGTTCCAAATTTGATAAAAAATTTCAACCAACATTCTGGCATAATGATATTGAAGAAATAATATCATTTTAGAAGAAAATAACATCCCTTACCTCGAAAAACAGTACTTCTAGTTGAAACACCGGATATAGGCTATGACTTGAACTTACACCATATAGCAATACTCAAAGTATACTCAAAATACTCACAAGAATACGCTCGATAATATAGAGAGAGAAAACTTCAATTTCTGGTGTGATTTTCAATTCTAACCTAAGCACCCTATTTATAGGAAAATACTTAGAACACCAAATCAGAAATTTTTTTAAAATATTAATATTACAATTCCTACGCCCACTTTTAAGGATATGAAATTCAGCATTTTCATCACATGCAAGACCCACCTTTAATGACAAAAATGTTTTTCATAATAAAAATAATTAAAACTTCCAAAAATCAATTATTTCGGAGCTTCGGAACTTCAATAATTCATAATAAATAGCCCTTTTATCTGAAAATTCGAATCTCTCGAGTTTTAATAGGAAATTCAATTCTCTACAACTTTACAGAAGAAAGTTTTTCCAAATTCCAAACCGAAATTGACCGAAATTCACAAACGGGCGATTTTATAGGCTATAATCAAATTTCGGTCAATAATTGTGTCCACCAACACACAAAATATGTGTTAAACATTTAATGCCACAAAAATACTCTTCCTCCTCATATACTCAAATATCCCACATTCATTATAAAAATATCAACGTTAATATATTATTAAAATAATATATTTAAATGAATTATTTTATCATAAAAAGTTAAAATATTAATTTTCAACCATTGTCACATTAAAAATTTTCTCCATCTATATCCACATAAAATCAATATTTTCCTCATCATATGAATCAATAATTAATTATTCACAAATATTATTACAGAATCACAATATTAACAACCAGGCAGTTCCCAGGAAAGAGGGGGCTTTCCAATAAGAATTTCTTCTTACTGGCGCGCAATTAGGTGACCAAACCTCTCCTTAGACAGAACTTTTTAGACATTGCCAATAATGTTTTCTAATAATATTATTCAGATAATATGAATTATTGCTTCGATAATGAAAAATAATGTGTAGTGACAATTATTGAAACAACAGTAATATAAAATATCAACGCAGCAATTATTGAATCAATAAAATAAAATACTGAACAGTAATTACTGTAACAATTATTGAGTAGTGCCTTCTTACGTAAGAATTAATAATTGGTGCAAGACCGTATGCTACTGTGCAACAACGTGTATTACTTTACTTTACCCACCGGGTATTCCAACAGTGTTAACAGTAACGAATACGCCGTTATTTATAAAAACTTTAATTTGTCATTTTCTTCTTCCGATAGTTATTCTGTTATGGGGCCCACAAAAGGCTGCGCCGTCGTACGAATATTCCCCGACCGAAAGAATATTCCACAACCAAACGAATATTCCCCGACAACAATGAGTATTTTATAACCACTTGCTTATTTTGAAAAAAAAATTCATATATCACCCTTAACTTTAACCTTTTATCAATTTAACCATTTACTGAATTGTAATTATAAGAAAATTGAATACTATTATTTCATAAAATTCGGGGTCTTACAATCTCCCCTCCTTATGAAATTTCGTCCCCAAAATTTACGTACCTGGTATTTCGAAAAGTTGAGAATACCTTGCTTTCATTTCAGATTCTATCTCCCAGGTCATCATGATTTCTCCATTGCTTATCTCCCGTAATAACTTCATTTGCATTCCTCATTTGTTGGGAAGTCATGACAACCGATATCCTCGAACTACTCGGCTTTGACTTGTCTGGGGCAGCATTTGGCGTCATCACTACCGTTGGAACATACTTTTCTATAGGGCATATTCCTCCCTCAACTGCCTCTTGGTACTCCTGATTCATGATCTGAATCATCAATCTTCGATCCATATCAAATTCAGGTTGACCACTCTGTACAGGGTAATTCAAAACTCGATGTTGAGTTCTCCCAATTACTTTCTAAAAAGAGAAATTCATATCATCTATTTTAGCCTTCTTAGATCGGACATCTCTTTCCACAATATCCACGTGTCGTGTGGCTTTTACACATGCATCACTCTTTCTTACTCGTTCAGTTTTTTCTTCTTTTAGCTCAGATTCCATCTTTATCATCTTACACTCTGCCAAAAAATGCTTCTGTTCAAGCATTACATATCGGGTAACACATGCTTGAAAAGTTGCATACTTTTGCTCCACGACCGCTTGTCGTTCTTCAGCCTGCTCTTCTAACTCATGAATACTATTTTGAAATTCTACATTTTGATCATATAATACCTCTAATAAACTCTCTTCAGGTACCTCTTCTTTCTCTTCTACCTCACTCTCAGCTTTACCTCTGCGACTATCTCGGGTGCAACTATCAATTCTTCACTCACCACATGGATATCTCTAATTCCTTCTTCGTCTAACATCACATTATCATGGTTAGTGATTAGAGGTATCCCCACAGTCTCATTCACTCCATTGTTAGCATTCTCAGCTGTCATTCTCAAATACTCCAATAAAACAAGGGTTAATTAAGCAAATTAACATATCACATAATATCAGTATATTATGACAAACCAATAATTAAGCTTAGGTAGGACATACTAGCGAAGGATTTACTCATCTCTCCCCTCTTAGTTCTAATCACGATCTCCGCAAGAGATCATATCCCCAAGCTCTGATACTAAATGTAACGACCCCAAAATAGGTTCATTCCATCCAACCCATTCTGAGTCGCCAAATACATGGTACAGAAAACAACTACAACTTTATTACAACAACGTGCAAAATACAACAACACATATGCTGTGAGTTTGGATAAAAATATATATCAACTGTGACTCATGTCCCAACCGTGGACAGCACCTCATAATGACACCTTACATAAAGGTATAGTCGAAAACTGTTTTAGAAATTAGAATCTTTGGGAAGTGCTCAAGGAAACCTTCGTACATCGGAGGCCATGCGTCTAGGTTATTATAGATATCATATGGCCATAGAATTATCCTTGGTTGACCCAATAGACCCCAAAGAAAAGTAAGAAGATTACTATCATATTCTTACCAATGGCGAGTCTTCTCTTGACATATCATTATCTCCACTGTCTCTAATTGAGAGTTATATTTCAAATAGACTCCAAGATCATATAGATAGTGCTGGTAGATATACTCAGCAAGTGGATGAGCACATCCATGTCTTATGATGACACGAGGTGGTATGTCATTAGACATCTTGTATGATAGTGGCAAAACACCCTTCCAACGTTGGGTTCGCCTCACCCTAGTTGATTCACCAAATATAACTACTAAATGATGACCACCGTTCTATTCCCCTGTTATCCCCCGCTCGACCCAGCTACACTCGTATTACCTGAAAGGAATTGTGAACCAAAAGGGTGAGCACAACTAGCTCAGTAAAGAATATCATGACTAAAGATAAATAAATTATCAATAGCCTTCAACAGTAATAAATCAGAGATTTAGAACATATGGTATAAGATAAAAAATTTCAACCATAGTTGCAGCGGAACGAACAATCCATTAGAAGAGTCAAATAGACTATAAAGTCTATTATCTTCTCCATGTTAAAAATCCACCAACAATGTTTTATCCCTGTAACATCAATCAATATATCCTGTCCACAATCACATGTATAACTCATAATCTTAATTGTTGTTCTAAATTCCTTTTCTCATACAGGACAAAGATAATTTTTATCACTTGAAACATCAAAGCTCATGGTTATACCAAATCACAGTTCATGTTCATAATCATACTAATAAATTCATCTTTGCACTACGGCCAAAGATATACATCAACAAGTCATCTTTGCACTACAGGCCAAAGATATTCATCAACAAGTCATCTTTGCACTACAGACCAAAGATATTCATCAGTTGGTCATGTTCATCTAAGCACCTGTTTATCTTTGCACTACGGGCCAAAGATATTCATCAGAAATCATTCATCTTTGCACTACAGGCCAAAGATATTCAATAATATCATCATTTAAGACTGAGGATGATGAAAAATATTTTTAAAGAAACGAATCTAGTGAAAAAAAATGACAAGGATTAAGGATTAAGGATTCGTACTTTGTTTTAACCATGTCCAAAAATACCTCAAAAATAATCATAGTGGTGTAAAATTCAAGAATGATCAAAACATGGATACAATCAAAGCTAGTATCCAGAATAGATATTTTGGACAAAAAGAAGAAATTTCATTTTTCGGTGAATAGTGCCGTATACGTAAATAGTAACTCTGACACCAGAAGATAGAAATTTCACAAAAAATATCATCACGCTTCGTGAATAGTACTCGTAAATAGTAACTCATGAATAATAACTCATGAATAGTAACTCATGAATAGTTACCCCGACATGGAAAAGTTCCAAATTTGATAAAAATTTCTAACCAACATTCTGGCATAATGATATTGAAGAAATAATATCATTTTAGAAGAAAATAACATCCCTTACCTCGAAAGACAGTACTTCTAGTTGAAACACCGGATATAGGCTATGACTTGAACTTACACCGTATAACAATACTCAAAGTATACTCAAAATACTCACAAGAATACGCTCGATAATATAGAGAGAGAAAACTTCAGTTTCTGGTGTGATTTTCAATTTTAACCTAAGCACCCTATTTATAGGAAAATACTTAGAACACCAAAGCAGAAAATTTATTAAAATATTAATATTACAATTCCTACGCCCACTTTTAAGGATCTGAAATTCAGCATTTTGATCACATGCAAGACCCACCTTTAATGACAAAAACATTTTTCATAATAAAAATAATTAAAACTTCCAAAAATCAATTATTTCAGAGCTTCGGAACTTCAATAATTCATAATAAATACCCCGTTTATCATGAAAATTCGAATCTCACGAGTTTTTATAGGAAATTCAATTCTCTACCACTTTACAGAAGAAAGTTTTTCCAAACACCAAATAGAAATTGACCGAAATCCACAAACGGACGATTTTATAAGCTATAATCAAATTTCGGTCAATAATTGTGTCCACCAACACACAAAATATGTGTTAAACATTTAATGCCACAAAAATACTCTTCCTCCTCATATACTCACATATCCCACATTCATTATAAAAATATCACCGTTAATATATTATTAAAATAATATATTTAAATGCTTTATTTTATCAGAAAAAGATAAAATATTAATTTTCAACCATTGTCACATTAATAATTTTCTCCATCTATATCCACACAAAATCAATATTTTCCTCATCATATGAATCAATAATTAATTATTCACAAATATTATTACAGAATCACAATATTAACAACCAGGCAGTTCCCAGGAAAGAGGGGGCTTTCCAATAAGAATTTCTCCTTACTGGCGCGCAATTAGGTGACCTAACCTCTCCTTAGACAAAACTTTTTAGACATTGCCAATAATGTTTTCTAATAATATTATTCAGATAATATGAATTATTGCTTCGATAATGAAAAATAATGTGTAGTGACAATTATTGAAACAACAGTAATATAAAATATCAACGCAACAATTATTGAATCAATAAAATAAAATACTGAACAGTAATTACTGTAACAATTATTGAGTAGTGCCTTCTTACGTAAGAATCAATAATTGGTGCAAGACCGTATGCTACTGTGCAACAACGTGTATTACTTTACTTTACCCACCGGGTATTCCAACAGTGTTAACAGTAACGAATACGTCGTTATTTATAAAAACTTTAATTTGTCATTTTCTTCTTCCGATAGTTATTCTGTTATGGGGCCCACAAAAGGCTGTGCCGTCGTACGAATATTCCCCGACAGAAAGAATATTCCACGGCCAAACGAATATTCCCCGACAAAAATGAGTATTTTATAACCACTTGCTTATTTTGAAAAAAAAATTCATATATCACCCATAACTTTAACCTTTTATCAATTTAACCATTTACTGAATTGTAATTATAAGAAAAATTTGAATACTTTTATTTCATAAAATTCGGGGTCTTACAATGGGGCCCACAATTGACTACGCCGTCGTACGAATATTCCCCGACAACAAGAATATTCCACGACCAAATGAATATTCTCCGACAACAATGATTATTTTATAACCACTTGCATATTTTGCAAAATTTGCACATTTCACCCATAACCAGAGAATTATATAAAATTAATACCTTAGTATTCACAATAATAATTAGAGAAAATTCGATTTTATTTATAATAAGTTGGAGTCTTACAACCTCCCTTTCTTATGAAATTTCGTTCTCGAAATTGACATACGTACCTGGTGTTTCGAAAAGGTGAGGATACCTCGCTTTCATTTCTGATTCTAACTCCCGGGTCATTTCTTCAATAGCATGGTTTCTCCACAAAACCTTAACTTGTGGTATAACCTTGGTGCGTAGGACATGCTCTTTCCTATCCAAGATCTTACCAGGTACTTCTTCGTACGTTAAATCTTTGGCTATCTCGTTTGGTTATAATGCAATAATATAGTTCGGGTCTTTCACATATTTACGAAGCATGGATATATGAAAAACATTATGAACACGAGACATACTTGGAGGTAATGCAAGTCTATAGGCCACATTTCCTATTCGGTCAAGACTTTCAAATGGACCAACAAATCGTGGATTGAGCTTTCCTCTCTTTCCAAATCTTGTAACTCCCTTCCATGGAGCAACACGTAACAATACATGATCTCCAATATTAAAATCCACGTCCTTTCTATGAAGATCAGCATAACTCTTTTGTCGATCTTGTGAGGTTTGAATACGTTGTCGAATCATTTGGATCTTTTCTGTAGTCATGAGTATTAATTATGGTCCCAACAATGTTGCTTCTCCAACCTCGTCCCAGCATACTGGAGAATGACACTTTCGTCCATACAACGCCTTAAATGGAGCCATGCCTATACTTGCTTAATAACTATTGTTGTAGGAAAATTCCACCAGTGGCAAGTACATATCCCAACTTCCTTTAAAATCTAGGACTCAAAGTCTTAATAGATCTTCAAGGGTTTGAATAGTCCTCTCTGATTGTCCGTTCGTTTAAGGATAGTATGCCGAACTGAATCGTAAATCCGTGCCCATAGCTTTCTGTAAGCTAACCCAAAATTGTGAAGTGAATCTTGGGTCACGATCCGAAACAATGGATGCTGGCATGCCATGCAATCTCGCAATCTCATTCACGTACATACTAGCAAGACGTTCAAGGGAATAAATCTCACGTATCGGCAAAAAATGGGTAGACTTGGTTAATCTATCAACAATAACCCAAATAGCATCTATGCATTAAGAAACTTTGAGAAGACCTGTAACGAAATCCATAGTAATGTGTTCCCACTTCCATTTCGGAATTTCAAGTGGTTGTAATGGACCCTTTGGCACTTGATGCTCCGCCTTTACACGTTGATAAGTTAAACACCTCGAGATAAACTCCGCGATCTCTCTCTTCATTATGTTCCACCAAAATGTATGTCGAATATCTTGATACATTTTGGTACTCCCAGGATGGATTGCAAACGGTGTGTTGTGTGCCTCCATCATGATTCTATGCTTCAAGTCAGAATCGTTAGGAACACAAAGTCTGGAGTTGAATTTAAGTATTCATTCTTCATCAATTCTTACTTCTTGAATAGCACCTTCTTTCACTTTCTTCTTCATACGCATCAGCTCTATGTCCGTAGCTTGAGTAGCTTTAACTTTATCGATTAAAGTCGGTTCTACTCGTATATTCGCCATCATCATGTGGGTCCTTGGAGTCTTTAATTCTGCCTCCATCCTTTGCAAGTCATACAGAATGGGCCTTTGCATTGATAATATCGCACTCGTACTCGCATATGATCTTCTACTCAATGCGTCAGCTACTACGTTCGCTTTTCCAGGATGATATTGAATAGTGTGATCGTAATCTTTCAATAGTTCAAGCCAACGTCGTTGCCGCATGTTGAGTTCTTTTTGAGTGAAGAAATATTTGAGGTTTTTATGGTCCGTATAAATCTCCACTTTCTCCCCATACAAGTAGTGTCTCCAAATTTTTAACGCGAATACGACTCCTGCCAACTCTAGATAATGAGTAGGATAATTCCTCTCATATTCTTTGAGTTGTAGTGAGGCATATGCTATGACTTTCCCATGTTGCATGAAAACGTATCCTAACCCTTTGCCTGAAGCATCGCTGTATATAACAAATCCATTCGTACCAGATGACATTGCCAGAACAGGTGCCGAAATGAGTCTCCTCTTAAGCTCTTGGAAACTCTTCTCGCATTCCTCGCTCCATACGAATTTTTATCTTTCCGAGTCAGCTGAGTTAACGGAGTAGCGATTCGAGAAAATCCTTCCACGAATCTTCGATAATAACCAGCTAAGCCTAGAAAGCTACGTACTTCATTCACCAACTTTGGTTGCTCCCAACTTTGTACTGCTTCAATCTTTGTCGGGTCAACAGATACTCCATGTTTTGACACCACGTGCCCAAGGAATGCTACTTCCTCAAGCCAGAACTCACATTTCTTTAGCTTGACATAAAGCTTGTTTTCACGAAGCCTTTCAAGTATCAGCTTCAAATGGTGCTCATGATTTTCACGGCTTTTGGAATAGATGAGGATGTCATCAATAAAGACAACAACAAACTGATCCAAATATTCCTTGAATACACGGTTCATCATATCCATGAAAGCAGCAAGAGCATTAGTCAATCCAAAAGACATGACTAAGAATTCATAATGCCCATACCGAGTTCTGAAGGCAGTCTTGGATTATCCTCAGATTTAATCTTTAGCTGATGATATCCAGAACGAAGATCGATCTTTGAAAAGAATTGTGCTCCTTGCAACTGGTCGAACAGGTCATCAATGCGAGGTAGCGGATACCTATTTTTGATGGTGATATGGTTTAATTTTCGGTAGTCAATACAAAGTCGCATACTCCCGTCTTTCTTCTTTACGAATAAAACAGGAGCACCCCAAGGAGATGTACTAGGACGAATGAAACCTATGTCTAACAATTCCTGTAGTTGGACTTTTAACTCCTGAAGTTCAATAGGAGCCATTCGATATGGGGTTTTAGAAATGGGTTTTGTACCCGGCTCAAGGTCAATAAAGAATTCAACATCACGTTCTGGGGGTAGACCAGGAAGTTCTTCAGAAAATACATCAGGAAATTCTCTAAAAACAGAAATATTATTCAAATCTGACTTGTCTTTATTCAAATCCATAACATGGGCTAAGAAAGCTTGACATTCGTTTTTTAATAAACGAATAGCTTTATGGCTTGATATGATAGTGACTGATTTTAGTGGTTTAGTTGTTTGAATTCGTATGACAGGCTGCTTAAGAATATGAAAACTAATAACCTTACGAAAATAATCAATTTGGTATGATGAGTGGTTAACCAATCAATTCCTAAAATCACATCAAAAGCAAGTATCTTTAAAGAGATAAGATCAACAGGTAATGTGATAGTGCCAATTTGGATCATGCTAGATTTATAAACTGTGGATGTAACGAAAGTTTCACCCAACAGAGTCTCCACTGATAAATCAAAGTCTATTTCTCTAGAGTCAAGTTTAAACGTTGAGCACAAGCAGGAGAGATAAAAGAATGGGTAGAACCGGTATCTAATAAGGTATAAACTTCCCAAGAGTTCAAGATTATCTTACCCGTAATCACCTCGTTCGGGTTCCTCGCGTTTTGGCCTCTTCCAAGAACCGTTGATTTCGACTTATCCGGGATAGCCCTTGGAGTTACCATCCCCATTGAACTTGGTTTTGCTACAGAATAATCCCGAGCTATGTGGCCTTCCTTTCCACAGTTGTAACATAACTTGGATTGTTGTGGACAGTTTGGGCTGATATGTCCCTCTTTCCCGCATTTGTAACATCTAACTGCCGGTCGTTCTCCTCCCCTAGAATTTGTTGTTGGTGCTGGTGCTGCTGCTGATGTCTTCCCGTCATTGTTGAATCTCCTCTTTATGAAATTTCCACTTGACTCACCTCTTCTATTATCATGGCCACGATGACAACCTGAGTGGTTATAGCCTTTGTTCGTATTTTTCCCTCCTCGTTGGTTTTCATCGCTCTGATGACTGCTGTCACCGGTATGACCCTGGTTGTGGTCCCTCAGTTGCACATAGTCATTATCTCGCTCTAATAATTGAGCCATATTTACAACATCTGAATATAAAAAAAATTATGAGATATAAGATATTGCCGAATCTCGGGCTTTAGACTTCTCAGAAACATCCTTGTCATTCGTTCCTCATTTTTAACCAAATGAGGTGCAAACCTGGATAACTCTATAAACTTCGCCTCGTACTGGGACAACGTCATGTTGTTTTGTTCCAGTCTGATAAACTCCACCTCCTTCATATGACGAATACTTTCAGGAAAGTATTTGTCATTGAATAGTTTTTGAAATGTTTCCCAAGACATGTTGAGTGCGGCTGGCTGGGTACGCTTCACAAACTCCCACCAGTAGTCTGCCTCACCACGGAACATAAAGGTAGCGAATAGAACCTTCTGTTCCTCCGTGCATCCCAAGACATCGAATATCTTGGTAATTTGCTTGACCCACGTTTCCGCCATGATCGGATCCGGATTTCCCTTAAATTCTGGTGGTCCCAACTCTTGGAACTCCTTGGCTGTGACAAGCCGCGCATTGCTAGTATTTCCACCCGTATTCTGTGAACGAGTTCCCCTCGTCTGGTTTTGCATAAAATGCAAAAAACTTCTAAACATCCCATCATTCATCAGTTGTTCGGTAGTGTTGTTTACAGGAGGATTATTACCTTCCTGTTGCACGTTCTCCTGGTTTGTAACTAAAGGTTGTTCCACAGTCTCATACACTCCATTGTTAACGTTCTCAGCAGCCATTATTAAATACTGCCATAAAACTAGGGTTAATTAAACAAATTATCATATCACATAATATCCCTATATTATGACTGACCAATAAATAAGCTTAGATAGGACACACTAGCGAAGGATTTACTCATCTCTCCCCTCCTAGTTCTATTCCCTGATCTCCGCCAGAGACCATATCCCTAAGCTTTGATACCAACTGTGACACCCCCAAAATAGGTATACAAAACCCATTCTGAGTCACCAAATACATGGTACAGAAAGCAAACTACAACTTTAAAATACAATTGTCGTGCAAAATACGATAACACTAACTGTGAGTTTAAATATAAATATTGTCTTCTAGACAATATCCACACTCAATTAAGTCCTCATTACAATGATTCAAACACTATTTTACAGAAATAGTGAGGACTGCTAAAACATCTTTCTAGAACCATCACTTCGTACCCCGACTAGTTCCTGCTATGTTCTCACCTCCTGAGAAAAATGGAACAAAAAGGAAAAGAGTGAGCTCAACTAGCCCAGCAAAGAATATTATGACTAAGATAATATACAACAAATTATCGTTAGTCTTCAACAGGGAAAAATCTGATAAAATATAATTGACAACAAGTTTTAGATCAACAACTGCAGCGGAAACAACAATCCATTAGAAGAGTCAAGTAGAGAATTAGTTCTACTATCTTCTAAGATTTAAAAGTCCATCATCAATTTTATCCCCGTAACAATAATCAATATACATCTTTAATCAATATTCATCTTTGCACTACAGGCCAAAGATATTTATTTGTATCACCAGTTGGTCATGTTCATCTCAACACCTGTTCATCTTCGCACTATAGCCAAAGATATTCATCAGTTAATCATTCATCTTTGCACTACAGGCTAAAGATATTCAGTAATATCATCATTTAGGACTGAGGATGATGAAAAATATTTTAAAAAAAATAAATCCAGTGAGACAGAAAGACAAATAATAAGGATTCGTATAACAGTTTATCCAAGATCAATAATACTCCATAATAACCAATTTTGAAGCAAAATTCAAGAATAAAGATTAAAACATGGATACAATCAAAGATAGTAACCATAATAGACATCTTGGACAAAAAGAAGAAAATTTCATTTTTCGGTGAATAGTGCCGTATACGTGAATAGTGCCATATACGTGAATAGTAGCCCCGACACAAAAAGTTCCAAATTTGATAAAAAGTTCATACCAACATTTCGGTATAATGATATTGAAGAAAATATCATTTTAAGAAGAATATAACACCCCTTACCTCAAAATATCAGTACTTCTGATCGGAATATCGGTATAAGGCTGAAGGAAACTTACACTGATGAATAGAAACTCACAAAGTATCTAAATACTCACAAAATACACTCAATAATCTAGAGAGAGAAAGAGAGAAAGCTTATGTTTCTGGTGTGATTTTCAATTCTAACTTAGCCCTCTATTTATAGGAAAATGTTAGTAGATTTGACCTGCAACCTGATGATTTTTCCTGCTACTATTCCCACCCATCACATTTGAAATAAAATTCAGCAGATTTCTTCACCAACCACAAGTGGGGCTCACTCAATTCTAGAATTTTCTACCAAAATGCTAAATTCGGATACTTCAACAATTTCTGAACCAGTCACCTCTTAAAATTCATAACAAATCATACATTCATTTTTAACGGTTCAAAATTTGTGGACATATACTCAACTTATATATGTATAACATATCCAAAAATTACAACGATCCAACTGTCGGATTAAAAATTATAACTCACGCAATATATCGAAAAAACACTGGTTTAATTTTTAATACCTCCATTCCGACAAAAATACTGATAAAACACCTCAACATTAACTCCTTTATTTTTAACCACAATAAATATATCCACATAAAATAAATATTTCCTTATCTTATGAATCAATAATTAATTATTCACAAATAATATTACAGAATCACACATATATGACCACCAGGCCGTTCCCAGGAAAGAGGGGGCTTTCCAATAAGAATTTCTCCTTACTGGCGCGCAATTAGGTGACCAAACCTCTCATTGACAGAACTTTCTAGACATTGCCAATAATGCTATCTAATAATATTATTCAAATAATATGAATTATTGATCTGATAATGGGAAATACTGTGCAGTGATAATTATTGAAATAATAATAATATAAAATATCAACGCATCAATTATTGAATCAATAAAAACAAAAATATTGAACAGTAACTACTGTAACAATTATTGAGTAGTGCCTTCTTACATAAGGATCAATAATTCATCAATACTGTGCATCCACGCGTATTACTGTATTTTAACCACCGGGTATTCCAACAGTGTTAACGGTAACAACTACCCCGTTATTTATAAAAACTCAAACTTGTCATTTTCTTCATCCGACAATTATTATGTTATAGGGCCCACAATTGACTACGTCGTCGTACGAATATTCCCTGACAACAAGAATATTCCACGACTAAATGAATGTTCTCCGATAACAATAATTATTTTATAAACACTTACATATTTTGCAAAATTTGCACATTTCACCCATAACCAGAGAATTATATCAAATTAATACCTTATTATTCACAACAATAATTAGAGGAAATTCGATTTTATTTATAATAAGTTGGGGTCTTACAAGTTACCTCCATAAGCCTACTGTCTTGGGACTCATGGAGGCTCCTCCTCGTTATCATGCTTCAAAGCCCTTGTTGCTCAAACCATGCTTTCCTACTCTTCCTTCTTTATTTGAGAATCTCATCACCAAAAAACCTCGAAAGAACTCTGTGACGCCCCCAAAATAGGTATACATCACTCATTCTGAGTCGCCAAATACATGGTATAGAATACAAATATAAACTTAAATATACAACATGAGCTGTGAGTTTTAATACAAATATTGTCTTCTAGACAGTATTCAAACTTAAAATAAGTCTTCAATACATTTATTATCACACTATTTCACAGAATAATGAGGACTACTAATGCAAACATCTGGACCGTCACTCCGTTCCCCGACTAGTCCTAGCTATATTCTCATTTCCTGAAGAGAACAATGAAAGAAAAGGGTGAGCTCAACTAGCCCAGTAAGAAATATTATGACTAAGATAATGCAGAATAAAATATCGTTAGCCTTCAACAGTGTTAAACTGATAAAATATAATAAACATCAGTTTTAACTGCAGCGGAACAAGCAATCCATTAGAAGAGTCAAATAGAGTATAAAATATACTATCTTCTATGATTAAAAAGGTTTTTTCATCACTTTTATCCCTGAGACTCAGCTTAATAATCCACATCATCCATGCACTACGGCCAAGGATATTCATTAGTAACACGACCACAAATTATCCATGCACTACGGGCCAAGGATATTCGTGTTTTCATCAATGGTCATGATCATGCCAACAACTGTCCATCAATGCACTACGGGCCAATTAGGACTTTTACCACATCATTTGTAACATTACAGTCATGATTATACCAAATAATCCATGGTCATAATCATATCAAGTCCATCTATGCACTACGGGCCAAAGATGACTTTCATAACAATATAAGTATTAGGATGATGACAATGATATACGAATTTAATAAAACAAGTTCAAGGATAAATTTTTAAAGATTTATAATTTAATTTATCCAGAAATCAATAACGTCCAAATTGTCAATATGATACTGCTTTGTGGAGTAAAATTCAAGAATAATATTGTACTAAAAATAATTTGGACCGAAAACAAATTAATTTTTGTCATGAATAGTAGCCTGGGTGAATAGTAATTGGGTGAATAGTACTCGTGAATAGTAACTTTGGGAATAGTAACCCCATGAATAGTATCCCGACATGAAAAAATTAAAACTTATCAAGAATGCTCAGAATAATATTTCCATGAAAAGATACTGGATGAATCGCAAATATCAAGGATATTCTACTAATTTTATGGAGTATAGATTCCAAAACATAACAAAATGCGTATAAAATTCGAAATCTGAAACGAAATAATATTACTTATATACTACAGAGTATGGAAGAAAATATTATTTTAAGCGAATATTGAACAAAAATAACATCACTTACCTTGAAAAGAAGAGTATTCCAACTGGTATAGCGGGGATATTCTTGAAGAAAATTTGAACTATTTTCTATGCTCAAAGCTTCCTTAAACTCTAAAGAAATACGCTCAATATTATAGAAGAAGAATTATTTGATTCTGGTGTAATTTTCAATTCTAATTAAGCATCCTATTTGTAGGCGAATGGAAATGATACTATTTGAATTTAATTTCTCACAGATCAACAGAATAATTCACGGGCGAACGAATTCGGCGAATTCGTTGATTTTCTGATTTTTACTATTCATTACTGTGCAATAAAATATTCTAATAAAACAAAAAATTTAAATAAAATATAATATATTCTATATAAAATTTAATAAAATAAAACTTATAATATATATATATATATATATATATATATATATATATAACAATAACCTTTACCTTACGGCAAAGGGAATTTTTTTTTTTTCCTTCCCCTAAATTTTTCAAATACATGTTTATATATATATATATATATATATATAACAAAATGTTTATAATATATATATAATACCCTCCCGAACACGTAAACTTTTCCCTACCCCATTTTCATTTCATCCATTTTTTCCACACATGGGCCCCACATGTGGCCCCCATATGTGGGCCCCACCTTTATTATAAAGAATAAATTTTTACCGATTATTTTGAAAAATGGGTAAATGGGGGTTCATAAATACAACAAATACTTCATAAAAATTCCCTCCAGGAAAGAGGGGGCTTTCTAATAAGGATTTCTCCCTATTGATACGCAATTAGGTGACCAAACCTCTCCTTGACAGAACTTCTAGACATCGTCAGTATTGTAAATAATAATATTAATAACTTTGTCGTCTCAATTATTGATTTACTAATATATAAAATATCGATAATAATTGAATCAAATAACGTGAGATACTATGCAGTAATTACTGTAGCAATAATTGAATAAAACTGAGTGACTTCTCACGTAAGCATCAATAATCAATACCGTGCGCTACTATACAACCACGCGTATTACTGTACTTTTAACACCGAGTGTTTTAACAGTTAACGGTAAAAACTTTCGCCGTTATTTTTATAAAAAGATATTTTTTTTCATTTTCTCAATCCGACAATAATTCCGTTATGGGGTCCACCAATGATTGTGCCGTCGTACGAATATTTACTATTAAAACGAATATTCCCTGACCAATCGAATATAATATAACAACTTGCGTACTTTGCAAAATTTATAAATATTACCCACAACTATAACATTATATTAAATTCACTCTATAATATTTAAAAATGATATTTATAGAAAACTCATCTTTATTCATTAAAGTTGGGGTCTTAAAACAAATATTCCTCGACTAATCGAATATTATATAACCACTTGCTTACTTTATAAAATTTATAAATAATACCCACAACTATAATATTATATAAAATCCACATCATAATGTTCAAAAATATATTTCGAGAAAAATTAATCTTTATTCATAAAAGTTAGGGTCTTACAACCTCCACTTTTTATAAAATTTCTTCCTCGAAATTAGGGTGCGTACCTGGTATGTCGAAGAGGTGAGGATACCTTGACTTCATTTCAAAATCTAACTCCCAAGTCATTTCCTCAATATCGGGGTTTCTCCACAAAACTTTGACTTGAGGTATAACCTTGGAGCATAGAATATGATCCTTCTTATCCAAGATTTTAACAGATACCTCCTCATACGACAAATCCCTCCGAGCCAGATGGTATTGTCAGAACAGGTGCTGAAATGAGTCTCCTCTTGAGTTCTTCAAAACTTTTCTCACATTCCTCGCTCCAATCAAATTTTTTATCTTTTCGAGTCAGCTGAATTAATGGAGTAGTGATTCGAGAAAACCCTTCTACGAATCTCTGGTAATAACCAGCTAAGCAGAGAAAGCTACGTACTTCGGTCACTGACTTAGGTTGCTCCCAACTTTGAATTGCTTCAATCTTTTTCGGGTCAACAGATATTCCAAGATTTGATATTATGGGCCCAAAGAATGCTACTTCCTCAAGCCCGAACTCATATTTCTTTAACTTGGCATATAACTTCTTTTCACGAAGCTTTTGGAGTATCAGCATCAAGTGTTGCTCATGATCTTCACGGCTTTTGGAGTAAATGAGTATGTCATCAATAAAGACGACCAAAAAGTGATCCAAATATTCCTTGAATACTCGGTTCATCATATCCATTAAGGCAGCAGGAGCATTAGTCAATCCAAAAGATATGACTAGCAATTCGTAATGCCCGTACCGAGTTCTAAAAGCAGTCTTTGGAATGTCATCAGTTTTAATCTTAAACTGATGATATTCAGAACGAAGATCGATCTTTAAAAAGAATTTGGCGCCATACAACTTGTCAAACAAGTCATCAATGCGAGGCAACGGGTAACTATTTTTTATGGTGACATGATTCAACTCCCGATAATCAATACAAAGTCGCATACTTCCATCTTTTTTCTTCACGAATAGAACAGGATCACCTCAAGGAGACGTACTAGGTCGAATGAAACCGATGTCTAACAATTACTGCAGTTGGGTTTTTAACTCCTAAAGTTCAATAGGAGCCATTCGATATGGGGCTTTGGAAATGAGTTTTGTACCGGGTTCAAGGTCGATACAAAATTTAATTTCACGCTCTGCGGGTAGGCCAGGAAGTTCTGTAGGGAATACGTCAAAAAATTTATTAACAATAGAAATATCATTCAAAACTGACGTATTTTTGTTTAAATCCGTGACATGAGCTAAGAAAGCTTGACATTCATTTTTCAATAAACGAATAGCTTTATAGCTTGAGATGACTGTGATTGATTTTAATGGTTTGGTCGCTTGAATTCACATAATAGGTTGATTAGGAATATAAAAACTAACAACCTTACAAAAATAATCAATTTTAGCATGATGAGTAGTTAACCAATCAATCCATAGAATCACGTCAAATGCAAGTATTTTAAAGGAGATAAGATCGACAGGTAACGTGCAGTTACCGATTTAAATCAAATAAGACTTATAAACAGTGGATGTAATGAAGGTTTCTCCCAACGGAGTTTCAACAGATAAGTCAAAGTCTAAATTCTCTGGAGTCAAATTTAAACGTTGAGCGCAAGTAGGATAAATAATAGAATGGGTAGAACCGGTATCAAATAAGGTATAGACTTCACTTAAGTTTACGATAAGATTACCCGTGATCACCTCGTTCGGATTCCTCACTTTTTGGGAGGTTACGGCAAACGCTCTCCCTTGAACTACCAGTTTTGTCTTGTCTGGGATGACCTTTGATGCCTCCATCCCAGCTGGACTTAACTTCCTTTCATGAAAAAATCGGGCTAGGTGACCTTGTCGTCCGTAATTATAACACCCTTTCGATTGCTGCGTACAGTTCCGACTGATATGTCCCTCCCCTCTGCATTTGTAACACACGATTGGCTGTTGTTCCCCTTCCTTAACAACATGTACTGGTGATGACGTCTTTCCATTATTGTTGAATCTCCTCTTCTTGAAATTTCCACTTCTATTATGTTGGCCATGATTACCACCGAAGTGGTTACCATTTCTGGCATGTTGATTCCCTCCACGTTTGTTGTCACCGCTTCGATGACTGTTACCACTAGTATTATCATTTTGCCGGATGCTTTCTCTTGGATGGGTTGACTCGTTATCGCTTTCTAATAACTAAGCCCTATTTACAACATCTGAATACAAACATACTTTGTGAGAAATTAAGTATTGACGTATCTCGGGTTTCAAACCTCTTATAAACATCCGCGTCATTCTCTCCTCATTATCAACCAAGTGGGATGAAAACCGTGACAACTCGGCAAAATTAGCTTCGTACTATGACACGATCATATTGTTCTGCTCCAGCTTGATGAACTCTACCTCCTTCATGTGACGAATACTTTCGGGAAAGTACTTATCGTTGAATAGTTCTTGGAACTTCTCCCAAGACATCTTCAGTGCGGTAGGTTGAGTACACTTTATCGATTCCCACCAGTAGTCTGCCTCTCCTCGCAACATAAAGGTGGCAAAGGGAACTTTTTACTCCTCAGAGCATCCCAAGACATCAAATATCTTGGTGATCTACTTTATCCACGTCTCCGCCTTAAGTGGCTTTAGCTCTCCAATAAACTCCGGTGGTCCCAGCTCCTTGAATTGTTTAGCGGTAACTGTCCGAGAGTTGCTAGTGTTTCCACAAAAGCTTCGTGAAAACTAGTTATATGTCAAGTTAAAGAAATGCGAGTTCTAGCTTGAGTAAATAGCATTCCTTGGACACGTAATATCAAATCATGGAATATCTGTTGACCCGACAAAGATTGAAGAAATTCAAAGCTGGGAGCAACCAAAGTCAGTGACCGAAGTACGTAGCTTTCTCGGCTTAGCTGGTTATTATCGGAGATTCGTAGAAGGGTTTTCTCGAATCACTACTCCATTAACTCAACTGACTCGGAAAGATACAAAATTCGATTGGAGTGAGGAATGTGAGAAGAGTTTTTAAGAACTCAAGAGGTGACTAATTTCAGCACCTATTCTGACAATACAATCTGGCTCGGAGGGATTTGTCATCTACAATGATGCTTCAGGCAAAGGGTTAGGATGTGTTCTCATGCAACATGGGAAAGTCATAGCCTATGTCTCACAACAACTCAAAGAATATGAGAAGAATTATCCTATTCATGATCTAGAGTTGGCAGCTGTAGTTTTTGCGCTTAAGATTTGGAGGCATTACTTGTATGAAGAGAAGGTGGAGATCTATATGGATCATAAAAGCCTCAAATATTTCTTCACTCAAAAGGAACTCAACATGCAGCAACGACGATGACTTGAGCTATTGAAAGATTACGATCATACCATTCAATACCATCTTGGAAAAGCGAACGTAGTAGCTGACGCATTGAGTAGAAGATCATATGCGGGTACGAGTGTGATATTGTCAACGCAAAGGCCCATTTTGTATGACTTACAAAGGATGGAGATAGAGTTAAAGACTCTAGGGACCCATATGATGATGGCGAATATACGAGTAGAACCGACTTTAATCGATAAAGTTAAAGCTGCTCAAGCTACAGACCTGGAGCTAATGCGTATGAGAAAGAAAGTGCAAGAAGGTACTATTTCGGAAGCAAGAATCGATGAAGAAGGAATACTTCGAGTCAACTCCAGACTTTGTGTTCCTAACGATTCTGACTTGAAGTATAAAATAATGATGGAGGCGCACAACACACCGTTTGCAATCCATACTGGGAGAACCAAAATGTATCGTGATCTTCGACATACATTTTGGTGGAGCAATATGAAGAGTGAGACAGTGGGGTTTATCTCCAGGTGTCTAACTTGTCAACAAGTCAAGGCGGAGCATAAAGTGCCAAAAGGTCCATTGCAACCACTTGAAATTTCATAATGGAAGTGGGATCACATTACCATGGATTTCGTTACTGATCTTCCAAGGATTTTTAAGGCATAGATGCGATTTGGGTCATTGTTGATAGATTGACCAAGTCTGCTCATTTCTTACTGATACGAGAAACTTATACACTTGAACGTCTTTCTCGTATGTACATAAACGAGATTGTAAGATTGTATGGTATGCCAGTATTCATAGTTTCTGATCGAGACCCAAGATTCACTTCACAAATTTGGGTTAGTTTGAAAAAACCTATGGGCACGGATTTACGATTTAGTTAGGCATATCATCCTCAAACGGACGGGCAGTCAAAGAGAACTATTCAAACTCTTGAAGATTTATTAAGACTCTGTGTCCTTGACTTCAAAAGAAGTTGCACTAAAAGAAAACCAGTCATTGCCGATGGGCACTTCCGTCGCCAATGACCATAGTGCCGTTGGCATTGAGGTCATTGGCGACGGGCACTACCGTCGGTACAGCCGTCACCCCACAGGTCGTCTCCCCAGACTCCCGTCGCCAACCGTCGGCATCATTGTCATTACCGAAGGGCGTCATTGGCGATGACATAATGTCATTGGCGATGACTATAACGACGGTAAGGCCGTCGGCAAAGACCCATAGCTTTTTTGAGGGAAAAATTCATTACCGACAGCATAGCCGTCGGCACTGCCATAGACCCTGTCGACAATGACTAGATAATTTTTGATTTTTTTTTAAAATTTCAAAATTTTGCTGTTTATTTACAAATATTCACCTGTTATAAACTAATAATAACCATCAAATCACAACTATACCTGTTATAAACTAGTAACCCAAATCAAATATATAGATAAAAAATATAATGGTCGTCGGTACAACTCAAAAACTGTACAAATACATACATGAAACTCAAAATATAACATAAACTAAAATAACTACAACCCGTCGCCTGTCTCCATGTCATTGAGTCGGCGGTCATCACCCTGTACTGGAGGAGGTTGCTCGTCATCAACTCGATGGTCATCGCCCTGTACTGGAGGAGGCTGCTCGTCATCAGCACGATGGTCATCACCAGTGCCTCCACCTTCACCTACACCTCCACGAGTCTCGTCAATAAGACCCTACAAAATTAAAATATTAATAACAAAATCAAAATGAAAACATATTTACATTATTTTAGTTTGTGTTCTTCAAGTTAGGCGGACAGGACTCGAACTCAGGTCTGTATATCGGAATCGAGTCTCGTAAGTTGTAACGTGTGTCTATTGCATGAGTGGTGCTATGTGTGTGTTTGCATATCATTCGGACGATCGATGCGGGTTTTGACCTCTTTTTCGGCTTTTTGGCTAAGTGTTAGCTAGTTTTACAAATAGGGTAATAACTCGGTCTCCGTATATCTGAATTGAATCCCGTCAGTTGTAACATGTGTCTATTACCTACGCGGTGCTATGTGTGTGTTTGCGTGTCATTCGGACGGCCGATGCGAGTTTTGAACTCTTTTTCGGCTTTTTGGCCAAGTGTTGGCTAGTTTTGCAATCTGGGCGATAACTCGGTCTTCGTATGTCGGAATCGAGTCCCGTTAGTTCTAATACGTGTCTATTACCTACACGGTGCTATGTGTGTGTTTGCGTGTCATTCAGACGGACGATGTGAGTTTTAACCTCTTTTTTGGTTTTTTGGCTAAGTGTTGCCTAGTTTTACAAACTGGGCGATAACTCGGTCTCCGTATGTTGGAGTTGAGTCTTGTCAGTTCTAACGCGTGTCTATTACATATGCGGTGTTATGTGTGTGTTTGTATGTCATTCGGACGGCCGATGCGGGTTTTGACCTCTTTTTCGGCTAAGTGTTGGCTAGTTTTGCAAACTGGGCGATAACTCGATCTCCGTATTTCAGAATCGAGTCCCGTCAGTTCTAACGCGTGTCTATTACCTACGCTGTGCTATGTGTGTGTTTGCGTGTCATTCGGATGGCCGATACGGGTTTTGGTCTCTTTTTTGACTATTTTCCTAACTTTTCTCAAGTAATGCGTACGGGGCTCGAACTCGGGCTCCGTATATCGGAATCGAGTCCTGTCAGTTGTAACGCATGTCTATTTCCTACGCGGTGATATTGCCTGTGTTTACGTGTTAACTTAATAACCGAGGTGGGTTTTGGTCTCTTTTTCGACCATTTTCCTAAGTTTTCTCAAGTAAGGCGTACAGGGCTCGAACTCGGGCTTCGTATATTGGAATCGAGTCCCGTCAGTTGTAACTCGTGTCTATTGCCTACGCGGTGATATTGCCTATACTTGCGTGTTAACTGGACGATCGAGGCGGGTTTTGGTCTCTTTTTCGACTATTTTCCTAAGTTTTCTCAAGTAAGGCGTGCGGGGCTCAAACTTGGGCTCCGTATATCGGAATCGAGTCCCGTCAGTTGTAACGTGTGTCTATTTCCTACGCGGTTCTATTGCCTATGTTTGCATGTTAACTGGACGACCGAGGCAGGTTTTGGTCTCTTTTTCGACTATTTTCCTAAGGTTTCTCAAGTAAGGCGTACGGGGCTCGAACTCAGGCTTCGTATATCGAAATCGAGTCCTGTCAGTTATAACGCATGTCTATTGCCTACGCGGTACTATTTCCTATGTTTGTGTGTTAACTGGACGACCGAGGCGGGTTTTGATATCTTTTTTTGACTATTTTCCTAAGTTTTCTCAAGTAAGGCGTACGGGGCTCGAACTCGGGATCAGTATATCAGAATTGAGTCCCATCAATTGTAACGGATGTCTATTGCCTACGCGGTGCTATTACCTATGTTTGCGTGTTAACTAGACGACCGAGGAGGGTTTTGGTCTCTTTTTCGACTATTTTCCTAAGTTTTCTCAAGTAAGGCGTATTGGGCTCAAACTCGTACTCACTAGATCGGAATCGAGTCCTGTCAGTTGTAACATGTGTCTATTTGCCTACGCGTGCTAACTAGTTATTTGACAGTTTATATAAGCAATATAATTACAAATAAGGAAATACATCAATAATAAGTTTTACCTGTCGAATATATGGAGGAAAGATGTTTGCCAAGACAACTGCACATACACAGATGGCCTCCTCCCGGACTACACCCATGAGGTTGTCAGCGGCAGCTGTAGGATCTATGGAGCCGTGGACAACCTCCTGAGCAAGAAGGATCTATGCATGCCTCTATGATCCGCTTGAAGAAGTCGTCAGACAATAAAGGGCCAACGCCTGATCCACTCGCACCACTACCTCCGGTGGGTGGGCGACGTCGAGATCTCGTAGCAGGAACTATAGTGTAGGGTGGGACATAGGAATTACCCATAACCCTACCCTTCTTCGGCCCCCCTGTAGTCTGCAGCCAGTCCTCCATCTCCTCGTCCTCAATCTCATCCTCAACCACTTGAGTGTCACCTCTCTGGCTGCTCCAGACCACAGAAAGTTCCTCAAACCGTGTCTGAAAAAACACATAAATGGGTGAAAAGCAAGTATTACACAAAAAAATACAAAAGAATTTTAAAGTCATCAAATGCATACTAAATAAAATAAATAAATTATTTACCGCAATGCTCTCTGCCTCAAGTGAGATATAACCATCGTCATCTTTCTTCTGGTGAGCATGCCACCAAAACTCAAGACGGGAAGGTCGGTGCTTTAGACTTACCTCGAGTCTCTCCCTATAGAGGTCGTACGACTACTCCTAGTGCAGTGTGGGAGACGACTCTGCTATCGGGCAACTGTACGCTGTGCTAACATCTTTTTGAATGCCTCACCCTCCCAAATATTGTACATATGCTCCCACACCGTAGCACCAATAAAATCTGGCCCGACATCTTTAAGTGTATGTCCATCAGCCATCTTGGTCTGGGCCTTCTTCTTCCAGTCGTAGACCCATTTATGACAATTCATCTCGAGATACTTCCCAAGAACAGTCATCCCATGGGCTTCCTGCCCATCCTTGAATCGATAATATCTCTGTAGTACAACATATGAATAACAACAGTTACTTAGTACACAACATAAAGTAAAGAGGTAAATAAATATTCAAAAGCACAAATTAAAACTAATATATGAATAAATGACTTCTTACCCTAAACTCAACAATAATATGCTCATGTGTGCGGTCATCCACATCCACCCACCTCATCCACGGGCTAGAGAATCGGTTGTGGACGATCCCAAGCAACGTGTTCCTTGGCGTCGCATCAAGGATACTAAAATTGAAATTATTAAATTTCAAAATTACAGAGAATATATAAGAACTAAATAATTAATACAAACGTAATGTATATATTACCTAGTAGTCCTGACCCGGCATAGAAGCGGTGCCTAGGTGGGATTCCCTAGCAATCCACGTGCTAGTTCCCGCGGAGGCCTACGTCGATCACCTATGTAGTGAAATACAACAATATTTATATAAACGAATATAATGTCAATATTATATAAAATTAAAAATAATAAGATGTATAACAACAAAACATGTAATTATACCTGATGATCCGGCCTGATCATCAACAGCATTACCTCCACGGCCCCCGCGGCCTGAACTACCAGCACGCCCACCACGATCGTCGTGTGGTGTACGCGCCATATCTGTATATATACTGTCAAATCATCATCAAGAAGATAATATGCGAATACTACTAAAAGGATACAAACATGTAAATACAACTAAAAGGATACAACATATAGATACAACATGCGTTTGTTATTTCATTTTATTTTTATTTTATTTATTTAATGTTTTTTATAGGCTTACATATAAAAAATGCCAAAGTCACCGTGTTTACTTTGTTCCCGCCTATTATACAAAAATGGCGACTCTTTGTTTTCCTCTTCCACTTTCATTTTCCATCATAAAAATTCAGACGTTTCAGATTCTCTCTCTTCTTCTCCACCAAATCAATTCATCAGAACCTCAGTTTTCACTCTTTTAGTCAAAAAAAGAAAAAGAGCTGAATAAGATAATTACTTGGTAAAGCTTTGTGAAAAGATGAAGAGGGATAGAGAGGAGATATCAAAATCTAAAAACAGTGAGAAAAAAGGGAGATCAAGTCATTCTCTGATGAACTCCTCCTCTTCACAGTTGAATACAACTAAAAGGACACAACATACAGATATAACTAAAAGGACATAAAGAGTACTTACTCCTAATCATTTATATCATCAAAGTCATCAATATTAGAATCATCATCTTCTAGCAGTAGATCTTCACTATCGTTGTCATCACCACCTTCGTCATCATCAACGATTTCTTCAATTATATCTACCTCCTGAACAACATCGTCTTCACTTTTGACAACGACAACATCATCCTCTTCTTCACTAGACTCGCTAATAATTGTCATATCAGCAGGTGTGACACTAGTAGACTCGGACTCTTATCACCCGGAATTAGTAAAGGCATGAACATGTAGGGATCTTTCATGCAGATCAAAGGCGGGAGGTTATACACCACAATAATCACCACCCAAGTTGAGTAGGGCTTTGTGTAAGGCCCGTTAAATGGATTAAACCCATCCGTAGCAAGTCTAAGCCTAACATTACGAACCTCTTCAGCAAATGAGGGGTGTTTATTAACAAAAATTTTCCACTCAAGCCCATCTGCCGGGTGCGTCAGTTGACCTTCAACTATGTCCCATGTAGAGTGCCACCTCATATCCTCGGCGGTATGTGTTGACATGAACAACCACTAAAGCCTCGGGGCAATGGGAAAGTAATGTAAGATCTTTCTCGGCACGTCTTTTCCCTTTTTCTTGCGCTGTTCACAGTATCTACTTGTACCGCAAATATTACATGACCTCTTATCTTTATTGACATCATCGTAATATAACATATAGTCATTCTCACAAGCATCAATCTTCTCATACCCTAGATTGAGCCTTTTGACCATTTTCTTCACATCATAGTACGACTCCGGTAACTTATTGCCTGCAGGTAAGCACTCCTTCACAATGCTTAACAGTTCGTTAAAACCTCTCTCGCTACAGTCATGCTCGTTCTTGAAGTGTAAAAACTTAGTCACGACAGATAAGACGGTGTGCTTTTCGTGCTCGTCATACAGTGGCGTCGCTGCTTCATGAAATAACTCATAGAAACCCTTAGCCCCATCATTCGGCTCTTGCTTGACGCTACTTCCATCCCTGTCTGTATTCCACTAGAAGCATGAACCAGCAGCTTCGACTATCATGTTAGTACATTCAAAGGTTTCGTCACCTCCAGATTCCGGTTCTGATTCATGTTCATCCAACTAGGTTTCCCCATGATAGATCCATGTCGTATAACCCTACTTGAACCCATACGCAAATAAGTCGCACATGACATCACTCCCTTCCTTCCACGCCTCTTACAACGACATCTGATCTCATCACCGCTAACTTGCTCAAACGCAAAGTTGATAAACTGTTCAACCCCAATATGATACTCAGAGCTAAGCCCACTCCTATCAGTGGCTACACTACGTTCCATCCAACTTCGATCAACAGACATCTCGGACAATTGTTTGCTATATATATATGGAAAGTTAGACAAACACAATCAAGTCTCCAAGTTAATGTATATGCAAGCTTATGCGTTTGCTAACTTCATCTCCCACTCTAACGGGTCAGACTTCTATCCCATTCTCGGATGTGTCGCCTCACTGATGCCAACAAATTGAACACATTTTTATATTTTTCAGAAATTTCGGCAGCACCTCCCCATGGTCTTCAAGTACACGAAATAGACTAACACATCGTAGTCTAAATATGCACCCGAAGAACATCAAGAGATATATACTGACCGAAAATTCAAAAAATATAAAAACGTGCTCAAGTCGTTAACACCAACCAAAGTGAGATCGAAACATACAAGAACATTCCCAAAACGGGGACTATTTGAGATTCACTCCTACTAAGTGAATCTCAAACGGGTTTCTAAGCTTCCTAAACTTTATGAAAATGTGCACATGTAAAAGTATAATGAGCTGGTAAATTTCTTAACCCACCCTCAAACAGGAAAAAAATAAATTTCAATCACCAAAACATCTTTTATTAATCATATAAAATTACATTTGCAAGCCTTATACGGATTTTGGAATATTACAAACATGCCTTACCTTGTTCCTAGGCTTAGGGAAACCTTTGCACATTGTTACGCCTTTTGCCTCTTTCTCTGAACGGTAAGGTATCATTGGGCCAACTTACACACGCCTTTTGCCTTTAATAACTATATATAATGCATTATCCTCCATTTAAATTTTTTCATCTTCATTTTTAACTTTTTTAGATTTAATCCATTTTAGATTTTAGTAGTAACTTTTTAAAATAAGAGGGTGATTGTTAACTTTTGGATTGCAAGTTGAAATACTTTTATTCTTGTAATTATAATATAAATATACACATTAAAATATTAATATATCAACTTAAAATAATGCATTCCATTTACAAACATCGCCGAAGTTAGGAATAAATTGATGCAAATGATGCAATGCAAATATTAAGTTTGCAAGTCAATATCATAGAAAATTGGAAATCTCTAGTTAACCAAACTACTTGTACATATACCACTTTACATAAAAAATGCCTTGCATCAAATTTAATCTGAAACTCGAAGGCAAAGTACTGGTATCTTTAATTTTAATTATTTCTTTAATCAAACAACAATCCCATTAAACACAGACACCTATCAATTTTGAAACCCCTCTGTATGGCTTATTCATTGTTTATTGATATTCTTTTTTAGTGCAAAAGGAATATTTACATAGACAGAACCCATAACTAGTGAAAGCCTTTCCATATTGGGATACTTTTTTATTTCAGAAAAGGTAAAAGTATTTGATTTCAAAGAAAAATCAGCTTGACATTTTACTAGAACATCAAATATGTACATTAAATATATACAGAGAGAGAGAAAGAAAGGGGGAGATACAGAGAGAGTGAGAAAATACCCTGCAAACGGAAGTCCTCAACTTCTTTGATGATGGAATCGCCGGAGGTATGGCAGGAGAGGGGGTCGCCGAAGGTATGGCAGGAGAGAGGAGTCACTAGAAGGTATGACATGAGGGGGAGAGTCGTCGCCAGAGGTGGCAGTAGGGGAGAGTCGTCGCCAGAGGTGGCAGTAGGGGGAGAGTCGCCGAAGGGGGTAAGCCTAACGCCGGAAGAAAGATCATATGCTCAAATTCGACAAATTTGAGGAGAATTGGACTTGTCTGGACTAATTATGGTGAAAGAAATTGAGTCAAAATCGAATGAGATGGAAAAGAAAATAGTCGTTCCCGTCGAGCCTAGGGCTTTTTTAAAAGACTCTTTCTCGACAGCATAGCCGTCGCCTATACCCCCATCACCTATGACTCAGTAGCGATGGCACTGGCGACGAAACGACAGTCGCCGATGGCTTTTCCCACGTGTGCGAAAAAATTCCCACCAAAATTGGACCCGGGAATGGTCATTCTCTACGGGATATATAGTCGACGGCTAGGCCGTCGATAATGACCCTATTAGCGACGGGAGGTCAGCCGTCGCTAATGAGCCCGTCGCCAATAACCTATGTTTTGTACTATTGGGACAAGTTCTTACCATTGGTGGAGTTTTCTTACAACAACAGTTATCAAGCAAGTATTGGCATGGCTCCATTTGAGGCGTTGTATGGAAGAAAGTGTCGTTATCCAGTATGTTGGGATGAGGTGGGTGAAGCAACGTTGTTGGGATCGGAGTTGGTACGTATGACTACGAAAAATATTCAAACGATCCGACAACGTATAAAAACCTCACAAGATCGACAAAAGAGTTGTGCTGATCTTCATCGAAAGGACATGGAATTCAATATTGGAGATCATGTGTTATTACGTGTTGCTCCATACAAAGGAGTTACGAGATTTGGAAAGAGAGGAAAGCTCAATCCTCGATTCATTGGCCCATTTTTAATCCACGATTGACTATGAACTGTGGCCTATAGACTCACCTTACCGCCAAGTATGTCTCGTGTTCATAACGTTTTTCACATATCTATGTTACGTAAATATGTGAAAGACCCGAACCACATTATTGAATTAGAACCGGATGAGATAGCGGAAGATTTAACGTATGAGGAGGTACCTGTTAAAATCTTGGATATGAAGGATCATATTCTACGCTCCAAGGTTATACCTCAAGTTAAAGTTTTGTGGAGAAACAACGATGTTGAGGAAATGACCAGGGAGTTAGAATCTAAAATAAAGTCAAGGTATCCTCACCTCTTCGATATGCCTGGTATGCACCCTAATTTCGAGGACAAAATTTCATAAGAAGGGGAGGTTGTAAGACCCCAACTTTTATGAATAAAGATTAATTTTTCTCAAAATATATTTTTGAATATTATGGTGTGGATTTGATATAATGTTATAGTTGTGGGTATTATATACAAATTTTTCAAAGTAAGCAAGTGGTTATATAATATTCGATTGGTCGAGAAATATTCGTTTTAACAGGGAATATTAGTACGAAGACACAATCATTGGTGGACCCCACAATGGAAGTATTGTCGTAGTTAGAAAATGACAAAATTATCATTTTATAAAAATAACGGTGAAAGTTTTACCGTTAAACTGTTAAACTACCCGATGGTAAAAGTACAGTAATACGCGTGGTTGCATAGTAGCACACGGTATTGATTATTGATGCTTACGCGAGAAGTCACTCAGTTATAGTCAATTATTTCTACAGTAATTGCTGCATAATATCTCTCATATTATTGATTCAATTATTGTCATAGTAGCTTCTGCATAATATTTTATATTATTAAATCTATAATTGAGACGACAAAGTTATTCATATTATTATTTGCAATATTGACAATGTCTAGAAAGTTTTGTCAAGGAGAGGTTTGGTCACCTAATTGTGCGCCAATAGTAAGAAATCCTTATCGAAAAGCCCCCTTTTTCCTGGTAATGATTTGCTTGTTAAATATTGTGAGTTATAATATTAATGATGAATAAGTTCGTGTTGATTAAAGATGAAATTGATATTTCCATTATGTTGGGATTATTAGTGTTAGTGGAAATCGGCATCTATTTCGATCATAATTAATGTCTGGAGGTTATATTGACCAATCGGATAATTAATCGGATAAATAAACAATTAATTGCTATTAATCCGCATGTGTGTATTATTGATTCACATGAATGTACTATTTGGGGAGGTGGTGCAAGATTGATAATACTTGCATGACTAAATTAAAAATGGAGGTATAGATGAATGTATTATACTATAATTATTTTTTCACATGATTGTACTATTGATTCACAAGATGTACTATTAGGGGAGGTGGTGCAAGTTTGATAATACTTGCAGGACTAAATTAAAACTGAAAGAAAAGATGAAAGTATTATACTGTAATATTTTGAGCCCCAAAATGTGCAATTATCGAAACTATATTTTCCTATAAATAGAAGCTCATTTTTCTTTCATTCTCACCAATTCACTAAGACTCACAAGAGCATTTATAGAGAGAAACTTTAGAGAGAAAGTAGAAGAGAAGTCTGCTACTTCATTATTCCAGTATCCAGTCTTCTTCTGAGGTAAGGGATGTTATTTTGTTCAGTATTCATAGGAATAATATTTTCTTCCATACTCTGTAGTATGTGAGTAATATTATTTTGTCTCGTATTTCTGATTATACAATCATTCGGTTAAAGTATTGTTTCTATATTCCGTGAAATCAGTAGAATATCCTTAAAATTTGTGCTTCACCTAGTATTGCTTCACAAAGATATTTTCTGCACATTCTTGTTAAATTTTAAGTTTTTAATGCCGGAGTACTGTCCATGAGTACTATCCATTTATACGATACTATTCATAAAAGTACTATTCATGGGTACTATTCATAAAGTACTATTCAAGAGTACTATTCACAAAGTACTATTCACGGAGTACTATTCCCGAACTACTATTTACGAGATACTATTCACCCAGTTTCTATTCACCTGGAGTACTATTCATAACAAAAATTGATTTCTTTTCGGTCCAAATCATTTTTGATACATTATCATTCTTCAATTTTACTCCATAAAGCAGTATCATGTTGACAATTTGGAAAATATTGAATTCTAGATAAATTAAATTATAAATCTTTAAAAATTTATCCTAGAACTTGTTTTATTAATTCTTATATCATTGTCATCATCCTCATGTTTATATTATGTTGAAAGCCATCCATGGCCGGTAGTGCATTGATGGACTTGGTATGATTATGACCAGGATTATTCGGTATAATCATGACCGTAATGTTACAAATAATGTGGTAAAAGTCCTCATTGGTCCGTAGTGCGTTGATGGACAGTTGTTGGCATGATCATGACCATTGATGAATACAAAAATAGCATTGGCCCGTAGTTCATGGATAATTTGTGGTCGTGATACTAAAAAATATCATTGGCCGTAGTCCAAGGGTGATTCAATGATGTGGATTATTTATTAAGATGAGTCTCAGCGATAAAAGTGATGAAAAATCTTTTAAATCATAGAAGATAGTAGATTTTATGCTCTACTTGACTCTTCTAATGGATTGCTTGTTTCACTGCAGTTAAACTTGATGTTTGTTATTTTTTATCAGTTTAACAGTGTTGAAGGCTAACGATAAATTATTATGCATTATCTTAGTCATAATATTTCTTACTGGGATAGTTGAGCTCATCCTTTTGCGTTCATTGTTTTCTTCAGGAAATGAGAACGTAGCTGGGACTAGTCGGGAAACGGAGTGACGGTCCAGATGATAGCATTAGTAGTCCTCACTATTCTATAAAATAGTGTGATAATAAATGTATTACGGACTCCATTTGAGTTGAATACTGTCTAGAAGACAATATTCCTATTAAAACTCTCAGTTTATGTTTTGTCATATTTTACACGACAGTTGTATTATTAAGTTGTATTTAAATTTTGTACCATGTATTTGGCGACTCAAGATGGGTGATGTATACCTACTTTGAGGGTGTCACACTTAGGGTATATCAAAGGGTATGCTTGGGTATAATAAGTTGTACATGGAGATAATGTATGATCAATAAAGAATCTACCGCTTCTAGTAAAAGAAGAGAAATGTCCTATGTGATTCTATAAATTACAACTCAGTAGTCTTTGGCCAAGGCAGAATGAAATTAGAAAGGAGTTTCTAATTTGCATTATTTGGAGTTGTGCATTTAAGAATCGAAATACATATAATTAAATAAAATAAGACTTGACAGTAATTCCATGTCATATATTTAATTGGGACATTGTACGGTGGAAGGATTAAATTGTACGGTAACTATTTACTTAAAGTTCTTTTATGATTAATATTGAAATCTATATTATCTGGAAAGTTATTAATCTCTAGGGAGGCTTATTGTGACACCCCCAAAATAGGTATACATCACCCATCTTGAGTCGCCAAATACATGGTACAGAATTTAAATACAAACTTCTTTTATACAGTACGACAAAACGTAGCTGAGTGTTTCAACACGGATAATGTCTTGTAGAGAGTATCCAAACTTAAATAAAGTCTTCATTATAATTATTATCGCACTATTTCACTGAATAGTGAAAACTACTAATACAAACATCTGGACCGTTACTCCGTTCCCCGACTAGTCCCATCTATTTTCTCATTTCCTGAAGAGAACAATGAAAACAAAGGGTGAGCTCAACTAGCCCAGTAAGAACTATTATGACTAAGATAATGCACAATAAATTATCGTTAGCCCCGTGAATAGAACTTTGTGAATAGTACCGTATAAATGAATAGTATTCATGGACAGTACTCCGGCATGAAAAGCTTAAAATTTAACAAGAATGTGTAGAAAATATCCTTGTAAAATGATACTAGATGAAGCGCAAATTTTAAGGATATTCTACTAATTTCACGGAGTATAGAAGCAATACTTTAACAAAATATAGGTATAATTAGGAATACAAGACGAAATAATATTACTCACATACTACAGAGTACGGAAGAAAATATTATTCCTTCGTTTTTAATTTAGTCCTGCAAGTATTATCAAACTTGCACCACCTCCCCTAATAGTACATCTTGTGAATCAATAGTACAATCATGTGAATCAATAGTTCAATCATGTGAAAAAATTAATTACAATATAGTATTTTCATCTATACGTCTATTTTTAATTTAGTCATGCAAGTATTATCAATCTTGCACCACCTCCCCTAATAGTACATGCATGTGAATCAATAGTACACACATGTGAACAAATAGTTATAAGCATGTGAATTAATAACAATTAATTGCTCATTTATCCGATTAATTACCCGATTGGTCAATATAACCTCCAGACATCCATTATTATCGAAATAGATTTCGATTTCCACTAACACTAATATTCCTAACATAATAAAAATATCAATTTCATCTTTAATCAACAAGAAATTATTCATCACTAATATTATAACTCACAATATTTAACAACCAGATCATTCCCAGGAAAGAGGGGGCTTTCCGATAAGGATTTCTCCCTATTGGCGCGCAATTAGGTGACCAAACCTCTCCTTGACAGAACTTTCTAGATATTGTCAATATTGTAAATAATAATATGAATAACTTTGTTGTCTCAATTATTGATTTAATAATATTCAATATTATGCAGATGATACTGTGACAATAATTGAATCAATAATATAAAAGATATTATGCAGCAATTATTGTAGTAATAATTGAGTGTAACTGAGTGACTTCTCACGTAAGTATCAGTAATCAATATCGTGTCTTACTATGCAACCACGCGTATTACTGTTCTTTTAGCACCGGGTAGTTCAACAGTTTAACGGAAAAGCTTTCGCCATTATTTTTATAAAAAGATAATTCTGTCGTTTTCTAAATACGATAATACTTTTATTGTGGGGTCCACCAATGATTATGTCGTCGTACGAATATTTCCTATTAAAACAAATATTCCCTGCCCAATCTAATATTATATAACCACTTGCTTACTTTGCAAAATTTGTAAATAATACCCACAACTATAACATTATATCAAATCCATACCATAATATTCAAAAATATATTTCAAGAAACATTAATCTTTATTCATAAAAGTTGGGGTCTTACAACCTCCACTTTTTATGAAATTTCATCCTCGAAATTAGGGTGCGTACCTGGTATGTCGAAGAGGTGAGGATACATTGGCTTCATTTCAAATTCTAACTCCCAGGTCATTTCCTCAACATCTTGGTTTCTCCAAAAAACTTTGACTTGAGGTATAACCTTGGAGCATAGAATATGATCCTTCTTATCCAAGATTTTAACAGGTACCTCCTCATACGTTAAATCTTCCGCTATCTCGTTCGGTTCTAATTCCATAATGTGGTTCAGGTCTTTCACATATTTACTTAACATGAATATGTGAAAAACGTTATGAACACGAGACATACTTGGCGGTAAGGCGAGTTTATAGGTCACAGTTCCTATTCGATCGAGGATTAAAAATGGGCCAATGAATCGAGGATTGAGCTTTCCTCTCTTACCAAATCTCATAACTCCTTTCCATGGAGCAACACGTAATAACACATGATCTCCAATATTTAATTACACGCCCTTTCAATGAAGATCAGCATAACTCTTTTGTCGATCTTGTGAGGTTTTTATACGTTTTCGGATCGTTTGAATCTTTTTCGTAGTCATACGTACTAACTCTGGTCCCAACAACGTTGCTTCACCCACCTCATCCCAGCATACTAGAGAACGACACTTTATTCCATACAACGCCTCAAATGGAGCCATACCAATACTTGCTTGATAACTGTTGTTGTAAGAAAACTCCACCAATGGTAAGAACTTGTCCTAACTTCCTTTGAAGTCAAGGACACGGAGTATTAATAAATCTTCAAGAGTTTGAATAGTTCTCTTTGACTGCCCGTCCGTTTAAGGATGATAAGCCGAACTAAATCATAAATTTGTGCCCATAGCTTTTTGCAAACTAACCCAAAATTATGAAGTCAATCTTGGGTCTCGATCAGAAACTATGGATACTAGCATACTATGCAATCTTATAATCTCGTTTGTGTACATACGAGCAAGACGTTCAAGTGTATAAGTTTCTCGTATCTATCAACAATGACCCAAATCGCATCTATGCCTTGAGAAACCTTTGGAAGACCAGTAACGAAATCTATGGTAATGTGCTCCTACTTTCATTCTAGAATTTCAAGTGGTTGTAATGGACCTTTTGTCACTTGATGCTCCACCTTGACTCGTTGACAAGTTAGACACCTTGAGATAAACCCCGCTATCTCCCGCTTCATATTGCTCCACCAAAATATATGTCGAACATCATGATACATTTTGGTACTCCCAAGATGGATTACAAATGGGGTGTTGTGCGCCTCCATCATGATTTTATACTTAAAGTCAGAATCGTTAGGAACACAAAGTCTGGAGTTGACTCGAAGTATTCATTCTTCATCGATTCTTGCTTCCTGAATAGTAGCACCTTCTTGCACTTTCTTTTTCATACGCATTAGCTCCAGGTCTGTAGCTTGAGCTGCTTCAACTTTATCGATTAAAGTCGGTTCTACTCGTATATTCGCCATCATCACATGGGTCCCTGGAGTCTTTAACTCTATCTCCATCCTTTGTAAGTCATACAAAATGGGCCTTTGCATTGACAATATCACACTCGTACCCGCATATGATCTTCTACTCAATGCGTTAGCTACTACCTTCACTTTTCTAGGATGGTATTGAATGGTATGATCGTAATCTTTCAATAGCTCAAGCTATCATCGTTGCTGCATGTTGAGTTCCTTTAGAGTAAAGAAATATATGAGGCTTTTATGATCTGTATAAATCTCCACCTTCTCTCCATACAGGTAATGCCTCCAAATCTTAAGCGTAAAAATGACAACTGCTAACTCTAGATCATGAGTAAGATAATTCTTCTCATATTCTTTGAGTTTTCGTGAGGCATAGGCTATGACTTTCCCATATTGCATGAGAACACATTCTAACCCTTTGCCTGAAGCATCACTGTAGATGACAAATCCCTCCGAGCCAGATGGTATTGTCAGAACAGGTGCTGAAATGAGTCTCCTCTTGAGTTCTTCAAAACTCTTCTCACATTCCTCGCTCCAATCGAATTTTTTATCTTTCCGAGTCAGCTGAATTAATGGAGTAGTGTTTCGAGAAAACCCTTCTACGAATCTCCGGTAATAACCAGCTAAGCAGAGAAAGCTACGTACTTCGGTCAATGACTTAGGTTGCTCCCAGCTTTGAATTGCTTCAATCTTTGCCGGGTCAACAGATATTCCATGATTTGATATTACGTGCCCAAGGAATGCTACTTCCTCAAGCCAGAACTCGTATTTCTTTAACTTGGCATATAACTTCTTTTTACGAAGCTTTTGGAGTATCAGCATCAAGTGTTGCTCATGATCTTCACGGCTTTTGGAGTAAATGAGGATGTCATCAATAAAGACGACCACAAAGTGATCCAAATATTCCTTGAATACTCAGTTCATCATATCCATTAAGGCAGCAGGATCATTAGTCAATCCAAAAGATATGACTAGGAATTCGTAATGCCCGTACCGAGTTCTAAAAGCAGTCTTTGGAATGTCATCAGTTTTAATCTTAAACTGATGATATCCAGAACTGAAGATCGATCTTTAAAAAGAATTTGGCGCCATGCAACTGGTCAAACAAGTCATCAATGCGAGGCAACGGGTACCTATTTTTGATGGTGACATGATTCAACTTCCGATAATTAATATAAAGTCGCATACTTCCATCTTTCTTCTTCACGAATAGAACAGGAGCACCCCAAGCATATGTATTAGGACGAATGAAACTAATGTCTAATAATTCTTGTAGTTGGGTTTTTAATTCCTGAAGTTTAATAGGAGCCATTCGATATGGGGCTTTGTAAATGGGTTTTGTACCGGGTTCAAGTTCGATACCAAACACGATTTCACGCTCCGAGGGTAGGCCAGGAAGTTCTTCGGGGAATACGTTAGAAAATTTATTAACAATAGAAATATCATTCAAATCTGACGTATTTTTGTTTAAATCTGTGACATGGGCTAATAAAGCTTGACATCCGTTTTTCAATAAACGAGTAGCTTTATGGCTTGAGATGACCGTGATTGATTTTAATGGTTTGGTCTCTTGAATTCGCATAATAAGTTGATTAGGAATATGAAAGCTAACAACCTTATGAAAACAATCAATTTTACCACTGATGAGTAGTTAACCAATCAATCCCTAGAATCACGTCAAATGCAAGTATTTTTAAGGAAATAAGATCGACAGGTAACGCGAGGGTGCCAATTTGAACCAAACAAGACTTATAAATAGTGGATGTAATGAAGGTTTCTCCCAACAGAGTTTCAACAGATAAGTCAAAGTCTAATTTCTCCGGAGTCAAATTTAAACGTTGAGCGCAAGTAGGAGAAATAAAAGAATGTGTAGAACCAGTATCAAATAAGGTATAAACTTCGCTAGAGTTTATGATTAGCTTACCCGTGATCACCTCGTTCAAATTCTTCGCTTTTTGGGAGGTTACGACAAATGCTCTTATTTGTACTACCAGTTTTGTCTTGTCTGGGACGACCTTTGATGCGTCCATCCCAGCTAGAATTAACTTCGGTGCACGACAAAATCATGCAAGGTGACCTTCTCTTCCACAATTATAACACGCTTTGGATTTCTTTGTACAGTTTAGACTTATATGTCCCTCCCCTCCATATTTTTAACATATAATTGGTTGTTGTTTACCTTCCTTAACAACAGATGTTGGTGATGATGTCTTTCCATCATTATTGAATCTCATCTTCTTGAAATTTTCACTTCTATTATCTTGGCCATGATTACCACCGAAGTGATTACCATTTCTGGCATGTTGATTCCCTCTGTAACACCCGAGAAAATCGGATTTTTATGACAATTAAATTTTTATTTGATTATGTGAATTAATGAATTTAATTGATTTATTTGTGAGTAAGCTATGTGAAGGTCGTTCTATGACCTAGAATCTGCTAACGTGGTTAGTATCCTGGCTACGTGTTAGAAATAGTTGTTTGGAATTTCCAAGACGATAATAATTGTTTTCCGAGAAATTTTCGTAAAAACACTATTCATCCATTTCTGTTCGAGGAATTATTTTGAAATTTCGGGAAATGCGTAATGATAGAATATCATGACGAGTTGGAATATCTGATAATATTTCATTTATGGAAAATGCAGTTTTCGCATGTGGACTTAAAACCTAAGGGTTGAGTATATTGATTTTCGAGAAGGAAATAATATGCGTAGAAGAAATGACGTTAGGTTTAATTCAAGTGTTATACAATTGGTGATGCTAGTTAGTATCTATGTATAATACGTTGAGTAAATACGAGGTACAATATGATTATTGTACGTATGGTATACGAAGGGAATACGTGAATTGTACATGTAGAATACAATGCGTATCATAGGATTAATCAATGTATCAATGAGTAATTCGTTTGTATTGGATTATGATTAGCCCAATCAATTGAATGACTAAGCCCAATGAGATGGATGGGTTAAGTCCAAGTCAAGGCCCAATGTTTATTTAGTTAAGCCCAATTCATTAAAACCAAACCGTGGGTCGAACCGGTGGGTTACCAAATGGGTAAAACCAATGGGGCAACCCATGGGATGTCACAAAAGGAGGTGGGCTGGCCACCTTGGTGTGGAAGCCAAGCATAAGGCTTGGTCACCAAGTGTTTTACTTGGTGACCACGTATGAATAGTAAGGAGGTGATGGTTCTTTGACCATTATGCCCTCCATTCTAATTTTCTATAAATAAGAAGCTAGGTTGATTCATTTGTGAGTTTTTTAACTTGCCAACCTATATCATTTAAGAGAGAAAAGAGAGCTAGACTTATAAGTCCTTCACTTGGGAAGCTTTAACCTTTATTCTTCCAAGAGATTTTTAAGAAACTTGAGGTAATACTTCTTGTTCTTCATTCTCCATCTCTTTTTGATTTTTCTTTTGTATTGGAGAATCATAGATGGGTGGTATATGCCTTGTATGAGAGATTAAAGATGACTTACCATAGATTCAATCTCTATAAGTCATGAGATTATAAGGATCATAAGGTTTGAAATAGTTTTGAACCATGAAAATATTGGTAGTTGAGATCAATTATTTATAAACGATTGGACTCCATCAATCTGTTAGTATTTGCATCTTATTTGAATAGGATGTAGATATGAAGTTCATGGAGTATTCAATGTGATTTGGCCTAGAGAACCCTAGTAACGAAGATATGGCAAATTTTACGAAAATAGACGTTAAACGTCGAAAACGTCGAAATTCCGAATTGGTAGTCAAAAGTTGCTGTGAGACTTGAAAATGTTGGTTTTCAATGTCAACACGTGAGATAGGGTAATTAAGAGTTGTGGGTTCAAGAATCATCGAATTCCGACTTAGAACGAAGAAAACGAGCATTGAACGCTCATTAACGTTTACGAACATATATAAAATGAACTCAATAGTGAATTATGAGTTAAAGGATTTGAAAGTGTTGAATTCTTATATAAACGCGTAGGGTATGTCATTTATGACATGTAGGCTTTTGAACGGACCAAATCGGTCTTATAACGAAGAAGTTACATCCCCGGGAAATTCACACAGGTTTTTAAAACTGCTGAGAATCTGGTACTGAGGTTTGGCGCCGCGGCGCCAGACGTAGTGTAAAAAAGCCACGCCGCAGCGCCAGTTATGGCCAGAAAAAAATAAAAAGGTCTGGAGACTGGCGCCGCAGCACGAGAGTTTGTTCATGGATCGCGCCGCAGCGCCAAGTCCGGGCAAAACCTCTGGAGAGTGGCACCGCAGCGCCACTAGAATGCTTCTGATGTCGCGCCACAACGTGAGTTCAGTGCTTTTGATAGTAACTTAGGTTTTGAACTTCAGTTATTTTGAGACCTATTTGGGTTGAGTTTACATACTCAATAAATGTACTAAGACTAATCCTATATTTCCTATACTAAGGTATAGAGTATGAAACTTAGGAATGTAATACATGTTAACAAGATATGTACAACGAACAAAGTTAGTACCTTATCAACGATGTTTGAGTCCGGTTAATAAACATCAATAGAGTGATACACGGATGGGCACACGAGTTTGCAAAAATATTAAACGTAAATACGTTTAGTGAATGTAGTGTTGATTAATATAGAGTACTATAGGCTGATCACCTAGAAGTGCTCGTAAGTTATACGGATGAATGGCCTTAGTGTTGTGGACTCCTTTTCAAGTATGAAAACTAAAATTTAATGTTCATGGTCTATCAACCGATTCAGAATTCCTAATCTATTCTATACTTTGGGAATTGATGTTATGAACTGTTAAAGTATTATTGATTCAGAATACTTCATAACTATTGTTCAGTTATGTTGGAATTGTTGTATAATTCATGAATGTGGTATTCTTGTTATCCTTGATTAAACTTGCTGAGCTGTCATGCTCACTTTTTACTTGAATTATATAACTACAATTGAAGATGAACGTATTGTGAATGCCAAGAATGATAAGGGCAAAGCTAAGATGGATACTTAGGCATTGTGTAATAGTTTAGTAAGTTTGTATGTATTATACATTATGAACAATGAACGATGTAATCGGTTTATGAACCTGGGAAGGATTATACTTTGATTGTAATAAGAAGATAGTAATTACTTTCATTTTGTTATATTTTAATGGAATGATTGTATGGATGTTAGTATAGTGGAGCACTATCTGTCGGGTTAGAAGATACCCAAATTTGGGGGCGTCACATCCCTCCACATTTTTTGTCACTGCTTCGATGACTGCTACCACTAGTATTATCATTTTTCCGACTGCTCTCTCTTGGTTGGGTTGACTCGTTATCGCGCTCTAATAACTGAGCCCTATTTATAACATCTGAATACAAATACAGTTTGTGAGAAATTAAGTATTGACGTATCTCGGGTTTCAAACCTCTTTGAAACATCCGCGTCATTCTCTCCTGAATATCAGCCAAGTGGACGCAAACCGGGACTAACTTGGCAAACTTAGCTTCGTACTGCGACACGGTCATATTGTTTTGCTCCAGCTTGATAAACTCTACCTCCTTCATTTGACGAATACTTTCGGGAAAGTACTTGTCGTTGAACAGTTCTTGGAATTTCTCTCAAGACATCTTCAGTGCGGCAGGTTTAGTACGCTTTACCGATTTCCACCAGTAATATGCCTCTCCTCGCAACATAAAGGTGGCAAAGGGAACCTTTTGTTCCTCAGAGCATCCCAAGACATCAAATATCTTGGTGATCTGCTTTATCCACGTCTCTGCCTTAAGTAGTTTTGGTTCTCCAATAAACTCTGGTGGTGCCAGCTCCTTGAACTGTTTAGCGGCGACCATCCGAGAGTTGCCAGTGTTTCCACTTGCATTTTGAACAGGAGCCGCTCTCGCCTAATGTTACATGAATTGCATAAAGCCTCTGAACATCCCATCGTTCATCATTTGGTCAGCGTTGTTATTTTCTTCAGGATTATTGCCATCCTGATGCACATTATCATGGGTATTGATCGTTGGTGACTCAATGGTCTCATGTGCTTCATTACTTATCTCAACATTTTCGGATGACATTTTCAAATACTGCCACAAAACAAGGGTTAATTGATATGTCACATATTATCCCTATACTCTGACCGACCAAATAAACTTAGGTAGGTCATACTAGCGAAGGAATTTCCCGTCTCTCCCCTCCTAGTTCTTGTCTCACGTCTTAGCCAGGGATCATATCTTTAAGCTTTGATATCAACTGTGACGCCCCCAAAATTGGTATACATCACCCATCTTTAGTCGCCAAATACATGGTACAGAATTTAAATATAAACTTCTTTTATACAGTATGACAAAACGTAGCTGAGAGTTTCAACACGGATAATGTCTCGTAGAGAGTATCCAAACTCAAATAAAGTCCTCATTACAATTAATATCACACTATTTTACTGAATAGTGAGGACTACTAATGCAAACATCTGGACCGTCACTTCGTTCCCCGACTAGTTCCAGCTATATTCTCATTTCCTGAAGAGAACAATGAAAACAAAGGGTAAGATCAACTATCCCAGTAAGAAATATTATGACTAAGATAATGCAGAATAAATTATCGTTAGCCTTCAACAGTGTTAAACTGATAAAATACAATAAACATCAAGTTTAATTGCAGCGGAACATTCAATCCATTAGAAGAGTCAAGTAGAATGTGATATCTACTATCTTTTATGATTTAAAAAGTTTATCAACAACTTTATCGCTGAGACTCAGCTTAATAAATAGTACCACAACCATGAATTATCCATGTACTACGGGCCAAGGATATTCGTATTTTCACCAATGGTCATAATCATACCAGCAACTGTCCATCAATGTACTACCTGCCAATGAGGACTTTTACCATATCATTTATAACATTATGGGTCGTGATTATATCGAATGATCCCTGGTCATAATAATACCAATCAACAGTCCATCTATGCACGCAAGACAAAGATTACTTTCATCACAATATAAGCATGAGGATGATGACAATGATATAAGAATTCAATTAAAAGAAAGCAAATGATAAATTTTTAAAGATTTATAATTTAATTTATCCAGAATTCAATAATGTCCAAATTGCCAACATGATATTGCTTTGTGGAGTAAAATTCAAGAATAATATTGTATCAAAAAATAATTTGGACAGCAAAGAAATCAATTTTTGTCATGAATAGTACTCCGGGTGAATAGTAACCTATGAATAGTACTTCAGGAATAATACCCCATGAATAGTACTCATGAATATTACTTCATAAATAGTACCCATGAATAGTACCCCATAAATAGTACTTTGTGAATAGTACCGTATAAATGAATAGTACTCATGGACAGTACTCCGGCATGAAATCTTAAAATTTAACAAGAATGTGTAGAAAATATCCTTGTGAAACGATACTAGATGAAGCACAAATTTCAAGGATATTCTACTAATTTCACTGAGTATAGAAGCAATACTTTAACAAAATAAGGGTATAATCAGAAATACGAGACAAAAAATATTACTCACATACTACAGAGTATGGAAGAAAATATTATTCCTATGAATACTGAACAATATAATATCCCTTACCTCAGAAGAAGACTAGATACTGGAATAGTGAAGTAGGAGACTTCTCTTCTTCTTTCTGTCTATAGCTTCTCTCTCTATAATTGCTCTTGTGAGTCTTAGTGAATTGGTGAGAATGAAAGAAGAATGATCTTCTATATATAAGAAAATATAGTTTCGATAATTGCACATTTTGGGGCTCGAAATATTATAATATAATACCTTCATATTTTCTTTCATTTTTAATTTAGTACTGCAAGTATTATCAAACTTGCATCACCTCCCCTAATAGTACATCTTGTGATTCAATAGAACAGTCATGTGAATCAATAGTACAATCATGTGAAAAAAATAATTGCAATATAGTACATTTATCTATACCTCAATTTTTAATTTAGTCATGCAAGTATTATCAATCTTGCACCACCTCCCCTAATAGTGCATGCATGTGAATCAATAGTACACAATGTGAACAAATAGTTATAAGCATGTGAATTAATAGCAATTAATTATTCATTTATCCGATTAATTATCCGATTGGACAATATAACCTCCAGACATCCATTATTATCGAAATAGATATCGATTTTTACTAACACTAATAATCCCAACACAATGAAAATATCAATTTCATCTTTAATCAACACGAATTTATTTATCATTAATATTATAACTCACAATATTTAACAACCAGATCATTTCCAGGAAAAAGGGGGCTTTCCGATAAGGATTTCTCCCTATTGGTGCGCAATCAGGTGACCAAATCTCTCCTTGACAGAACTTTCTAGACATTGTCGATATTGTAAATAATAATATGAATAACTTTGTTATCTCAATTATTGATTTAATAATATACAATATTATACAGATGATACTGTGACAATAATTGAATCAATAATATAAAAGATATTATGCAGTAATTACTGTAGCAATAATTGAGTATAACTGAGTGACTTCTCACGTAAGCATCAATAATCAATACCGTGTGCTACTATGCAATCACGCGTATTACAATTCTTTTACCACCGGGTAGTTCAATATTTTAATGGTAAAATTTTTGCTGTTATTTTTAAAAAAAGATAATTCTGTCATTTTCTAAATACGACAATACTTTTTTTGTAGGGTCCACCAATGATTGTGCCGTCGTACGAATATTTCCTGTTAAAACGAATATTCCCCGACTAATCGAATATTATATAACAACTTGCTTACTTTACAAAATTTGTAAATAATACCCACAACTATAACATTATATCAAATCCACACCATAATATTCAAAAATTTATTTCGAGAAAAATTAATTTTTATTCATAAAAGTTGGGGTCTTACACTTATCCCTATTTTAGAATAAATATTATTTATTTAAATAAATTAATAGTTTAATTTATTTATTTAAATAAGATTAGAATTGTTCTAATTTATTTATTCACAGCCGGTTTAATATGGAGAACCTAAAGGGTCACACCATAAAAAGGAAGAATAATTATTTAAGAAGTTAATGACATAATCGTAATAATATGTTAGGTATATTTAATTTAATCTATGGTGATAGAATAAATTAAATAGCTTAATATTTATTATTTAATATTTTGAAAATATTAAATATAAATTAATAAGAGGAGTCTTATTATTATTACTATTATTATTATTATTTAATTTCTAAAGGAGTTTTAAAATTAATTAATAAAAGTACTCTCATATATTCATAATAAGATTAGGAGGTTAAATTAATTAAAAGAGTTTAATTAATTATCCCTAATAAGATTAGGGAGCTTAATTAATTAAAAAAATTAATTAATTAAATAATACCATATTTCTAATTAGATTAGAAGGGTTAACTGATATCTTTATATGAGGAGTTTTATATCAGATATAAGTAGACGTGATTCTAATTGTTGGAGAGTACGCTCTTTTTCTACAGAGATAAAAAATTAGGGTTTTTTCAAACACTCATCTTCTTAAATCTTTCTTCTTCATTGGTGGATCACCTCTAGAGGCTAAACACTTGGGTGGCTAACATTGATCAAAAGAATGAACCAAACCCAGTGGATTCAAGTTGAACGCGAAAAGGACTGGAGGTAAACTTGTACCTGAGAAAGCTCGAATCCTCATGGGTATAATTCTTATTTTTTATCTTTTCGTTTAATTAATAATTGTGCATAAAGGATGATCCGGGTATATGGTTTGTAAAATTTTAAAACCTTAATTTTCCATGCTTCTGCTTACTTTGTGCAATTTGATTATGTTCATGAATCTTACAAACCTAACACATGGATGGAAACATTGGACCGACAAGATCATCGAAAATTCTGATTATGTGGATATATTAAAGAATGAAGGCATTTTGCGCTGCATTCAACTATGTAGGGATGTACGTATTCAACAGGACCATGATTCCCTTACCATATTGATTTCACGCTGGTGTTCCTTTACACGCACATTTGTTATTACTTGGGAGAAATTCACCCCTACTCTAGAGGATGTCTACGCCATCTACCAGTAAAGTTTCTCTTTTATTTCTTTCATTTATAATCATTTTTCCTAGGTTATGTACTTATCCTAAACTATATCTTGTAGCCTTCATGTTGTTGTTTCGGCTTCTTTTGGTCCATCCAGCATGTCCCCTAGGGATACCTAGTGTGTTACATACTTGTCAGAATCCTGTAGGTGGGCTTCCAATTACACATTGCGATCTAAGGGCGATACACTCCTTCCAGACCTTGAGACCTTTAACCCGCAAAAAGCATCCTAGTTATCTTGGGTATGTTACTTCTTTCAGGATTACAAGCCTAGCCAATGGGATAATTCCGTTCACAATGAATATGTCCTCGCTTTTCATGAGGAACCTTGTTCTTTTCCTCTAGTAGCTTATTTGGCTATGTGGTTGTCCCGCTTTTTCTTTCCCAGATCACCCATAGATGGTCCTTCGAGCCGTATGTTTAGTTTGGTAGCTTTGTTATCTCGGGGTCTTGGACGAAACTGCCTTCGCCCTGAAAGAATCTGTTGGAAGGTACTCATTTTAATTTTTTTTTATTAACGGTCTTTCATATTACACTTTTTCCTTTTTTTTCCCATTTATTCAAGTATGATGTGAATTGTTTCGTTCCCTACTCCTTTCTTCATATTTTTCTCTTCGAGCACTTTTGGGGCTATTTTACTCTTGTACACTTTTCTATGAAGAAAAAGAAGTCTTCATTCGCTTTTTCGTCTCCCAACATCATTTCTCGCACAGCTCCCTAGATTGATCACCCATCTAGTTCAGATTTGTGGCTTTTTATTGATGACTTTTCATGATTCAATGCTCGTCCCTATACTATTATTCTAGAAGACGGTCTTCTGCCTCACTTCTATAGGCATGATTTTTGCTCCTACTCGAGCGTCAAAGAATTGAGTGGTTCTTCATTTTCCTGGTTCATCTTCCTTCGGGTGGTGGAGCTTCCCTATTTCGTTGAGGATAATGATTTTGAAACTTTACTTTATTCTCCTCTCAGGGTCACGAGGTAGTTTGGATTAGACCATAATCGACCCTTCGGCCGCTCTTGCCAGGAAAATTATGTGAGTTCTCTCCTCAAGTTCATCTCTACCTCCCTCTTGTTTGAATAGGAATTTTTGAAACCTTCAAATGCTCCTCATTACCCCCTTCTTTTTGTCATATTAGATGATTCTCGGAGAGAGCATATACTACTGGTGAGCGCAAATAATGGCTCATCGACCTTAAAAGCTGGGAGGAAGATAACATGACTTATTCGATACTAGATTCTCCTCCTAAATGTCTCCAATGGGCCAATATGCTATGCTCTCCTGAAACCAATGCCCGTTGAGAAAGTTGGCCAACCAGTAGTCAGCTTTTTGAGCATGAGGCTTTAATGCCTAAGTCTTCTCCTCCTCAGTCAGCAGACAATCATCCTTGGAGTGCCCTATATGTTCCTTTCGCACATGCCCCTACTAATTCTAGGAGTCTTCCACAACGGGCTTCATCTCGGATATCTCCACCATGAGCTTCATATCGAATACCTCTATCTCGATTACCTCCTCTAGCTTCTCCCTAGGGATCCTATACTGCCGAGGAAATGAGAGCTACTCGCTCCAAAATGAGAGCATATACTACTACTGATTCTTAGGTTATGCCCACTACCGTGGGTCTAGTTGGTCGTTATATCATTAGGCAAGTGCCAAATGGGATGGCACATATCTTAAAATCATTGGCAAAGCGCCCTATTAATGATGTTGGTTCTAGTATGCTGGCAGCCGAGGATCCGGTCAAGAAGCACCGAAGACTTTTGGTAAACTTTGTGACATTTTCATTTATGTCTTTTAACATTCGTATAGCTGCTTTCGTATTTCTCTATGTCATTATTTCCTTGTTTTTCAGATTATCGAGGTTGATGAAGAGAATGATTCTCACATTGGGCTTCTTGCGGATACTGTAAATGAGGCGGCGACGGTGGCTTCTAATACTTGTGAGTCTCCCTGACCTATCCCTATTTGTATTAAGTCTTCTTAACCATGGGATGATCATTTCAGTCTTGATGATAAGGATTCTTTATCTGATGTGAGCTCGAGTACTGTTGTGGATGGTACAACTCTCTCTTCACGCCTTCCTATTACATCTGCACATGACATCCTTGAGGGTACCGATGAGACTCCTGCTTCCTGGAGGGAGAATCCTTCTGAGACTATTTTTGATTTTCATCCTTCCTAGAAGGATCCTGCCAAGATTGTATGTGCATGGGAAGGTATTGTTGATTGCACTTTGGGTGGTACAAATGACATTCCGCTTTTTGTGGCATCTCACGATTCTCTTTCCATTGGCTATATTATGAGTATTTTCTTTATCTAACAGATACTTTTCTCCTTGAATCTTTTTTCTTTCTCCATAATAAATTATAATTTTTTATTTTATTTTCAGAGCGAGAAGATGAAAGATTTGCCTTTGCCAGTTGAGTCAATTGTTTTATTTGATGCCCTCAATCCGGATGTTTCCACTTCACCATATAGTGACCTTGGTTATCCTCATACTAGCTAAGGCTTCGAGGAGTCCTTAATAACTCATCAGTCTCCTGCTCATTCATCTTATCTCTTGAGGAATTCTATGACAACTTCTAAAGTAGCTTCCGCCCGAGCTTCCTTCAATCCAAGTGCAGATCTTATTTCTTGGAGGAGTTTTCAAGTAACCTATTCTAGTAAGATGTTCTCGAGCATCTACTAGCTCGATTCCCGCATATACTTGATCGGATGATTATTAAGATGCCCTCACCAAAACCTTTTTTCTAGATCGACTCCCGAGCCTTGTTCTCAAGCTGCACAATCTTTCTTTCTATTCTTTGTGAGCAAAGGACTTGGAGAGATTTAGAGGTGAGGTAGGCTCCCGAGTCTCCTTTTAGTGCTAGGCTAGATCTTCTAAGTTCTAATTTTTATTTTGTTGCACTATGTTCGGAAGTCGATGTATGTAAGTATGAAGATGAAACTTTTTCGGTACAACTTTCGGATCTTGACGAGATCGCAAGCAAATTGAAGACCCAATTTCGGGATCTAGAGTCCCAGCTTCAGGACTTAGAGTCAACTACCCAAGATGTTAGGAAATTGAAAGCTAAAAATCTTAAGATTCGGGATACTGCCATTGCTAACATGGAGGCTTTAGCTATACCCCCTCTTCAGTTTGATATGTCATGACCTTTAGATCATAGCTTTTTGTAGTTTTTCCATATACTGTATCAGAAAAATCATTTAAATATATTTCATTTATCATGATAGAGTTTCTTTTTAGCCTTATTGATTGCCTTTAATTTGAATGATTCCTTAAAACCCAATGTTTAACATTGACTCTCAAGTTGTTCAAATTAATACTCCAAGACAACAATAGGCATAATAAAAGAGCAAACATGAATTTTTTTTAAAGAAAAAACATGTTTTTTTCAATTTCTCGCAAGCCAACACTTGAATTCATACTTTTTACACATGAATCCATAATTTTTTTAACAAAGAAGAAATTTATTCAAATATAAGTGAAAGTTTGACATTTTATTAATAATCAGATTGCTTTTAATGAAAAGTATAAAATTTTAAAAAATAACAATAAATCTTTTTTGTCAGAGAAAGCATAACAATTGTTATTTTTATAGATAAAATGTAACTTTCTGAGGTTTGAGTGCTTATACTCAAGTGCCTCAATCACTTTTAAAGTTGAAAGTATAACTTTTCGAGTTTGAGCACTTATAGTCGGGTGTCTCGATTACTTTTAAAGTTGAAAGTATAACTTATCAATTCTGAGGACTTATAGTCAGGTGCCTTGATTACTTTTAAAGTTAAAAGTATAACTTTTCGGGTCTAAGGACTTATAGTCATGTGCCTCATTCACTTTTAATGATAAAGTGTAACACTCGGGTGCCTCGTCACGTGGGTCATCCAATTTATTGGCACATTTGATCTACCAGGACTTGAAATCGAGTGCCTTGTCACTTGGGTCATTTAGAGTGGACCACCATCTTGGGTGGATTTTTAATCCATCAATTCTAGTGTCTCCTCCCTTGGTCATCCAATTTCTTGTCAAGAGATACTCTTTAGAAATTAAACCACCATTTTCGATGGACCACCATCTTGGGTGGATTTTTGATATTTTCATCTTTACAGTTTTGAGATCTTTTGATGGTAGAGCCAGTATTTGGGTTGTCCATCATCTTGTTTTGATGAAGCTTGTGTAACACATCTCATAGTTTCGACATGAGCATCAACTATTAATTCTTGATGTTTGCTTGTTGTATGTTACTAAAGCATTTTTTCTTGAATAGACTAGTGTGGCCCTTGATCGTGTTTCTTGAAATCTAGTATGAGTCTTCTTCCTTTTTGCCTTCACGTGGCTTTAGTAGAGCATCAACCATAGTTGCAACAAATGTGTTCTTTTCTGCATTATCATAGTAAGATAGTTGTGGATAAAGTAAGTAGGGCTATAATATTCTTTTTGGATTGATGTCACACAAGATTTTGTCATGGCGTCATGATCTTTAGCCCTTTTTAGTAGCTTTCTATGTCACGAAGGACTTGAGGGAGATCATCCCTTAGTCTTCATGTATTTTTCGCCACTTTCCTTAGTTTTAATCATCTTGATCATCACAATAACTAAGGTTCGCTCGATAAATCACTTCAGAGCTCGAAAAGGAGTGTGCCCCCTAGAGGCCAAACCCTAGGAGGTTAACCTTTGAGTTCTTCTTCTTTTGCTCATTTCTTTTGTTCTGGTCCTCACTTTCTTCAGTTGTTAGTCTTATGTTAAGAAAGGAACTCCATTGGCATAAGTTTGAAGAGTTGAAGGTTTTTTTTAAACAGAGCATCCTTCAGGCTTTCTTAAGGAGTTGCTTCTTTGCCATCTTAAAAATTGAGTTTGTTAACCCCTTTGCCTCAATCATCCTCCCGGAAGGAGACCATTTTAAAGGGATCCATTAAACTCATCTACCAACTTTGGAGGATGGTTTGTCGAGAATATATATATATATATATATATATATATATATATATATATATATATATTCATAGATATTGTCTAGTAACCTTACAGAACTAGATTTATTAATTATATAAGCATTTATATATTAACACATGTGAACATATGTACGAATGAAAATATTTATGGGAATCGTATAATGTACTTCCCTCAATTTGAAAAGTTGGAATTATGGAGTCTTTATGCCCCCAATTTCCTTTACTTTCGAGTTTTCTTTACTTTGAGAAATCGAAAGTAAAGAAAACTTATTGGAATACTTCCTCAAAATTTTTATGCGGTTGCTTTATTGGTGGACTTTTGGTTTCCTATTTTAAAAGTTTTTATTTTCAATAACGTTTGTCAGTAAGACCTCTTTAGCTCTAGAAGCATTCACCGATGAAATCTTTGTTAGCCTTATGTTGTTTTCAGTGAAACTTGTCTACGTCAAGATTTTTAGTTATCCCTTTTCGTTACTTGTTTTTTGGTGTTCTCATGTTAGGTGAGATTTGTTTGAAAAAATAAGTGAAAAAGGTCCGACATGTATAATGTCGACGATAGACTGTTAAGAGTCGCCAGTTGGTTTTTTAAATTGTTGTACCAACACAACCAAGAAAAGGTTTGCACATTGAACCAGTGATGGGACACTGCTAAACGAGTCTGTGAAACTGAGATTCATTATAGTTCGGGGGCTTGATTATGTGGAGGTAAGGTGTTAGGCACCCCCCGACATCTGTGTTACCACAGTGACCGCCGCTTTTTAAGAAACTGTTATATGAATGTGTGTGTGTGTAGGTCAATGTGCTATTATTTTGAAGTAGTGCGAGGCCTCAGTTCGCACCTATATACACAAGGTTTGAATTTGTGTAAAAATTCAATTTTAAACAAGATATAGCAGCGATGTTTTATAAAAGAGGTTTTTCAAACTCTTGTGCTCAATAGTAATTGAGACCTTTTACACTCCCATTTTTATTAAGTGTTCGACTTGATTGTTTTTAATTTTCGAGATGCGAAGCATCTTCGAGAAAATAATGTACAAAATAGTGTCGAACTCCTCGTGGGTATGAAAACCGTCTAAGGAAATCCAAACACCGTGAATAATTTACAAGCTGCTTACAACTGAAAATGACCATCACGGGAACCGAATCTAGATCCAGTAGACTGAATCTGTGATCACATGATTCTTAGGCTCACATGATGCCGCAATTGATAAGAAAGTAGTAAGAATGTATATATATAAAAGCTGTAAATATATATATAGACATGATTAGCCACCACGAAGCACCTCCATGGGGGATCAGAAATGTAAATAAAGCTGTAAAAGCAATCAACCGCCATGGAGTAGACTCCAGGCGGGACAAAAAATAAAGAAAACTGTAAAGACGGTCAACCGCCACGACGTAAACTCCAGACGGTACTAAATGTATATATATATATAAGAGGTAAACGCACCGGATGTAAAATCCAGGCTCATCGAACAAAGTCTGACAACAGTTGATATATATAAGTATATTTATATATATTAAAACAATAAACACTCCGGATATAAAATCCAGGCTCATCAAACAAAGTTCGACACACAGTCCATATATATAAGTATATATATAAATAAGCAAGTAAACGCTCCAGACCGAAGTCTAGGCTCATCGAACAAAGTTCGACACACAGTTCATATATACGAAAACAAATAAATGCTCCAGAACAAAGTCTAGGCTCAATCGAGGCATAACTCGATAATTCTAGTCCATATATATATATATATATATATATATATACAAATTGAAAGGTGTGTGCAAAGATGAAGAGAAAGGCTTTAAAGTGTGTAAGAAGGCTTACAGTGGACTGCCAAAGAAGACTTCAATAACTTTAAATGGATGAACACTAGACTCCTGCCTGTAAAAATAGGACAGAATATAAGCTGACAAGTGTTTAAAATGAGAATGAGAAAGCACTCGGTTTATAGCGTGTACAGAAAAAATTGGACAGGGCATCCTCGTCGTTTCTCTCCCAAATAAGGCCACCCCAAGCCCCATATATATAGAGGGGGGTGCCACAGGTCTACCTGCGGCTTCCTGGGATACCTAAAATGCCCAGCAATATGGGTCTCGCCGTGTCAAAGTATGTACACTCGGACAATGCGATGTTCGCTCGGTCGTTCATAACTTTCAATCCGGGAGTCCGATGGAAGCATGCCATACCATTCCAGATAGATCTTTTCGAGAGCTACACAATGACATATGATTTGCCATTTTTTATTTTGGGAAGATGGGCCTGTGACCGAAATAGCATTTTTGGGTTTCCGTCGGGCAATCCAGTGAGCCGTTTTGTATAGTTTGCGCTCAAAAGTTAATATATGGTTCTTGTGGGACTTCTATTAAAGTAATTTGAGTTAAAATGAGTTGATTTGATGTGAGTTGAAGTTGATTTGGTAAAATGACCATTTTGCCCCTCCTGGGGTTATCTCCAGTTTTTGCGCAGTTGTAGCAGTCTTTTCTCAGGGTCATCTCTGAGGTTGGCCTGCTGTTGACTTTAACTTTCCTCAGGGTTATCTCAGAGGTTGGCTTGACCTCCTGGGGCTATCTCCAAGCTTTGATTTTGATCCCCCGGGGTTATCTCCGAGGTTTGGAACTGTTTTTCACGGGGTTATCTCCGGGGTTGGAAACTGGATCTCCTGGGGCTTTCTCCGGGGTTGAAATTGATGTTGTAGTCCTCCAGGGTTATCTCTAGAGTGTGAAAAAGACGCTTTTGTCCTCCTGCATAAGTTAGTAACAGAAAAAAAAAATTTGAGTGGCTACAGATGCCCCTCTTTATCATGTTCATGCAATTCAATGGAATGGACATGATAAAGATTACTAGACACTTAAAATATGACAAGGTATTTCTAATGATGAAAATCGAATGTAATGAATGTTTACGATGAATGTTAAAATGTTTTCGCAAATCGCAGTTTGCAAATCACAAATCGTATTTTGCATTTGGCCAATCGCACTTCGCAACTCGCACATCGCATTTCTCATATCGCATAGAAATTTGCAATGTAATGAATGTTATGATGAATGTTAAAATGTTTTCACAAATTGCTTTACCTTTGTCGATCATTGCTGATGCCTATACTGGTGTTGACTCCAATGGTTTGGCATTTAATCGTTGATGCTTGTTTGATGAAGATAAGTCGAGATGTTTTCTACATCTCTGATGGGTATGACGTTATGAAATCCCAAGACTTCCCCGATGTATACGCTGGTAGTTTGCAAAAGTGCCTACCTTGCTGATCTCCAATCTATTTTGGTTCCCACTCGAATAGTGGTATACGAAGCTTTCATCGCTGAACTGTCTTAATTTTACGCTGAATTGATGCCAATGGTTTTAGAATCCCGGATCTTCCAATACCTTCGCTCACCCTTTTTGAGGTGATTTGGAGTTTCATTTCATTTTTAGGGGTAGTTGCCCCATTTCCTTGAACGTGTGATTCGCAACCTGGCTGAACTGATAACTTGAATATCACTGACATCCCTGCAGGGTGTAACTCATTCTTTCGCTGCCCAGATTTGAACTTCAGTGTAGAGGCCTCAACTTGTGAGGACTTGACGCATGTTGATGGTTTAGATTTCATTCACTAAATCTTTCGTCATTGGCCTTCTTTCTTAAGAATTTTCCCCTTCTTTTGATAAGAGGCTTTATCTAGCCTTAAACTCCTTCCCTTTCTGGGAATCGAAAAATGCCCCAGTCCTTTTGCATGTTGTTGTCAGGGATTCATATGAGTAACTCTCTTTATTGACCAAATCGCGAGTGAATAATATCTGAATCGCCATTGAGATGATGACGGACCGTGCTGATGGCGCTGACTAGTGCATTTTTCACTTTAGGATGGTTGAAAAATTCCCCAGTGTTGAGTTTTTGCTGCTTTCGAGATTGCCCTAATCTTGTTGTAAGGGACCCAATACCCGGTTGTCGCCAATTTTGAAATTGCCCCAATCTTACTTGTTGTTTGGGGTAGTTGCTATAACAGATGGGATGATAAGATGCCGAGATCGCGAGAAGCTTTTACCTCTGTACCATAAGGTGGATTTGGGATTTGATGTTTACAGTTCTTTCTGGTAGAGATGTCGCTCTGTTAGAGAGATAATGCTCTAACTCATAGGGATACCAATGTTGCTGAGCAAGGATAGCGCTATATCTATCCGAGATATCTCATGTAGTTGGCATTGGATCTGTTAGCTCGTGTAGAAACCTTTGGGCAGGAGATCACATTGTTACCTCCTTCTTTTGATAGGGAATCCATGTTGGACTTGATATCCCGCATATACACTGATTTGTAGACGAACTTGTATTTTCCTCTACAGACTAGCTTAGCCATTTTATCATGTACAGTACACATTGTATATATCAAACAGCATTATAAATGGCAGGGAAATATATGTTGATTCACTTCCCTTTTAGTTGTGACTTGTTACTTGATTGATATCTGCTTGTTTCTCTAGGACTTTGTGATATGGATATATTCTGAACTCCTCCGTGATGGATGGACAGTGAGATGTCTCAGAATTTTTAGAATGGATAATCGATCTGCGTGTATTCCCTACCATCTTTGGTGTCTTGGGACTGATTTCTATATGTGGCTATGGATAGGAGTGTGTATGTTTTTGTTTTTTTGTGGTGAGACCGGACCATATAACATGGCTTCCTACGTACTCCCATGTATTGGGGAGATCAGGTCGACATAGTTCGCCCATGTACAGGGCGGATTGCAGATGAAAAGTTTAATCCAATGTACATGATAAATTGAAGGTGTGAAAGGTTTGATCCCTGGTGGGATAAACTGAAAGTGTGAAAGGTTTTAAAAACCTACGGGGAATGAAGGATCTGGTGATCCGAAACTAGGCTGTTAGTTAGAAAAGTGTTTTTCCCTAATGAGGGCAGATGAGTATGAAGCAAAGTTGTATGTAATGAAGGGTTAAAGAATTAGAATGATTGATGATCTGATGATCCAAAACCAAGATGTTCGCTTGATGGTAACCTAAGACATAGTACCATTTCACAGTGTCTGAATTGATGAGTTGCAAAAATTCATCGTCGTCCATTTACTGTAATTTGAAAGTGCCTCCTGACAATACCTCCTTGACAATAAACGGGCCTTCCCATTTTGAAGAGAATTTTCCTTTAGACTGAGCTTGGTTTTCAATGATCTTCTTCAAAACCAAGTTGTGTTGTTTGAACTATTGTAGTCGGACTTTTCTGTTGTAGGATCTTCTTTACATGTAGAGGATCTCTCATGTGTGGGCCACATACTCCCCCATGGATTTCATCCATAAGCCTTTGAGCTTAGTCCTCGTCCAGACATCTGAGGAGACCTCATCCTGCTTCTCTTTTGTAGAGTGCATCTTCGCTCAGGTAGAATTTCATAGGAAGTCGATGAATCAACCTTCTTTTAGTCGGGCTCGCCTCAACGAGTGTGGATCTATCTGGTAAGTGCTCATTGATATGTTGATATCAAGGGTGCTGGATGGGAGGTAGCTCATCTGATACTTCTCCAATGTAATTCCCATAGACTGGAACCTTTTGTTGGGCAAATGTGAGGGTTGGCATATCTTCCTTGTCATGTATGTTGATCAAGGAGGCTAAGGTTGCTAGCGCATCCACAAAATCATTCTTATTCCGAGGAATGTGGAGGAAGGATTTTTCTTCAAACTCCAAAGCCATCTATAGAACCTGCCGATGGTAAGGCAGCAACTGTAGAACCTGTTGAAGAGCATTTTTCTTTTTTCTTCTTTTTTCTTCTTTTTTTTCTTTTTCTTTTTTTTTTCTTTTTTTATTTATGCATTAGATCATGGAAAAAAGCCATATGTCTCACTGATAGGTAGCTCCGGCATTGATAAGGCTGAATGACAATCGTCTGTAGCAAAAGGTTCCCCAAGGAGTGATGAATGTCATTTTCTCATCATCCTTTTCAACAACCATGATTTGATGGTACCTCGCAGAGCAATCCGCAAAGGAGTATATGTCATACTGAGTCGTATTGTCAATGAGTATGTGGATAAATGTGACAGGAAAGCTATCTTTGAGACAAGCTTTGTTCAGATCACTGTAATCCACGCAAACTCGCACCTCTCCTCCCGATTTTGGCACGGGGACTATATTTGATAGCCATTTAGGGTATGTTGACACCATGATGATACCGATTTGAAACTGTTTCACAATTTCTTCTTTAAATTTTATCCTCCACTCAGGTTTTAATCGCCTGAGCTTTTGCCTGACTGGCTTGAATCCTCCTTTGAAGGGAAGGCGATGAATGACAATTTTAGTGGATAAACAGACCATATCTTCGTGAGACCATGCAAACACATCCTGGAATAGAGTCAATAGAGTAACCATGTCATTCCTTTTGTTTAGACTGAGGTCCGTACCAATCTGGATTTATTTGGGGTTTTCTAAGGTTCTGAGGTTTAAAAGAGGTGGTTTGATCAAGATTTGGCTTGGTTTGTCTTCGACCCATTCTTTGATCTCTTTAGGCATCTTATAGTACACTTGTACTTCCATCAAGTCTGAGTCCAACTTTAGATCAAAGTTACAGTCCTTGTGGAGAATAGGCACCTCATCAGAAACTCTAGGCACATCTAACTTTAGAGTACTGAACCAACATGCTCTCACTTAATATATGAAATTTTTCAATCACACAAAGTGTTTGCATGTAATGACAAAAGTAACTGCTAATATTGTACAGAAAAAGTAAGCAGTTATTGCTATCTACAAGGCAGAATGAGTTTCTGCCCGCTTTACCCTCGTCGACCAATCCAAGGAGTGCTGCTCCAATTATCGAGGGCAAAGTCCTAGTGGACTGCAGTGATAGAATGGTTGTCATCATCCTCCTTTTTCCCGAATGATGACCATTATATATGGGCAATCATCGTCTGGGGTGTATCTGTTTGTGTGTTCATCATGGACAATGATGCGTACATTGGACATCATTCTGACAATGTCTTATTTAATTCTTCGTTCCTCTTCTTCCATTGCGGGATCTGGAACTAGGATTTATTTCTCCTTCACCAATATCGGTTTAGGAAATAACATAGTCATTACATAGGCAGTCACATTTATCGGAGACCGTACAGGCTCAGGAACTGTAGGTGGAGATAATCGCCGTTTGGCTGAAGCTGAAGGAATCTATCTGTGCTTATGAGAATTCCTGCGACTGGAACAAGCAGTATCCAGACCTTGGGTTCCTCCTTGTGCAGAGGATTCAGCATGTACGGGTATCCTTGTACCCTAAGTAGATTGGTGTAGTTATTTAAGTAGAACAGCCACATCTATGATTTATTTACTTAATTTGTTGAATTCTTCGCGAGAAACTGGATTCAGATCAGCCTGGTCAGATGAAGACATAATTGTCTGTAGGTTCGCGTCCTTTTTGGATTTTGACCGGGTTACTGGACTAATTATATCCCTACAAAAAAACTGATGTAGTTTAGTCTTAGTGAATGTAGCAATATTACGTAATGTATCCGTTTAGGAGTATCGTCCTGCGAAACAGATGTTAGTTGACAAGATAGCATGTCAGGTTTTGATATAAAGGGAAAGAAATGACACATATTCCTTCATATTTTCCATTACATTGAGATTTACATGGAAATGAAATTACAAGTAATTAAATTTACAAGTAATTGAAATATGAAAGTATGAAGAGACTTTCCTCCGCGTTTGGTTTATCAGAGGCTGGCCTATTTTAGGTAACTCTCGCGGTTTTTTGGCATGAAGGTTCCCAAATCATCACAATTTACTTGACGGGAAATTAATCCAGTCTTTCAACTGGAGCAAATTTGGGTGCTGCCTTTCCTGAGCTTCGTTGGAATTAGTCTTCCTACGAGTCCAGTAATCAAACACCGACAGGATAGCCTCCTGGTGGAGAGACCACACAACATACATTCACATACATTGCGTCTCACTGTATGGAAATGATGACATGTGCGAAGCACTAATATCACAGATAGATATGGTCCGAAGCACTAAGTGCAGTAAGTAAATGCATTAGTACACATTCATTCAAATGTAAATGCAACATCCACACACAAACAGATAAAAGTTTTGAAAAGCTTGTAATAGCGGCTTAAGTCCTCTTACTGGTATCCCCGGCAGAGTCGCCACCTGTCGACATCGAGATTTTTTGTTATCCCTTTTCGTTGCTTGTTCTTTGGTGTTCTCATGTTAGGTGAGATTTGTTTGAAAAAATAAGTGAAAAAGGTCCGACATGTATAATGTCGACGATGGACTGTTAAGAGTCGCCAGTTGGTTTTTTAAATGGTTGTAACAACACAACCAAAAAAATGTTTGCACATTGACCCAGTGATGGGACACTGCTAAACGGGTCTGTGAAACCGAGATTCATTACGGTTCGGGGGCTTGATTATGCAGAGGGAAGGTGTTAGGCACCCTTCCCCCCCCCCCCCGATATTCGTGTTACCACGGTGACTGCCACTTTTCAAAAAACTGTTATATAAATGTGTTTTTGTGTGTGTGTGTAGGTTAATGTGCTATTATTTGGAAGTAGTGCGAGACCTCGTTCGCACCTATATACACAGGGTTTGAATTTGTGTAAAAATTCAATTTTAAACAAGATATAGCAGTGATGTTTTATAAAAGAGGTTTTTCAAATGCTTGTGCTCAATAGTAATTGACACCTTTTACACTCCCATTTTTTTTAAGTGTTCGACTTGATTATTTTTAATTTTCGAGATGCGAAGCATCTTCGAGAAAATAATGTCAAAAATAGTGCCGAACTCCTCGTGAGTATGAAAACCATCTGAGGAAATCCAAACACCGTGAATAATTTACAAGCTGCTTATAACTGAAAATGTCCATAACAGGAACCGAATCTAGATCCAGTAGACTGAATCTGTGATCACATGATTCCTAGGCTCACATGATGCCGTAATTGATAAGAAAGCAGTAAGCAGGTATATATATAAAAGTTGTAAATATATATACAGACATGATCAGCCACCATGAAGCACCTTCATGGGGGATCAAAAATGTAAATAAAGCTATAAAAGCAATCAACTGCCATGGAGTAGACTCTAGGCGGGACAAAAAATAAAGAAAGTTGTAAAGACGATCAACCGCCACGAATTAAACTCCAGACGACTCTCAACGTAAAGAAAGGTGTGTGCAAAGATGAAGAGAAAGGCTTTAAAGTGTGTAAGAAGGCTTACAGTGGACTGCCAAAGAAGACTTCAATAACTTTAAATGAATGAACACTAGGCTCCCACCGGTAAAAATATTACAGAATATAAGCTCACAAGTGTTTAAAATGAGAAAGCACTCGGTTTATAGCGTGTACAGAACAAATTACACAAGGCTTCCTCGTCGTTTCTCTCCCAAATAAGGCAACCCCAAGCCCCATATATATAGAGGGGGGTGCTGCAGGTCTACCTGAAACTGCCTGGGATACCCATCAATGTGAGTCCTGTCGTGTCGAAGTACGTACACTCAAACAACGCAATATTCGCTCGGTCATTCATAACTTTCAATCCAGGAGTCTGATGGAAGCGTGCCATACCATTCCGGAAAGATCTTTCCGAGAGATACATAATGACATAGGATTTGCCCTTTTTGATTCTAGGAAGATGGGCCCGTGACCAAAATAGCATTTCTGGGTTTTCGTCAGGCAATCCGGTGAGCCGTTTTGCGTAGTTTGCGCTCGAAAGTTAAGAATGGTTCTTGTGGGACTCCTATTGAAGTAATTTGAGTTGAAATGAGTTGATTTGATGTGAGTTGAAGTTGAGTTGGCAAAATGACCATTTTTCCCTTCCTGTGGTTATCTTCGGTTTTCGCGCAGTTGTAGCAGTCTTTTCTCAGGGTCATCTCTGAGGTTGGCCTGCTATTGACTTTAACTGTCCTTAGGGTTATCTCTGAGGTTGGCTTGACCTCCTGGGGCTATCTCCAGGCTTTTATCTTGATCCCCCGGGGTTATCTCTGAGGTTTAGAACTGATTTTCCTGGGGTTATCTCCGGTGTTGGAAACTGGATCTCCCGGGGCTCTCTACGGGGTTGAAATTGATATTGTACTCCTCTAGGATTATCTCCGGAGTGTGAAAAAGACACTTTTATCATCCTGCATAGTTAGTAACAAGAAAGCAAAATTTTTAGTGTCTACAAAACTCTTCCTATAGTTCTCTTGCTTCGAGTTATGGACATACCCTTCACGAATTGATCTATACCTCCCCAGCAGAGTTGCCAAAAAAATATGGGCAACGAAATCATACCTTGTTAGGGTTAGGGTTTCATGTTGGCTGAGGAGGATAGAAATCAACGTAGAGTACTAAATTGATTGATGAATTGAAGAGGGGAGAAGAACAGATGAGCAATTACACCACTGACACGTGACAGAACTCATAGGATCCGAGAGCCTTATTAGGGTATCTAGGATACATAGAGCCTTCTTGAGTGTCTACGGTTGAAAGAGAATTCATAAATCTCTAATCTTCCAAAAGTCCCTTCTTCATGTAATGGAAGGAATTTTTATAGATTTTCCTGGAAAATGGTCACATGCCAGGCACATGGCCTGAGGGAAATTCTAGAAATACCCTTAATTGTCAGAATATTGCCTATATCATCCAATCCTTTTATCCACCAATCCAATCCCTCAATTAATTCCCAAAATGAGTTGCCACTATAAGCCTTCTACCTTGAGATTCATGGAGGCTCCTCCACGATATCATGTTTCAAAGTTCTTGTTGCTCAAACCATGTTTTCCTGCTTGTAAGACCCCAACTTTTATAAATAAAGTTGAATTTTCTATAAATATCATTTTTGAATATTATGGAGTAAATTTGATATAATGCTATAGTTGTGGGTAATATTTATAAATTTTGCAAAATACGCAAGTTGTTATATAATATTCGATTGGTCGGGGAATATTCGTTTTAACAGGGAATATTAATATAACGGCACAATCATTGGTGGACCCCACAACAAAATTATTGTCAGATTGAGAAAACGACAAAAATACTTTATAAAAATAACGACGAAAGTTTTACCGTTAACTGTTGAAACACCCGGTGTTAAAAGTACAGTAATACGCGTGGTTGCATAGTAGCACACCGTATTGATTATTGATGCTTACGTGAGAAGTCACTTAGTTTTGTTCAATTATTGCTACAGTAATTACTGCATAATATCTCACGTTATTTGATTCAATTATTATCAATATTTTATATATTATTAAATCAATAATTGAGACGATAAAGTTATTAATAATATTATTTGCAATATTAACGATGTCTAGAAGTTCTATCAAGGAGAGGTTAGATAATCTAATTGCGCGCCAATAGGGAAAAATCCTTATTGGAAAGCCCCATCTTTCCTGGGAACGACCTGGTCGATTAATATTGTGAATTATAATAATGGTGATAAATGTTGTTAGAATTATTAAGGTGATTTTTATGAAGTTTTGTTTATTTTATGGACCCTCTTTTACCCATTTTTCAAGATAATCGGTAGAAAGTTATTCGGTATATATATAATATATCACAGATTAGGGGGGTTATACACGGGTTATATATATATATATATATATATGAATTGATTTGAAAAAGTTTGGCAGGGAGTTCAATTGTGGTTATTATTATTATTATTATTATTATTATTATTATTATTATTATTATATATATACATGTTATAATTTGAGGTTTGGCAAGGAGGATACTCACGGGGGTGACAACCCGTGAGTTATCAGCTGGCACGTTGTATATATATATAATATATAATATATATATTTTATTTAAAGTTTCGTTTTATTAGAATATTTTATTGCATAGTGCCTTTCTATTCTCCTATAAATAGAAGTTCATTCCTTCATTATTTCTTACGAATTCACTGAAACTCTAGAGAGAGAAAATTATAGAGAGAAAAAAGAAAAGTATTCTGCTACTTCACTACTCTTATATCCAGTTTCTTTTACGGTAAGGGGTATTATTTATTTTGTATTCATGAAGAGAACTTCTGTTATTTCATTATTTATTATTCTGTTGGAATAAACTGTATACGCGGGCTACCCTATACTTGGTGAAATTCTTTTGTTATTCCATTCTTTATTATTCTGTTGGAATATCCTGTCTGTGCGTTTTACGCTGGACCTGGTTCTATTCTTTATTATTCTGTTGGAATATCATGTTTGTGCGTTTTACACCGGACCTATTTTCATCTTTATTATTCTGTTGGAATATCCTGTATGAGCGTCTTATGCCGGACCTGGTTCCATTATTTATTATTCTGTTGGAATAACTTGCCTGTGCGATCTATCGCATGCTTGGTGATTTTTTTTGTTATTCCATTCTTTATTATACTCAGTTGGTTAAAATTTTGACTTCTATACTCCATGAAATTAGTGGAATATCCTTGATATTTGTGCTTCATCCAGTATCTCTTCATGGAAATATTCTTCTGATCATTCTTGAATTTTACTCTACAAAGAAGTATCATGTTGACAATTTGGAAGTTATAAATTCCTGGATAAATTAATTCTTGAACTTGTTTTATTGAATTCTTATATCATTGTCATCATCCTCATGTTTATATTTTATTGAAATTCATATATGGCCTGTAGTGCATAGATGGACTTGGTATGATTATGACCAGGGATTTTTCAGTGCAATCATGACCGTAATGTTACAAATGATGTGGTGAAAGTCCTCATTGGCCCGTAGTGCATTGATGGACAGTTGTTGGCATGATCATGACCATTGATGAATACACGAATATCCTTGGCCCATAGTGCATGGTTAATTTGTGGTCATGATACTAAAGAATATCCTTGGCCGTAGTGCAGGGGTGATTCGATGATGTGGATTATTTATTAAGCTGAGTCCCAGTGATAAAAGTGATGAAAAACCTTTTAAATCATAAAAGATAATAGATTTTATTCTCTACTTGACTCTTTTAATGGATTGCTTGTTCCACTGCGGTTAAACTTAATGTCTATTGTATTTTATCAGTTTAACATTATTGAAGACTAATGATAATTTATTCTGCATTATCTTAATTATAATATTTCTTACTGGGCTAGTTGAGCTCTCCCTTTCTTTCACTATTCTCTTCAGGAAATGAGAACGTAGCCGGGACTAGTCTGGGAACGGAGTGACGATCTAGATGATAGTATTAGTAGTCCTCACTATTCTGTTAAATAGTGTGATAATAAATGTAATGAGAAATTATTCTGAGAGTGGATATTGTCTAGAAGATAGTATTTGTATTAAAACTCACAGCTCTCTTGTTGTATATTAAAGATTGTATTTGTATTCTGTACCATATATTTGGTAACTCGGAATAGGTGATGTATACCTATTTTGGGGGCGTCACAGTTGGTATCAAAGCTTAGGGATATGATCCCTGGCTAAGATGTGAGACTAGAACTAGGAGGGGAGAGACGGGGAATTCCTTCGCTAGTATGACCTACCTAAGTTTATTTGGTGTTTAATTTGTCGGTCAGAGTATAGGGATAATATGTTATATTTTAATTAACCCTTGTTTCGTGGTAGTATCTAAAAATGACATCCGAGAATGTTGAGAATAGCAATGGAGCACAGGAGACCATTGAGTCTCCACAGATCAATAATCAGGATAATATGCATCAGGAAGGCGACAATCTCAGGCAAACAACAACACTGACCAGATGACGAACGATGGAATATTCAGAGGCTTTATATAATTCATGCAACATCAGGCAAGAGCGGCTCCTGTCCAAAATACAGGTAGAAACACTGGAAACTCTCGGACGGTCACCGTTAAACTGTTCAAGGAGTTGGGACCACCGGAGTTTATTGGAGAGCCAAAACCTCTTAAGGCGGAAGCATGGATAAAGCAGATCACCAAGATATTTGATGTCTTAGGATGCTCCGAGGAGCAAAAGGTGCCAATTTCCACCTTTATGTTACGAGGAGAGGCAGATTACTAATGGAAATCGGTAAAACGTACTCAACATGCCGCACTAAAGATGTCTTTGGAGAAGTTCCAAGAACTATTCAACGACAAGTACTTTCCCGAAAGTATTCGTCATATGAAAGAGGTAGAGTTCATCAAGCTGGAGCAGAATAACATGATTGTGTCGCAGTACGAAGCCAAGTTTGTCGAGTTGTCCTGATTTGCGTCCCACTTAGTTCATAATAAAGAGAGAATGACGTGGATGTTTTTAAGAGGTTTGAAGCCGGAGATACGTCAATATCTTATTTTTTATAAACTTTGTTTGTATTCAGATGTTGTAAATAGGGCTCAGTTAGTGGAGCATGATAACGAGTCAACGCAACTAAAAGAGAGTAGCCGACAAAATGATAATACCAGTGAGAGCAGTCATCGAAGCGGTGACAACAAGCGTGGAGGGAATTAATAGACCAGAAATGGTAACCACTTCGGTGGTAATCAGGGCCAAAATAATAAGAATGCACATTTCAAGAAGAGGAGATTCAACAATGATGGAAAGACATCAGCACCAGCACTCGTTGTTAAGGAAGGACAACGAACACCTATCATATGCTTCAAATGTGGAGGGGAGGGACACATCAGTCCAAACTACGTGATGTCGTCCAAAGCATGTTATAATTATGGAAGAGAATGTCACTTAGCTCGATTTTGTCATTCACCGAAGATAAGTTCAGCTAGGATGGAGGCACCAAAGGCCGTCCCAAAAAAGTCAAAGCCGGTAATGCAAGGGAGAGCGTTTGTTGTGACCTCCCAGAAAGTAAGGAACCAAAACGAGGTCATCACAGGTAAGCTTATCATAAACTCTAGCAAAGTTTATACCTTATTTATTATCGGTTCTATCCATTTTTTTATTTCTCCTACTTGCGCTCAACGATTAAAATTGACTCCGGAGAAATTAGACTTTGACTTATCTATGGCAACTCCGTTGGGAGAAACCTTCATTACATCCACTGTTTATAAGTCTTGTTTGGTTCAAATCAGTACCCTCACATTACCTATTGATCTTATTTCATTGAAAATACTTGCATTTGATGTGATTCTAGGGATTGATTGGTTAACTACTCATCATGCTAAAATTAATTGTTTTTGTAAGGTTGTTAGCTTTCATATTCCTAATCAACCTATTATATGAATTTAAGCAACCAAACCATTAAAATCAATCATGGTCATCTCAAGCCATAAAGCTATTCGTTTATTAAAAAACGGATGTCAAACTTTCTTAGCTCATGTCACGGATCTAAACAAAAATACATCAGTTTTGAATGATATTTCTATTGTTAATAAATTCCCTGACGTATTCTCTGAAGAACTTCCTAGCCTACCCCCAGAGCGTGAAATTAAATTTTGTACCGACCTTGAACTAGGTACAAAACCCATTTCCAAAGCCCCATATCGAATGGCTCATGTTGAACTTCAGGAGTTAAAGACCCAATTGCAGGAATTGTTAGACATCGGTTTTATTCGTTCTAGTACGTCTCCTTGAAGTGCTCCTGTACTATTCTTGAAGAAGAAAGATGGGAGTATGCGACTTTATATTGATTATCGGGAGTTGAATCATGTCACCGTCAAAAATAGGTACCCATTGCCACGTATCGATGACCTGTTTGACCAGTTGCAAGGAGCCAAATTCTTTTCAAAGATTGATCTTCGTTCTGGATATCACCAATTGAAGATTAGAACCGATGACATTCCAAAGACGGCTTTCAGAACTCGGTATGGGCATTATGAACTCCTAATTATGTCCTTTGGATTGACTAATGCTCCTACTGCCTTCATGGATATGATAAACCGAGTATTTAAGGAATATTTAGATTCACTTTGTGGTCGTCTTTATTGATGACATCCTTATTTATTCCAAAAGCCGTGAAGATCATGAGCAACACTTGAGGCTGATACTCCAAAAGATTAGTGAATACAAGTTTTATGACAAGTTAAAGAAATGCGAGTTTTGGCTTGAGGAAATAGCATTCCTTGGGCACGTAGTATCAAAGTCATGGAATATCTGTTGACCAGGCAAAAATTGAAGCAATTCAAAGCTGGGAGCAACCTAAATCAGTGACCAAAGTACGTAGCTTTCTCGGTTTAGCTGGTTATTATCGGAGATTCGTGGAAGGATTTTCTTGAATCGCTACTCCATTAACTTAGCTGACTCAGAAAGATACAAAGTTTGGTTGGAGTGAAGAATGTGAGAAGAGTTTTCAAGAACTCAAGAGGAGACTCATTTTAGCACCTGTTCTGACAATACCATCTGGCTCTGATGGATTTGTCATCTTCAGTGATGCTTCGGGCAAAGGGTTGGGATGTGTTCTCATGCAACATGGGAAAGTCATAGCCTATGCCTCACGACAACTCAAAGAATATGAGAGGAATTATCCTTCTCATGATCTAGAGTTGGCAGATGTTGTCTTCGCACTTAAAATTTGGAGGCATTACTTGTATGGGGAGAAAGTGGAGATCTTTACGGATCATAAAAGCCTCAAATATTTCTTCACTCAAAAGGAAAAGAAAACGTGGTAGCTGACGCATTGAGTAGAATATCATATGCAAGTACGAGTACGATATTGTCAACGCAAAGGCCCATTTTGTGTGACTTGCAAAGGATGGAGATAGAGTTAAAGACTCCAGGGACTCATGTGATGATGGCGAATATACGAGTAGAACCGATGTTAATTGATTGATAAAGTTAAAGCTGTTCAAGCTACAGACATGGAGCTGATTCGTATGAGGAAAAAAGTGCAAGAAAGTGCTATGCTTTAAGTAAGAATCGATGAAGAAGGAATACTTCGAGTCAACTCCAAACTTTGTGTTCCTAACGACCCTGATTTAAAGTATAAAATCATGATGGAGGCGCATAACACACCGTTTACAATCCATCCTAGGAGTACCAAAATGTATCATGATCTTCGTCATACATTTTGGTGGAGCAATATGAAGAGAGAAATAGCGATGTTTATCTCAAGGTGTCTAACTTGTCAACGAGTTAAAGCGGAGCATCAAGTACCAAAAGGTTCATTGTAATCACTTGAAATTCAAGAATAGAAGTGGGAGCACATTACCATGGATTTCATTACTGGTCTTCCTAAGGTTTCTCAAGGCATAGATTCGATTTGGGTCATTATTGATAGATTGACCAAGTCTACTCATTTCTTACCGATACGAGAAACTTATATGCTTGAACGTCTTGCTCGTATGTACATAAACGAGATTGTAAGACTGCATGGTATATAGTATCCATAGTTTTTGATCGAGACGTAAGATTCACTTCACAATTTTGGGTTAGTTTAAAGAAAGTTATGGGCACAGATTTACGATTTAGCTCGACATATTATCCTCAGACGGACGGGCAGTCAGAGAGGACTATTCAAACTCTTGAAGATTTATTAAGACTCTGTGTCCTTGACTTCAAGGGAAGTTGGGATAAGTTCTTACCATTGGTGGAGTTTTCCTATAACAACAGTTATCAAGCAAGTATTGGCATGGCTCCATTTGAGGCGTTGTATGGAAGAAAGTGTCATTCTCCAGTATGCTGGGATGAGGTGGGTGAAGCAAAGTTGTTGGGACTGGAGTTGGTATAAATGACTATAGAAAAGATTCAAACGATCCGACAACGTATAAAAACCTCACAAGACCAACAAAAGAGTTATGTAAAGGATGTGGAATTCGATATTGAAGATCATGTGTTGTTACGTGTTGCTCCATGGAAAGGAGTTACGAGATTTGGAAAGAGAGGAAAGCTCAATCCTCGATTCATTGGCCCATTTTTAATCCTCGATCGAATAGGAACTGTGGCCTATAGACTCGCTTTACCGCCAAGTATGTCTCGTGTTCATAATGTTTTTCATATATCCATGTTACATAAATATGTGAAAGACCCAAACCACATTATTGAGTTAGAAACGGACGAAATAGCGGAAGATATAACGTATGAAGAGGTTCATGTTCAAATCTTGGATAAGAAGGAACATATTCTACAATCCAAGGTTATACCTTAAGTCAAAGTTTTGTGGAGAAACCACGATGTTGAGAAAATGACTTGGGAGTTAGAATCTGAAATGAAATCAAGGTATCCTTACCTCTTTGACATACCTATTTTGAGGGCGTCACACTGCTCTTCCTTCTTTATTTGAGAATCTTGTCGCCAAAAAATCTAGGAAGAACTTAGCATAAAACATGGGAGGTCGCGCCTTAGGTGGCCGAACACTAAGGGCCCTAGGTTTGAGTTTCCTTCGGTTATTTTAGTTCATTTTGGCCTTTCTTGGTCATTTTTCATCCTTTCCTCATAATTTTTTGTCCTGTAAGAATCTCGATCTTCTTGTCATGGAGATTCTAAGGTTAATCATTTGTTAGAGTTTTATAAGATTTTAGTTTCTTTCCATAGTCCGAGCTCATTGCTTTGTCACTGCCTCAATCAAAACCCTTTTGGTGCACAAATTAAGAAAATAAGGAAGCGCACCCTCTAAGGGTCGCACCCTCTAAGGGTCAATCCCTAGGAGTGCCGAACCCTAAGAGGTACTTTGGCCTTCTATTGTTCATCTTTTGTTCGTTTTCCTTGTTTTGCTCCAATAGTTCTAACCAAATTTAGTCGAGGAAGAGATCGATTTATCTTTTCTTTAAAGACGAGCCATCTTTGAGTGGTTGATCCCTAGGATGGCCAAACCCTTTTTTCTCATTTAATGTCCCGTTCATTAATTATGGTCTATTTAATTTATTGTTGTCTTTTTCGTTATTCATTTAATTATAATGTGGACCCTAATATGTGCATTTAATTCAATTAGGTCATGTGAACTCTAACTTACACTTGGGCCCATAATTGCAATTTATGTTCAACATAAAATTAATTAACATATAATTCATTTTTCTTTATCTTTTTAGTTGTGGTAAGAAACTCATACATGTTGTGATGCCCCCAAATTCATGTACTTGAAACCCGAACTCGGTGCTTCACGATACCATTTCTATGAGCGGAATAATACTAATAATAATAACAATAATATAGATACCCAACTTAATTTATACATCAAAGTCTAATCCCCTGGTACGCGACCTTTAAACATTCATTACATGATAATTAATAATTATCATCGTCTTAATAAAGTCTAATTATTACATAAGAGAACACAAAGTTATTCTACCAGCTTTCCTTTCCCTTTGTTCATGGCAAAGCTTTCTGGTTGATCACACTTAGCTGAAAACATTTAAATTAAGCAAGAATGAGCATTTGATTGCCCAGCAAGTAATAATAAACAATAAGCTTAGCTGAACGAAGTAAATGTTTTCTTGGAATGACACTTCTACAACGAATCAATTGTTGTGAAGTAAGTTGAACCAATAATAACAACATATCAATTCTATATCCAATTTTTGAAACTATGTACTGACTATAACTGGAGATCATTCGACAGACTATGAACATTATTTTTTATTTTTGATAAGGTCCAACCAAGGGAGTGGTTACGTCCAGTATGTTAAGCAGAACTTCATCTGCAAACCGTCATAACTTACAAGCACGAGAGGTGATCAGCACATTATGCCCTACATGCAAGAACGAGATTATCGTTCCTCTTATCCGCCTTTGGCGCACAAAAGTTTCCAATGTATGGGATGTTCATACTTAGTCGGGAATCCGAACCAAAATAATTTGGTTAGATACAATAAAGTTCTATCTTGTTCAAAAATATTTTTAAGTTTGTGTCTAGCTGGATCAAATAGTTTAGACGCCTTTAAGTCAATGTATACATACTGGAAATCAATAAGTATGTATCAACATGTGATTAAATACAATGATTATCTAAGTGAGGACACTTGGATAGCCATATTTAGAAATTAACGAACAGAATAAATATCTGAATTGTACAATAGTACGGTATTTATAAACAATGATTGGATAATTTAAGAATTTGTATGAATACAAAAGATTGGATACATAATCGATAATAATAGAGATAATAATCTGGCACAATAATAGTATAATTCTGAAACTTTCTTACTCATGTCCATTGCATAAAGGAAATGCAAAGTTAAGATACTTGCCTGAGCTGCTGCTTACTAGTACGCAACTTAGTTTTATCTTTTATATCACAACCTATCATTAATAAAATCATTTATTCGATTAGAATAACATTCTATAACACATAGTACTGCTATTTACAGTGAGCACATAACCTAATCACATTCTCACATATGTTTAGCAGTTATTGAATCATAAACAAACACATATCCAGTCCATTTATCTAAGTCTGGATCAATTTTTGAAATATTTTGGTGTACCGACGACTTTATCGGGTAATTATCGAGTCTAAAACTCTATTCTGTAGTTTAATATTACTCTAGATATTTTAAATATCAGTCGTATTATTTTTCATATCTTTATAATAATTTTTAAATACTTATTATAATTTATCATGATTTTTTCAAACACTTGAATCATTTTTAAATAATTTAAATATTAAATAATTCAATTATCATTAATATTAAATTATTAATGAAACCATTGCCAAAATATTAAAGTTATTTATAATAACTCAAAATATTTTTAAAACATTTTTATTACCCTTAAATGATTTTTAAAACATTTAAAATCATTTATAAAAAATTACTATTAATATTTAAATATTAATGTATTATTTATCAAAAAATTAATTGTGACGCCCCCAAAATAGGTCCAATCCATTCAACCTATTCTGAGTTGCCAAATACAAGGTACAGAAAACAACTACAACTTTAATACTATAATTGTCGTGCAAAATACTATAACACATGTTGCGAGTTTTGATACAAATATATACCAATTGTGACTTTGGACACCAACTTGGAAAACACGTCACAATGGCACCTTACATAAAGGTACAGTCAATAACTTTTTTAGAAATTAAAATCTTTGGAAAATGCTTAAGGAAACCTTCGTACATAAGAGGCCATGCGTCTAGGTTATGATAGATATCATATGCCCACAGAATTATCCTTGGTTGACCCAATAGACCCCAAAGAAAAACGAGAAGATTTCTATCATATTCTTTCCAATGGTGAGTCTTCCCTTGACATATCATTATCTCCACTGTCTCTAATTGAGAATTATACTTCAACCAAACACCAAGATTATATAGGTAGTGCTCGTAGATATACTCAGCAAGTAGATGTGCACAACCCTGTCTTATGATGACACGAAGTTGCATGTCATTAGACATCTTGTATGATAATGGCAAAACACCCTTCCAACGTTGGGTTTGCCTCACCCTATATGATTCACCAAATATAACTACTAAATAATGTATAAAATACAACACACTTTTATATACTGTTAGGGAGAACCTCCACAGTTAGAGACCACCGTTCTATTTCCCTGTTACCCCCGCTCGACCCAGCTACACTCTTATTACCTGAAAAGAATTGTGAAGCAAAAGGGTGAGCACAAATAGCCCAATATGAATATCATGACTAAGGATAACTAAATTTTCAATAGCCTTCATCAGTAATAAATCAGAGATTTAGAACATATGGTAGATGATAAAACTTTTCAACCATAGTTGCAGCGGAACGAGCAATCCATTAGAAGAGTCAAATAGACCATAAAGTCAATTATCTTCTCCATGTTAAAAGTTCATCAACAATGTTTTATCCCTGTAACATCAATCAACAGTTCCTATCCAAAATCATGTGAATAACTCATAATCATAATTGTGGTTCTAAATTCCTCTTCACACCCAGGACGAAGATAATTTTCATCACTTGTCTTTACCTGAAACATCAAAGACCATGGTTATACCAAATCACAGTTAATGTTCATAATCATACTACTATATTCGCCAACAGTTCATCTTTGCACTACTGGCCAAAGATATTCAACAACAGGTCATCTTTGTACTACATGCCAAAGATATTCAACAACAGATCATCTTTGCACTACAGGCCAAAGATATTAATATCTCAAATAAATATATAATCATTTCAGAATTTATATAAACAATAATTATAACCATGTTGATCAATTCACCTTTTTACTTAAGCTAAAGATATTCAATTATAAATTCAATGGTCATGATCATACAAGTCAACAATTCAACTTTGCACTACTGGCCAAAGAAAACTCATAGTCACGATCATACAAATAATCTACCCATCTTTACACTCAAGTCAAAGAGAAATTTCATCACCAGGATTATAAAAATATTATATATGATAATAAAAATAATATGATCAACAACAGCATTTAATTTCAAGAGTAAGATTCATAAATCAACGATAATTTGGTTAGAAAAAGAATTCAATTTTATCGTGAATATTACCCGTGAATAGTAACTTATGAATAGTAACTCGTGAATAGTAACTCGTGAATAGTAACTCATATTCGTACATAGTACCGTATACGTAAATAATGTCATATACGTAAATAGTGCCATATACATACATGAATAGTGTCGTACACGTGAATAGTAACCCTGACATAAAAAAGGTAGAAATTCCTTAATAAAATTCATACCAATATTTCAGTATAATGATATTGAAAGAATAACATCATTATGAAGAAAATAACATCCCTTACTATCCCTTACAATCCCTTACTATAATAATGACAATATCCCTTACCTCAAAAGAGCAGTACTTCTGACTGGAATATCGAATATAACGATGAAGGAAACTTGCACTGAATAGTAACTCACAAAGTATCTAAATACTAACAAAATACGCTCGATAATATAGAGAGAGAAAGAGAGAAAACTTGTTTCTGATGTGATTTTCAATTCTAACTCAGCACCCTATTTATAGGAAAATGTCAGAACGCCGAAATAGACTTGACCTGCTACCTGATGGCTTTACCTGCTACTATTCCCACCCACCACTTTTGAAATAGAATTTCATCACATTTTCACCAACCAAAAAGGGGGTCCACCAATTCTAGAAATTTCCAAAATGTGTTAAATTCAGAAACTTCAACAATTTCTGCATCAGTCTCCTCTTAAAATTCATAACAAATCATATGTTAATTTTACACGGTTCAAAATTTGTGGACATATACTCAGCTTATATATGTATAACATATCCAAAAATCACAACGATCCAACGGTCGGATTAAAAATTATAATTCACGTAATATATCTCAAGAACACTGATCTTTCGGATTATGAGTCCTTCGGACCAGTTTCCTACAAACAGTCACCATGCAAAATCAACAATGAATTTTTGGGTGATTCAAATTTCTACGATTATCTTACTTCCAGGGTTTCTTTTGATATATGGCTCATCTCCTAACTCATTATACACAAATAGTTATAGATTTTATAAAATCAAGTAATAAACTAATTTTTTGAAAATTTCCAAATTTCGTTCTTCATTTGATTTCTAGATTTCTCTCATTTGATTCATGCACCGTGAATTTAGTGTGGAAATATCACCATTATTATATTATTATATAACCACACTATACATTTATAATGTAAGATAAAATATCAACTTTCAACAATTGACACTTTTCTAAGAATTCCTCCATTCTAACAAAATACTGGTAAAATACCTCAGCATTAATTCCTTCATTTATATCCATACAAAATAAATATTTTCCTATCCATCATATACATCAATAATTAATTATTCACAAATAATATTATAGAATCACAATTATGACAACCAGGTCGTTCCCAGGAAAAAGGGGGCTTTCCGATAAGGAATTCTCCTTATTGGCGCGCAATTAGGTGACCAAACCACTTTCCTAGACAGAACTTCCTTAGACATTGCCAATAATGCTCTCTAATAATATTATTCAAATACTATGAATTATCGATCTGATTATGGAAAATAATGTGCAGTGATAATTATTGAACAAGAATAATATAAAATATCAACGTAGCAATTATTGAATCAATAAAATAAAATATTGAACAGTAATTACTGTAACAATTATTGAGTAGTGCCTTTTTACGTAAGAATCAATAATTCAAAAATATTGTGCAATACCGTGTGCTACTGTACAACCACGCGTATTACTGTATTTTAACCACCGGGTAATCCAACAGTGCTAACGGTAACCATTACGTCGTTATTTATAAAAACTCAAACTTGTCATTTTCTTCATCCGACAATTATTCTGTTATAGGGCCCACAAATGGTTGCGCCTTCGTACGAATATTCCCCGACAGAAAGAATATTCCACGACCAAACGAATATTCCCCTACAACATTGAGTATTTTATAGCCACTTGCTTATTTTGAAAAAAAATCATATATCACCCTTAACTTTAAACTTTTATCAATTTAACCATTTACTGAATAATAATTATAAGAAAAATTGAATACGTTTATTTCATAAAATTCGGGGTCTTACATTAAAAGTCATTAATTATAACTTAAAATATTTTTAATTCATTTATTTTCTTTTTAAATGATTTTTAAATCAATAAAACCATTTTTAAACTATTTATTTAATATAATTATTAAATAACTCTAATATCATTTAATATTAAATTATTAATGAAATTTACTTTTAAATATTAAAAGTTGTGTTTTATAACTTAAAATATTTTTAAAAATTTTATTTTCATTTAAAATGATTTTTATAATATTAAAATCATTTTTAATTAATTTATTTAATATAATTGTTAAATAATTAATATTAAATAATTAATTAAATTTGTCTTAAAATATTAAATGTTATATTTTATAACTTAAAATATGATTAAATACCTTTTTATCATTAAAATGATTTTTAATATTATAAAATCATTTTTAATTTATTTATTTAATACCTTTATTAAATAAATTAAATATCAATAATATCCAAATAAATATTAATATTTATGAAAAATATGTCAAATTATTAAAAGTTAATTTTTATAACTTAAATAATTTTTAAAACTATTTTTGGAATTTTTTAAAAATAAATTTCTATTTTTTAAATAATTTTTAGAAAATAAATTAAATAAAATTATTAAATCTGTCGCTATAGCCTTTAGCGACAGAAAGTGTCGCCTTAGGTGTTCTCGAGTCCTCAAGAACATTCATAAGCAGTTTCGGGTGACCTGTTTTCACCAAGAATTATACTCTGATCATGTTGTTTCTGGGCAAAATAATGATTAGAGGTTGTAGTACTAATGCCAGACTACATGATACAACAACAAACATGTCCATACAACACATAATGAAGGAGATCTGATCGTCCAAAATGGCTGTCAGAGCTGTTCTCTCTCTTAACTTATTTATAAAACTTAGATGCATTGAATCTAACTTGCAAGGTGTCCAAGAGGATAAGATTAGATGAGTTTTAGAGCATGTGCTATAATCTAGAGTGGTGACTTGACAAGATATGGAAAGATTTGCAAGTAACCTATGAAAATCAATCCAACAAAGGGTATTTTAGTAAACTAACAAAATATTTTAAGGGTATTCTTGTCCATGGTACTTGAATCTAGGTTTTAATCAATAGATTTTAAACCTTAAGGTTTTCTAAATAATTTCTAAGGTTTGAAAAAGTAAGATTAAAGTTAATAAAATTTTAATTAGAACTTACTAATTAAAATTAGGATTTTTAATAGAAAATTAGGGTCTTAAAAATACTTAGGGTTTCTTGATATTATTAGGTCTTCCCAAATTATGAATTAGGGTTTCCTAATTAACATAATAATTTACTAAAATAATAATTAGGGTTACCATTTTAGCAATTAGGGTTTCAAATTGGAAATTAAGATTTCTAATTTATAATTAGGGTTTTTAAACAATAATTAGGGTTTACATAATTAGCATAATATAATAATTGTCAATAATCATGTACCACAATTTCTTATCAATCAAAAACTCTGGTTTGAGTTTCAAGTTAGGGTTTAACAAATTAATGCTAGGGTTTTGACATTATACACCATAATTGACCGACCATTATCAATACGTACATACAGTACATATTTATAGCACTAAAATAAAAATAATTTTATAATATTATTCTCATTCCTTATTCTAAATCCAGAATTAGGGTTTGGATTCCATATCTGATTTATCTTTTAAATACGTACCATAATTGATTGAATTAAAATAATAAATATAACTAATTTAAATTAATTCATATAATAAAATATTTATTATAATAACACTAATAATCATTTCATATATTATTTAAATAATATATAAATTTATTTTCATCAAAAATAATTACTAAAATCATTTCTACTATAAAATTAATTACTATAAAACCCCAACTTTTTATAAATAAAATCGAATTTCCTCTAATGATTATTCTTGATTAATAAGGTGGTAATTTGATATAATACCTTGGTTATGGGTGAAATGTGCAAAGTTTACAAAATAAGCAAGTGGTTATAAAATATTCATTACTGTCGGGGAATATTCGTTTGGTCGTGGAATATTCTTTTTGTCAGGAATCTCCATACGACAGCGCAGTCATTTGTGGGCCGCATAACAAAAAATGGTTGGATGAAAGAAAACGACAAAGATTGAGTTTTATAAATAACGGCGTAAATTGTTACCGTTAACACTGTTGGGTTACCTGGTGGTTGAAATACAGTAATATGCGTGGTTGCACAGTAGCACACGGTATTGCACAGTATTATTGAATTATTGATTCGTACGTAAGAAGACACTACTCAATAATTGTTACAGTAATTACTGGTCATTATTGTATTTTATTGATTCAATAATTGTTGCGTTGATATTTATATTATTATTGTTTCAATAATTGTCATTGCGCAGTATTTTCCATTATCAGATCAATAATTCATATTATTTGAATAATATTATCAGATAATATTATTGGCAATATCTAGAAAGTTCTGTCTAAGGAGAGGTTTGGTCACCTAATTGCGCGCCAGTAAGGAGAAATCATTATTGAAAAGCCCCCTCTATCCTGGGAACGGCCTGGTTGTCAGTATTGTGATTCTGTAATATTATTTTTGAATAATTAATTATTAATTATTATGATAAAGAAAATATTCATTTTATGTGGATATAGATGGAGAAAATTTTTAATGTGACAATTGTTGAAAATTAATATTTTATCTTTTTCTGATAAAATAATTCATTTAAATATATTATTTTAATAATATATTAACGGTGATATTTTTACAATGAATGTGGGATATATGAGTATATGAGGAGGAAGAGTATTTTTGTGGCATTAAATGTTTAACACATGTTTTCTGTGTCGGTGGACACAATTCTTGACCGAAAATTGATTATAGACTGTAAAATTGCCCGTTTATAGATTTCGGATAATTTCTGTTTGGTATTTGGAAAAATTTTCTTCTGCAAAGTTGTAGAGAATTGAAATTCTTATGGAAATTCGCAAGTTTCGAATTTTCTGAAAACCGAGCTATTTTCTATGAATTGTTAAAGTTTCGGAGAATAAAATAATTTTTATTAATTTATGGGCGGGACCCACTTTTTTGTTGGTGTGAATACACATGTGGGCTGCTATTTTTGTTCAAAGATGGTTGATGGCTTTCAAAATTGGTTGGTGAAGGTTGGTGTGGAATAAGAAAAAGAAAATGATATTTTATTATTTTAGTCTCCTTTGGCGTTCTAGCATTTTCCTATAAATAGAGGGCTAAGTTAGAATTGAAAATCACACCAGAAACAAAGTTTTCTCTCTTTCTCTCTCTATATTATCGAGCGTATTCTTGTGAGTATACTTTGAGTGTTGCTATACGGTGCAAGTTTCTGTCAGCACTATACCCAAAATTCAGTCAGAAATACGGTTATTTTGAGGTAAGGGATGTTGTTTCTTCTTGAATGATATTATCTTCTTCAATATCATTATGCCGAAATATTGTTTTGAACTTTTTATCAATTTAGAACTTTTTCATGTCGAAGTTACTATTCATGAGTTACTATTCACTAGTTACTATTCACGAGTTACTATTCATGAGTTACTATTCACGATTACTATTCACGAAGCGTGATTATGTTTTTATGAATTTTCTATCTTTTGGTGTCGGAGTTACTATTCACGTGTACGGCACTATTCACGTATACGGCACTATTCACGAATACGGCACTATTCATCAAAAAATGAAATTTCTTCTTTTTGTCCAAAATATCTATTTTGGCTACTATCTTTGATTGTATCCATGTTTTGATTGTTATTTTTGAGTTCTGCTTCAAAATCAGTTGTTATGAAGTATTATTGATCTTGAACAAATTGTTGTACGAATCCCTAATATTTGTCCTTCTATCTCATTGGATTCGTTCTTAAAAATGTTTTTCATCATCCTCAGTCCTTAATGGTGATACTTGATGAATATCTTTGGCCTGTAGTGCAAAGATGAATGATTAAACTGATGAATCTCTTTGGCCCGTAGTGCAAAGATGAACAGGTGTTGAGATGAACATAACCAACTGGTGATACAAATGAATATATTTGGCTTGTAGTGCAAAGATGATTAAAGATGTATATTGATTGTTGTTACAGGGATGAAATATTTATGATGGACTTTTAAATCTTAGAAGACAGTAGAATTCATTCTCTACGTGACTCTTCTAATGGATTGTTGTTTCCGCTGCATTTGTTGATCTAAAACTTGTTATCTATTATATTTTATCAGATTTTTCCCTGTTGAAGACTAACGATAATTTGTTGTATTATTTTAGTCATAATATTCTTTACTGGGCTAGTTGAGCTCACCCTTTCCTTTTTGTTCCATTTTTCTTCTTAGGAGACGAGAATGTAGCAAGTACGAGTCGGGAGATGTAATGATGGCTCTAGTGAGAGTTGTTTAGTAGTCCTCACCATTTTTATAAAATAATATATTCATAATTGTGATGAGGATTTAGTTGGGTATGTATATTGTCTAGGTGACAATATTTGTATTTAAACTCACAGTTTATGTGTTGTCGTATTTTGTACGACAAATGTATTAATAAAATTGTAGTTATTTCTGTACCATGTATTTGGCGACTCAGAAGGGGTTGGATGGAATAGACCTATTTTGGGGGCGTCACAATTACTATAAAAATATACTTTATAATAAACAATAATTCTAAAATAAAATTATTTAAAATTATTCATGTAATAAATAAATTTTATTTATCACAAAAATACATACACTTTACCTGGCACATATTTCCACTTATTTATATAGAAAATATCGGATTATTACACATGCTACATTATAGATGTACAAAGTTAAACAATACATTTCAAGTAGATGTACCAAAAAGAAGTAAATATCTAGTTGTTTTTCTTTGAAATTTATAAAACTTTGATATTTTTACATTAGACCCCCAAAATTTATAAAAGAAATTTAAATATCTAATAATACTTTTTAAAAGAAAATAAGAAAGTACATCTCCCATTAATTTTAATTTGGTAAGTCAACTTAAAACATGGGCAATTCAATAAATAGATCACTCTTTTTATTTTCTTAGCAGTATATATATATATATATATATATATATATATATATATATATATATATATATATATATATATTCTTGGGTCTCTGTCTTAGTTTTTAGTCTGTCTACTCAAGGTTTTCATACTTGGACCGATAATCGAACCGAAAAAGATATTGGGTGATTGATCAGTAATCGAACCGTTATTAACTCAGTGACGTCATTAATATATAAAAATATGTATTATTAATAATTAATAAAAATTTAAAAAAAACTCAGTTTTATGAACTAAAACATAATAATGTTGAGTTACAATTTTATTAAAAGTGGTTAATTTTAATATTATATATATATATATATATATATATATATATATATATATATATATATATATATATATATATATATATATATATTCTTGGGTCTCTGTCTTAGTTTTTAGTCTGTCTACTCAAGGTTTTCATACTTGGACCGATAATCGAACAAAAAAAGATATTGGGTGATTGATCAGTAATCGAACCGTTATTAACTCAGTGACGTCATTAATATATAAAAATATGTATTATTAGTAATTAATAAAAATTTAAAAAAAACTCAGTTTTATGAACTAAAACATAATAATGTTGAGTTACAATTTTATTAAAAGTGGTTAATTTTAATATTATATATATATATATATATATATATATATATATATATATATATATATATATATATATATATTCTTGGGTCTCTGTCTTAGTTTTTAGTCTGTCTACTCAAGGTTTTCATACTTGGACCGATAATCGAACCGAAAAAGATATTGGGTGATTGATCAGTAATCGAACCGTTATTAACTTAGTGACGTCATTAATATATAAAAATATGTATTATTAGTAATTAATAAAAATTTAAAAAAAACTCAGTTTTATGAACTAAAACATAATAATGTTGAGTTACAATTTTATTAAAAGTGGTTAATTTTAATATTAAAAAAAATTGGTACAAAAAAATGGTTCATTATGCCAATTAATTAGTTTTACTGGTTGAATCACCGGTTCGACCAGTGATCAACCTGTTTTTGACCAAATCAATTAAATCAGACCGGAGTGCCGACCAGTTTCAATTTTTACCGGTTAAATCGGTTGTCCGATACGGGTTTAATAACCATGCATCCACTATAAAAATCCATATATATACTGCATACAAAAAGTAATACTCCCTTTGTCTCAGGATAAAAGTTTTAGTTGATTTTTTGTGTTTATTAAGAAAGAAGATAAAATGACAAAATTGATTATATTTAAATTTTTATTTAAGTGTATAGTTTTCTGCACATGACTAGTGATACTTCATAAATATATATAGAGAATGAAAATATGACAATTAATAATCGGATCAGACTAAGAAGAAAGGTAATGTGTTCGCGATTTCGAAGAAAAGTAGCATGTGCTCCGTTCTAAGCTGGCTCGCTTAGTCTTCAATACATCACATCGTCAATGTCAATGGCTGCTAACGTCGCGACGAGGGCGCTACGGGTTGTTGTCTTCCTTTCTTTTTTTTGTAATGGGCGAATTAGGTATTGTAAATAATGAAAAGCATATTAGTGGCGCCTCGTTGAATGAAATAGGCTTTCGATCGGGCTACCGACTGCCTTCACTTACTGTCGGAGTCAGGAATTGCGTATGTAAGATAAGAGCAAAGATCTTATTATAAATAAATTATTATAGAAAATAGATTATTTATGATAAAGTAGATATTTAACTTAAAACAAACTAAAATAATAATAAAGACTTTTATCTTTGGAGGAATGAATAATTTTATTTTAATCCAAAGATATAAAAACTTCAAAATATTGGATGGAAAGAGTTGTCACAACTTTTGTCAAATTATTTGTCTTTACGAGAGTGGTTAGTATTAAGTGAACGTCATTGTAATTTTATTTCATGTCCAATATAATACTGACATGCAGGCGAAGAGATCACCATCCCCTATTTATCAACACTGTATTGAATTTGAAATGAACTTACTATGAAAATTCACTTCATTCTAACCGGATACTATCTTTATAGTATTATGCGCTCTCACCAGAAGATTTTTTCTGTAGGCTTCATCTATGATGTTAAAGACACGTGTCATGTATCATCTCGAGAATCATCACATGGCATGCCACGTCACTTGGCGACAACATTACTGACATTTTTTTCCAAGACTAACCTGGATTTAATCTTACCCAGAGGATAATGCAGAAGTATATAATGCCTCTAGGATCAAATTCCAACAACTTGGTAGAGTATTTTAAATAGTTGGAGTTGGCCAGTTGGGCTCCCACTCACGGCATCAACAATCTCACTACAAGCGATGCCTTTGCAAATCAATAGAGAATCGCAAGTTAGACAAAATAAAATAAAATACCATTAATTAGCAATGCTCTATTGCTTTTGGTCGGAAAGTAACCATATACTAATAATTTTATTACAATACTTTTTGTTATTTCTACAACAAAAGTATCGATGTAGATGTATAGCGACGGTAAAAATCGTCGCTATATGATCTATAGCGACACTTTTGTTGTGAAAATAACATTTTTTGAATTTAACAATTCCCTTTATTATATATAGTTTTGAAACGTGAACATGACAAAGTTTGGTTAGCAAGTGTGATTGATAAACCCCATGAAGATTAGTTATCCTTAAACTAATGCCTAAACTACCCAAATAGATTATCCATTTATAACAAAGATTATCTGTATAAAATATAATTTATTTCTATAAACTACCCAAATAGATTGTCCATTTATAACGGTCTGAAATCCAATATTAATGTCATTTTGGGCTGCTCACTTCCTAGTAGCTATGTTATAGAATATTGAAAAATATATGTTTAATGGATTTCTCACCAACATGAGTTATTCAAAGCTTATGTCACATGCAATGAATTAAAAAACTTTAAAGGAATTGATTAGTTAAATGATTAATGTGGATTCTTAATAATTTGGACGCAATTATCGAATATTCACACTCATAAGATTGGTCGAGATTAGTATAATAAAGTCTTTTTATTTATTTATTTATATATAATATTTTTAATTTTTAATTTTTAATTTATTTTAATACAATAGATATGAGGTCTGGCATGTGAGAAGATCTTGCGACTGACTCCTCCAGCACGAGGTAGTAGACAAGTTTTCCTTCCTCCCCTTTCATGATCCAATCTCAATTTTCATGATTAGTCTTTATGTTTAATTAATATGAAATTAATCAAGCTAATACATAGTAAACTATACAGCATGTTCTTCACGGATCCGGATACCATAAAGTTAACTTTATAGTAAGTTAGTCAATTGACCAATACAGTGGTGTCACGTAGAAAGAGATCACCTTCTGACCTGTGTGTCGACGCTGTATTGGTCAATTGACCAAAGTTAATTTCATGATAACCATTCCCGTTCTTCACACATGAACGCCATTTTAGGTTTTTATTTTTATTATTTTTTAAAATAAAAAACTTTAAGAATACTTTTCTTAAAGTTTTATAGGACCATAGTAAGGTCAGCAATGTTAAAAGATTTAAATGGTAGGTGATGAAAAAGTAATAAGATGAGAGTTGTTGAGATAAAAATATGAAGGTGTATATTGGTGTGTATACAAGGTTAGAGAGGATTAGAAACAATGACATCTGAAAAAAGATTGTAGTGCATGTCTGACATTGATATTTAAAAGCCAGTGAGCAGAGAAGATATAAGAAGAGAAAGTTGATGCGATGAAACCAACGTTTAGCGGAGCTGTGCGGTGTGAAGCCATAAAATAAAGTATTTTTAAATGTAAAGTTTTTAACAAAAGTATTTTTATAAGAAAATTAAAATTAGACCTGACAAAAATCGGCCCAAGTCCACGGGTCGGATCGGCCAGCCCGTCAAAACGCGGGTTTTGGACTTCATTTTTTTAGCTCATCAAAACTTAGGCCGTTTTGTCTTGACTCAACGATAGCCTGACCCGTTTGGGTTCGGCCCATAAATGTGTCACAATTTGGTCATAAATCAATTCAAGTCTGCAGGCCGGCCCGGCCGTTAAAACGCGGGATTTGAGCTTCACTTTTTTAGCCCACCAAAACTTAGGTCGTTTAAACCTTACCCGCCAATGACCCGGCTTGTTTGAGCTTGCCCGGCCCGTTTGTCATGTCTAATTAAAATAGTGTTTTTCTTACATAATTATAAAAGTTTTTAAATAAAAATTTAAGGTGTGTGTGTGGAATGAGATTTTTTTTTTTAATAATTTAAGGATAATTTCTTACAGTGTGGTTTTGTCAATAGTATAATTTTTTTTACTTTAGCTAAAAGTGTTTTTGACTATATCCCTACCCCTTTAAAAGTGCTTTAAGAGAGTTATCAAATATAAAAACACTTCCATATATAATTTAATTTAATATATTTTTTTTTACTTCGGTGATTGATCTTTCAATTTTTTTAAATCAGGTCATTAAACTATCAATTTTTTTCACTTTAGTTCAATGAAGTTGTCATGTCATAAATTGATGTTGTTACTTGAACATGTGGCATGTAAAAGCTGATGTGTTAAAAAAACACTAGGCTTAATTATAAATTACCACATCAAACTATTGAATTTTTTCCACTTCGGTGATTGACCTTTCAAATTTGTTCAAATAAGTGATGAAACTGTTAATTTTTTCACTTTGGTTCAATTGAAGTTGTCACGTCATAAATTGATGACGTTACTTTAACACATAGAATGAACTGATGATGTGTTAAAAGAAGATTCATTTTAAAATAAATTTAAATTATTTTATAAAAATTAAGAGGGCGTAAATGTAATATAAAATTATAATTTAACAATACAAGTTTAACATATTTTTAAAATGAAAACATCTAATTTAAGATGTAATTTTTTAAAAAGGAAAAAACTAAGTAATAATAAAAATATTATTACCACTATCATTAATATCTAAATTTGAAATAGTGCTATTAATGATTAATGTGATTAATGTTTTCGTATTAGGTTTTAAAATTTAGATATTAATGATAGTGCTAATAAAAAATTTATTATTACTTAGTTTTTTCCTTTTTAAAAAATTACCTCTTAAATTAGATGTTTTCATTTTTTTTAAATATGTTAAGCTTATATTGTTAAATTGTGTCAGGAATAAACATGTGAATGTTATTCCTATTTATATATGATTTGATTATGATATATATGAATGAATATGCAAGTATGTTTGCATGAAGAAAAGCTGTTAAGTCCTTTGATAGATAATAGAAATATATGTACAAGGACTTAGAATGAATTGATCAAAAATGTTAGGTTGATCCTATATAAGCAAAACGGCTTTGTAAAGTCCTTAAAAAGAAATGATGTACAAGGACTATAAATATAGAAAGATCAAGCTTGTTAGGTTGATCTTATGATGTAATAGATAGGCTTGTCTGATCGTCGAGCACTGCACCAGAAGTCGTAGTCTGCCATGAGAGTCAGAATAAACTTGGGAGCTATCGAGGCAGAATAGGAGTGTGCTAGATAGTGAGATCTCAGAGTTCGTAGACTTCCAGGGGAAACGAAGAAGGATCGTAGTGTGTCGAGAAGAGTCTCCTCGAGATCGTAGTGTACTGAGGAAGTCATGTTCTGAATCGTAGAGACAGCCTACCTATAAGCCGAACGACAATCTGCCGAAACTAAGTATGAAATACACTCTACGCTCAGAGTCGTAGAATCTAGTGATGCCGAAGTCAAAGACAAGGATCGTAGACCACACTCTGCGATCGTAGAGTCCATTAAACAAATGCAGAGATCGTAGTCGGACAAGATCAGATGAAGACAACAAGCTCAAGTCAGCAATCGTAGAGTGGACTCAAAGTTCACCAAGCTAACTCTACAATCGTAGTGTGCAGAGACAAAGATCATAGTGTGATCTCAGAAACGTAGAGTCTGCACAGCCGAAGCTGAATCGCAGAGTACAGAAATCGTAGAGTGTCAAGATCTGATCTTCGGGATCGTAGTGTCTGCACAGCCGAAGCTGAATCGTAGAGTGCAGAACTACGACTCCAACAGTAATGCTCACAATGCTAAGTCAGAATCGTAGAGCAGATACGGTTCTCAACGAATGAGCACTCCCAGAATATCCAAAGGTACGAAGCCTCTGGTTGGCACTGCAAAGATGTAATCCACAGTAAGGGAACCAGAGAGCACTCAACGAATGGCATGCAGGCTAGCAGAAGAAGTAAGCACCAAACCAATCAGCATCAAGATTGAGTTGAAAGGTCGTTCGTGATGAAGTCTTCCACAAAATGATTCAAAGAAGACTTCAGCAGTTGACTAAGGAAAAGTCAGCTAATGCAGTCGCTATCAAGAAAACAGAAGACAACGATCTTGGAAGCAACCAGGATCGTAGTGTTTGTCAGACAAAGAAAGAACTGATGGAAGGTGAACCGAGATACTGGTCAGCTTCTGAAGAGCAAGGCTAAAGTGATTAAGCGCAGGGTCAGTTCATTGATGATAAGTGAGCGGAAGATCACCAGGAGAAAGCAAGCTGGACGCACCACAAATCTGAAGTGTCTTGATATTCAGAAGGGAACCAGAGCAAGGAATTAAGCCATCAGTATTTGAGAACAGTCGAAGCAAACAGAAGTTTTGAAGCACTGCACAATACAAGGAAGAGGTGTTCTACATTGAAGATCCAATCAACACCCTTCAAGATCGTAGTGTTGTCTCCACCAGTCAACAAGACACTGCGATCAGGTCTCTGAAGACGTGCATCAGAATCGTAGAGCTCGGATACCTGAAGATTGAGGCATTGGCAACGGTTCAATCTGAAGGGTAATTCGGACAAGTGCTTATTGAGAGCATCGATGCAAAAGGACAACCTCTGATCAAGAAATCAGAAGAAATAAAGTCTTCGACCTGCCCAGGACAGTAAAGTGATACATCTGACAGTGTAGGTGAAAAAGTAGACTGCAGAGTCAGAAAAAGTATGTCATGTCACATCAAGCAGTCTACATCAAGCAACTTGATATCTGTGAAGACATTTGAATAGCTTCCAACGGCTACTTTCCAACGGAAGGATTGGGAAGGTGTATAAATGTAGAAGAGCTTCAAAGATCAAAGGTTGCTGGAAGAGTTGAGTTTTGGAGAGAATGTGGACTGATCGAATCAAGTAATAGTGAGTCCAGAGACTCACTCTACGATCCACCAAGAACACTCAAAAGTCAGATCAAGCAAGAAGTAGAAGTGTGAGTTCTACTATGTAGAAGTGAGAGTTCTACTACATGAAGAGTGTTCTGAACTGCCGAGAGAAAGAAGAGCATCATGCCATCTGGATGTCCATCATGGGAAGACTCTAAGTACAATAGAGAAGAGCTTACGGTTATCTTAGCAAGTCTATCATGGGAAGGCATCGAGTAGCAAGAAGGGAGATCACAAAAGCCATCTTGGTGTCAAGCTTGAGAAAGCTTCTAGGTACCTTGCAGAAGAGCTTACAGTCATCCTAGAAGCCTCTCATGTGCAGCCATCAAGTACCAAGGAGAATGATCTTCAAGGCAGTTCATCAAGGGGTCATCTGGAGTAGTTGAGTCGCCTAAGAAGCTGAGCATCATGCAACACTCAACTGCTCTTCAAGGATGATCAAGCCGAAGCTGCTAAAGATAAAAGATGTTCAGAGCATGAAGACATCTTAGCAGCTCTGCACCGACTCCAACAACAACAACAACAACTCAAGAAGCCAGGGCCTGAGAGGTCCTTGTCCAAAGGGACTAAACAAAGCAGGGCCAAAGGGTCCTTGTCCAAAGGGACTAAATGAAGTTCCAAGCCTGTTGGGCTTGAAGAGTTCCTAGGGAACTAGAGGAGTCCCAAGGCTGCTGGCCTTGAAGAGTTCTTAGTGAACTGAAGTCCCAAGGCTGCTGGCCTTGAAGGAATCGTAGAGATTCAGGGTGCTGCCATTCCTTAGTGGAAATCCTGCTAGTTGAAAGCAGAAGAGTGGATTAGGAGCTTGAGTCTCTGAACCACTTAAAATCCCTTGTGTCTTTTACATTATGTCATTTACATTATGTCTATAACTGCTATAACTGCTATGTATGTTTTAACTGCTTACAACTAAACTAACCCAACGAACAATGTTTGTATGATTATGAATATATCAATGAAGGAGGGGAATCTTTTACTTATTCCGCTGTGCTTGAAAAGATTCTATGTTTGTCATATAATCTAATATGAACATTATATCATAAACCAGAAAAGAAGTATTTTAAAAGAAAAGAATCTATTCAACCCTCCCTCCTTCTAGATCTATTGTGCCCTCTGGGATCTAACAAATTGTAATGTTATATTACATTTATGCCTTCTTAATTTTTATAAAATAGTTTAATTTTATTATAAAATGAGTCTTCTTTCATCATCAGTCTCATCTTATATGTGTTAAAATCACATCATCAATTTATGACGTGACAACTTCAATTGAATTAAATTGAAAAAAATTAACAATTTATTCATTTAATTGAAAAAATTGAAAGGTCAATCAACGAAGTGAAAAAATTCAATAGTTTGAGGTAGTAATTTATAATTAAGCCTAGTGTTCTTTTAATTTCTCATGTCACATGTTTAAGTCGCGTCATCAATTTATGACGTGACAATTTCAATTGAATCAAAGTAGAAAAAATTGATAGTTTAATGACCTGATTTAAAAAAATTGAAAGATCAATCACCGAAGTAAAAAAAAAGTCAATAATTTAGGATATTAATTTATATTTAAGTCAAAAAATATACCAAAATAGAATTTACACAAACGCGTCGTATGTATAAATTATATAGGATAAAATAAATTTTTTATAAAATTTAGAGCACTAAATAAAAAGTTATAAAAAATTTAATATAAAAAGGAGAGCACTATTTTTACATATATTTTTTATATTTCCACATTGTTCCTTTTCACAAAAAGGTGGGACCCACTATATACTCATGTGAGAAAGAATCATGTGAAAATATCAAAAATACATGTAAAAATATCAATTACAACCAGTATATAATATATATTTTATATAATTATAAAGTATTAATTATATAGTTATATATTTTATATATTAATTATATATTTTAGTTAATTAATATATGCACGAAATACAAGATTATTGCTCATTCCTTTTATGAGGGATTGTTGAGCTTCAAATTTCTCAACACTTTAGCCTCCCAAGTCCCAAATAGTCATTTTCGACTATGACAAACCTTCCAGCTGAGCCCACTAAATTAATGATTCTTTCAATTTTAATAAGGTTTGTGGGCCTGGTGGTCTGAAGCCCAAACACAATCCGGCTCAATCTAGATTTCTAAGTTAAGGTTGGGCTTGGACGACTTGTATATCTCTTTGATTCCATTGGACTAGTAGTTGCCATATTCATTATTATTCCTACACAAAATAAATTGTAGGAATACAAGCCATAGTAATTCATTTCATATGTCACATTATTGTTATGTTATATTATAGGGTTCTTTATATAAGTATACAACAATTAGAAAGTAATTACAAGAATAGTGCATCAATCAAATAATTACAAAAAGAGTGTAATTAGGACCCATATTACAAAAATAGTACAATTAACATTAATAAAGAAACCTAAAATCAAAGAAAATAACTGTCATAATTAATAATTCAAATTCAAAGATTTGGGATCTAACAATAAAAATAAATTCAAATTCAAAATAATAAAAGTCAGAACTATTTTCCAAAACCCAAAAACTACAACTATTTTGTAACAACAGTGGACATCCATTATCATTTTCTCTCTCTTCCTCCTCTAGTACCTTCTCTGCTCCGACCTCATTTCTCTACTACAATCATGTCCACGTTTATACCAAGGTAAACAATAAAAAATAGAACACTGCATAGAGAAGAGAGAGATAAGAGACTGATGTGAAATGTAATATTGATAACCAAACTTTCTTACCAAGGTAATCAAACATTTATATCAAGGTAACCAAATCTACCTTCACACATGCAGTATGAATTTGTTACCTTGGTCTAAAAGTTTGGCAACCAATTTCATGAAGGTAAATAAAAAATAGAACACTGCGTAGGAAAGAGAGAGATAAGAGAGTGATGTATAATGTAATATTGATAACCAATCCTTCGTACCAAGGTAACCAAACATTTATACCGTCACAAAAATACTCAAAAAGTAGAGGGTTTCGCCTTCGTATATCGTCGGAGAAGACGACGAAGAAATTTACAGTATTTTTGAATTGTTGTTAAAGAATTACGAGAGAGAGAGAGAGAGAGAAAATATTTTTCCACATAGTATTGGAGAGAAACATGCAACTTCATCCCCGCCACTTTGGCCGGGACCTTCGTGAAAAACTCGTCTCCAAACTCATGAAAGACGTCGATGGCACTTGCAGGTTCTACTCTGTCCCAGTCAATTCGTGCTTCATATATACACCACTTTAGTTTGTTTTAAAATGTAGATATATTAATTACTTAATTTGATACTAATTCATTAAATTAAGGAATCCTAATTGAATATTAATTCCTTAAATTAAGAAATCCTAATTGCACTAGTATTGTAAATAAATATAGAAGTGTATTAGTTGTGTACAAATTTTATGAGTGCACTATTGTTGTAATTATTTTTAAAAATATAATAAAATATGTAATTGTTCCTATATGGCTTAAATATGATTTACTACCCTAAACTATAGGCCATATTCCACTTCGGTGATCCACCTTTCAATTTTGTCAATTAGATGATTGAACTATTAATTTTTTTCGATTTCATTCAATTGGGTCTGCCACGTCAGAAATTGCTGACGTGGCATCCTAATAGGCTAAATGAGTGCTTATGTGTAAAAAAAATATTTTTAATGAGATCAAAGGACAAAAAGGTAAAATAAGAAATAAAACAACTTAAAATTACACAAATAATATAATAATTATTTTTAATAAAAATAAAAATAAAACATAATTTTTGTAATAAAAAAAAAGCGCTGTTTTTTTGTAATAATAATAAAAAAACACAGTTTTTTTTAATAAAAAAACGCAAAAAAAAAACACAGTTTAAAAAAAACAAAACAAAAACGTAAAAAAAAAAAAACCAAAAGCAACAACGCAAAAAAACATAAAAAACACAGTTTTTATGTAATTTGCAGTTTTTATTTTTGTTTATAATAAAATAAAATTGCAGTTTTTTGTAATTTGCAGTTTTTTTTTGTGTTTTTTTTATGCAGTTTTTTTTAATAAGAAAAAAAACACAGCTTTTTTAATAAAAAATAATAAAACTCCGTTTTTTAATAAAAATAATTATTTTTAATAAAAATAATTATTATATTATTTATATAATATTTATATAAATAATTTATATTATTTATATAATTATAAATAAATAATTATACAACTAATTTATATTATTTGTGTAATTTTTCGTTGTTTTATTTGTTATTTTAACTTTTTGTCCTTTGATCTCATTAAAAATATATATATATTTTACACATAATCACTCATTTAGCCTATTAGGATGTCACGTCAGCAATTTCTGACGTGGCATGCCCAATTGAATGAAATAAAAAAAAATTAATAGTTCAATCATCTAATTGACAAAATTAAAAGGTGGATCACCGAAGTAAAATATGTCCTATAGTTTTAGGGTAGTAAATCATATTTAAGCCTTCCTATATTATATTATATGGTAACTATCCCATTTCCCAAAATGTGTTGCGCGTGTAATTAACGTAGATAAAACATCAATTTTTTTAAATTTAGATGAGTTGCATGTGTAATTACTAATTAGTGTTGGTAAAACATAAATCCTTTTATCTATAAAAAAAACATGAACTCTAGTTAATTCAAACCTTTTCTCTTAGTTTTCCATCATTTTAATTTTAGTTATATATATATATATATATATATATATATATATATATATATATATATATATATATATACACCACGGATCCAGTCCGGTCTCCCGGACTGGACTTAAAATACGGACCCCAAAATTTTTTTTTTTTTTGAAACAACTAAAAAAAAAAAAAAAAATTTATGGAACTGAAATTTTTCCATAATAAAGTGTTTTGGGCGTGTTTTTAACACCTACCCCAACCAATGTATGTACAGTCTGCCCAGACTGTACAGACATATTTCGTTATACGCATCCAAATCACGCCCAAAACACTGTATTATGGAAAAATTTCAGTTCCATAAATTTTTTTTTTTTTAGTTGTTTCAAAAAAAAAAAGCAAAAAAAAAAAAAAAAAAGGTCCGGATTTTATAAAATCCGGGAGTCCGGACCTGATCCGGACTCTCTCTCTCTCTCTATATATATATATATATATATATGGAGCCATTCCATAGCAGCCGATTGCTATGAGTACTGTGCAACACCCCCTTTTTGGACTGTTGATAAATTGAATTGATGGATATGATTAACTTTTTTATTTGATAAGCCGGCACAGGTTATTGTGCCTAATTATTTACCTGTACCGGCTTCTATTTTAATAAGTGAGGCCCACGTAAAATTAACTTATCAGTATAGTTATAAAAAATGAATATTTATTATTAAAATAATCTGGCCGGAAGAGCTTGTACCGGCTTACACATATATTTTTTTTTATTTCTCCATTATATGTCATGACTCAGCACATTAAAATGGAATAAAAAAATAAAATAAATTTCGGCCGGTACAGGCTGATACGGCTGGCATTAAAATAATATTAAAATACCGGCCGGTACAGGCTGATACGGCTTGCAATAAAAAATTAAAAAAATAGCCGGCCGGTACAAGTAAATAAGCAATGATTTTATTATTAAGAAATGATTTTATTATTAATAAAATTAGTTCAATTAGTCTTAATAAGTAATGATGATAATTTTTCAAGTCATTTCAGGAAATTAATTTACTTATAGAATTTATAAAAGTAGTGAAGTATTATAATAATAATAATAATAATAATAATAATAATAATAATAATAATAATAATAATAATAATAATAATAATAATAATGTGATTATCAATATTAGAAGTACAGATTATACCAATACTAGTACTGAATAACATTAAGAGGAATAATACATATTACATGTTCATTTTCATAAAATAAAAAAAACATAGAATGATTAATACAACCAACGCCTATTTTTTTGGCTCAGGAATCCCTAGCACTCGATAGTGATTTCGCTTATCGTGGTCGGTTTCAAAGCCACAAATTGCACATTTTCGATGAGTCTTAGAAGGAATGATTTTCTCGAGTGCACTCTTGAATCTAGATTGTTTTTTGCGGCCCTTTGTTTGAGAAATATTATGCGGTAAAAATTCTTCTTCTTCTTCCACCTCTGCATCTTCATCGTCATTATCGTATCCCATATCATGATTTGGATCTTCAACTGTGCAATCAATGTCGTCATCTGCCAGTTCAGTAATATTCTCATCCGGATCATACTGGTCAACCAACTCTTTTCCTCGTGCATTCAGTTTAAGAACAATTTTGTAAACTCGGACTGAGCAAGCCGCTTTGCTCGCTAACTCCTGGTAATCACCCATCAAATGATTATAGCGCATTGCTTGATTTTGTTCGAAGTCAGCAGATGTGGAGTTAAAGAGTAAGTCTTCACCATTGCTTTTGTTTGCGTCTCTTGTCCACCGATGAAGGATCATGTCAGTCGGTATTTGTGAAATACTCTTTGCTATGAAATATCTCAAGATGTGCCTGCATAATTCACCAGAGTGAGAAAACATTTGGCAGTTACATGTTACCGATCCCAGTTGTCGATTGTTGATAACTTCTTTATATCTTCCACCACTTTCAGTTGCATCTGCATTATACACTGCATAAACCTTAGTATCTGTGACACACAACTCAATAATTTTATGAACATTGTATTTCATGGAATCGACGAATTGACGTTGGAAACGTCTAAACATCTCTTTTGTGTACACTTGTGCAGCATGAACTTCTAAAGATGAACCGAGTACCATAATCCTTTTACGATGTTTTGTTATGTAGTCGGCCTTCCTCTCCCTGATAAACTGTCTTTCTACAGCCTTTTGACTCTACAGTACAAAACATAGCATACCTGTTGATTCATTAACATACTCATCAAAAAAGGATTTCATGCTCTCGCTTCTTCCAGTGGTAGTCATTCTCGCGGCAAAATATCTCTTTGTATATGATGGAATCCATTTCTATCATACATCATACAAACTTCCAAGCCATTCATTAGTATACAATTCATAGGAACTTATTAGAATATGCCAACGCTCTTCAAATTCCTCCATGGACAATGAGTTATACACACAAATGTTAAAATCATTTTTGAACGATGGGTGCTCAGAATAAACATGATGCAATTTTTTAGGAAATTTATTGCTAATATGCCAAGAACATAATAAATGATAACTAGTTGGAAGTACCGTAGCAATAGCATTACTCATGGCTCTGTCTTGATCAGTGATGATGGTTGTAGGTGCCTTGTAGTCCATGGCTTCAAGCCATGTCTGTAATACCCAAACGAAAGTGTCCTCTATCTCGTCTCTTAACAATGCAAATCCAAACAATATAGACTGATAATGGTGGTTGACCCCGGCAAATGGAACAAACGGCATGCCATACTTATTTGTCCGATATGTACTATCAAATGTCACAACGTCTTCGAACCGTTGATACATAAACCTTGATCGGGCGTTAACCCACAAAATACAAGTTATGCAGTTGTTTTCATCGGGTTTCACTCGGAAAAAAAATTTGCTGGCACTTCCGAATGCAAGTTTGTTCAAATGATTGACAACATCTTGTGCATTATTTTCATCTGCAGAATCAGGCCTTAAATCTCGCACCACATTCTCAACATTAGCAATAGAGAAAGGAACATTTTGCAACCCACCTCCCATTGTGCTCAAAACATTCATCATCTTACTAGGACCAATACCGAACTTATTTAAAGTGTCAATTAAATTTCTTACAACAGGAGTAATATTTCTGTGAGTCTCGATCAAATCTACTTTGGTGGGGGTCACTAAATGATGATTGTGCTCTAATTCAACAGTAGAAATAAGCCAATTGTCTTCTTTCATATTTTGGACAGCATATATTCTAGCTTTGCACATTGTTCGTCCTATAGAGTCTCTCTGTCTAGTTATTTTATTACTACTATCTTCATCATCAGGTAAACTCTTGCCAACAATTGGTGTACCGGCTTTCTTACATACATACTGCCTAGATCTGATATCATTCGTATTAGCATGTTTATGACTAGTTGCAATTCTAATCTCAAATCCATTTTTACGTGCATATGATCTATAAAAATATTCAACCTCTTCCAACGTACAAAATAATTGACCAACGTACGGAACAATATCAGATTTATTACTTTCAACTTCAGTGACAAATTCAGATGTATTATATGACATTTTGAAAAACTTACTTGTGAATAATAGTGATGAATTTTGCTCGATCAGAACTTTAACTAGATTTTCTGAAGTGAAAGTGGCCAACCAGATGAAACATATTATGAGTAGAGGTGAAAAGAAAAATTGAAGCGGAGAACAAATTCTATGGAAGGATAAGAAGATAACTTGAGAAAATAACAGCTTCCTAGACAATATTTAAAGGGTAAAACTAATGTACTTTTTCCATATAATCAATGTCAGCTTTTTTCTATTCCCATAGTGCTTTATTATTATGTTTGACCACTTATTCACCAAACAGTCTTTATAATAATAATAATAATAATAATAATAATAATAATAATAATAATAATAATAATAATAATAATAATAATAATAATAATGGTAATAAAATAATAAAAAGTACATAAGCCACTACTATATGTAATGACTTTATACTCAATTCGTAATAATAGTAGAATAATAATAATAATCGATTAATTATAATAAAAAAATGAGAAAATATAATTTGGGGGGAAATGGAATGTTTTAAGATATATCCAAATCCAAGGTAAAATATGATAGCTAGGCCCGTGGTGCTCGGGTAGTCATTTGACGAATGTTTGGAGCTTGAGGTCGCGAGTTCGATTCTGTCCAGCAGCTATGTAATTTATTCATTACAAGCCGGTATAGCCTGTACCGGCCGAGCGTTTTTATAAATAATATATTTTAATTTTTTATTCTAAGCCAGTGAAGCCTGTACCGGCCGTGCAAAGAGACAACACTTTGGCTGCCACATCGCCTCGGGACAGGCACCGAATACTGCAGATTGACTACTTTTTCTGCCACATCACCTCGGAAAAGAACACCTGCAATCTCGGTAAACTAAAAAGCTGAATTAAACAATGGTATCAGTGTTTGAATTTGGTCCTAAATGTATTTCATGTACCGGCTTGCATGAGCTTATTTAACCATTTATAGTGATCTATTGAGAACACACGTTGTTCAAATTAAAGTTCAGTATATAACTAGATAAAATTACAGTAACAGAGAGTGGAGAGAGGGAGTATTTCGGAAGAGAGGAGCAAAAAACTTCAACAAGTTGAAGCGGCTGGATTCCATTTATTAGATTCTAAAGACACCGAACTTCAACAAGTAAGTTTTTATTTATTGTTATTTGTTCAGTTTTTAATAGTTTCTGTTGTTGTTATTATTTTCATATAATAGTAAAATAATATTATTACATTATATAAATGAAAAAAACTTATTACAGTGTACTCAATCAAGCCATTTTTTTATCACTGCATGTTATTACTGAATTAAAGGGGATATAATACCATGCATGTATTTGTTTTTGTTGTCATTAATGCATTTTCTCACTGCATATTATGCATGCATGTTATTACTAGAAATTTTTTTCAATCCCCCATTGACAGGGTCACCTGCTTCGTAGTCCCTCCTTTCTAAATAACAAAATTATTATTACTTTTTTAAATTCAATTTAAAATATTTTAGAACTCAAAATTAAAAATGATTCATTAAAAATTATTAGTAAACAATAAATTTTATAATGAGTAGTGCTTTTAAAAAAAATTACACTAAAATTAAAGCATGTTATTACTGAATTAGTTATTACTGTCATTTTGCAGCATGTTACTTTCAACTTCATTTTGTCATGCATCTTAATACTAATATGGAATTGATGTATTTTTTTAGGTAAAAGATGGATAGTTGGGAATAATGGCCAATTGATCCAAGTGTTCTGCATGATCAACAAGATCATGTATCAGATGACATATATCATGGGAGAGATAGGGGAAAACTAGGCTCCAGTCAATATACTGATCAGAAATATAATCAGTGGGCTTTGACAAAAGAACAAAAACTCCTTTTAGATAAATGTGGATTTGGAGTATTTAGTTTTCAAGGTGTTGTACACCAAACTGACCTTGGTCTGATATCTGCCTTAGTCGAAAGATGGCGCCCGGAGACCAATACTTTTCATTTAAACTGTGGAGAAATAACAATCACGTTAGAGGATGTTCACTTAATTTTTGGGTTACCGGTGGTGGGAAAGCCCTTAACGGGTTCCCTTGCTGTCACCAATTTGAATTATTTTAGGGATTGTTTTGGAGATAAATTAGCTGGTGAATAGTTTAGCTCAAAAAAATGCAGTGCAATTTCATTAGTGTGGTTGCACGAACATTTTAATAAATGTCCTGAGAATGCAAGTAAAGATGTTATAGGGCGACACACAAAGGCATACATGTTGTGGTTGTGTGGGACAATATTATTCCCTAATAGGAATAGAAATAGTGTGCACCCACGATATATGTCTTTTATTGCCAACGCTGAAGATTGTGTAACTTACTCTTGGGGCGCGACAGTGTTAGCATATTTGTACAGATCTTTATATATTGCTACTAGGAAAGGAGTTAAATACATTAATGGTTGTGTTTTGGGCTTATGAGCATGTAAATATTGGAAAGCCAAACCCTTGGCCACAATCATCCTTATGGTTACCTAGGGCTTTAGCATGGTCCTATTTTGGAGCCCACAGTTACCCTGGTAGACGTGACAATCCCCATCACCATTTGTCATTTTACCGAGGGGAGTTAGATATTAAGTCTATGTGGGATGTGGTTTGGCGGCCATACATAATGTGGGATGATGATATCAGTGGATTTAATTTTGAAGGCAGGTTGTTGGGATCTGGTGGGGTCCCCTTGATCCACTTTGATATTGTGGAATTTCAGATGTCGGACCGTGTGATGAGACAATTCGGGTTCATGCAAGGCATACCATCAACAGCAAAAAACTACGGTGATCTTAGGAAGGAGAAAAAGTTTAAATTTATTGATGTCGAGGATTGCATGTCCTTGAGAGGGGAATATATTTCGAGGTGGGAGGCATACATAGATCATCTCGAAGGACAACAAACTGAAATTTCTGATTATGTTCCAATAGATGATTACATGGTCTGGTATAGGAAAATTACACGTTGGAAAATCCACCGACCTCGACAGGCAAGCGACCTCGATAGTTGTTATGAGCCTCGGGCCATTTACAACCAACAACACCTTATTCAAATGGTATAAAATTATATTCTTCTTTAATAAATCATGTATTGGAGTAAATACTTAATATTACATTTATTCATATTTATTGTTAATAATAATTATTTGTGTTTATCTAATATGACAGGTTGAGAGTGCAAAGTCGTTACTTGATAAATTTTCAGTACTTACTCAGCTGCCTCCCGAGTTGGTTCTGCAAAAAAATAATTGGGATTTCCAATACGCCCTATACGACTTCGAAGCAAGAGGTAAACAAATACCTCGACAGGGGGGTCCCATAAATTTTAGACCACAGTCCCAATACACACAACTCAATGAAGGGCTTGGGAAACAAATTGATTATGTTGTACAAGAGAGTTACATACCCACCCCACAAGTAATTGAGGAGAGATCCATTACCACCACCCAAGCCTACGAGGAGTGTTACATTCCAACCTTCCAAACCTATGAGGAGTGTTACATTCCAACCAACTCTTCATTTGCGGGACTTTCTGACGCCAAGGGATCTAGTTCACAAAAGGTATATATAGTTATGTTAACAGTGATGGTTTTAATTATTATTGCTATATAATAGTAATGTACATTTGGGTCTCAATCAGGTACAAGATGTGGGAGACCACATCTCTTATGTACCAAAAGGGTCCTTATCCAAAAGACTTAAAGATTGGAAAGAGATATTTGTAAATAAACATATGTTTGGAAACGTGGTGGCACCAGAAGAGGATTTATATCCTTTATCACATCCGCGCTAGTTATATGAATTAGAACACAATGCAGTGCAATCCTTAGGGCCTGGGAGTTGGATATTCTAGCATGTCATCGACGCTTATATGTTGTTGCTACGAGACAGAGAGGAATACTACAGGTCGCGGGGAATACAAAGGTGGTCCCAATTTGGTTTCATGAATTCATTCTTCATGCATCTTGGGCAGGGCTATGTGCCATGCACTAACGTGAATACTGCATGGAGTTTTTGCAATCCGTATGTTAACCAAGATGTTGGTCCACCTTTACACGAATGCAAATACATATTCATGCCGGTATGTAGTACCAATCAACACCATTTTGTCTTGTTCCTATTCGCAGTTGAAGATTAGATGGTTACCATAATTGACCCGCACTACAATGACACTATGTATATTAAGTTACATGAAATGTACTCAGAATTCGTTAAAGTTGCGGTATGTTTAGTTTTAAAATATTTTAATTTTATAATATCCTTTAATATTAAAAAATTATTAACCAACTACTTTGTACATGCAGGTACATTTGATACCATTTTGTTTGCAAAATGGTAATCCGATGCGTGAGTGGCCCAGCGGTAATTCTACTGTGCAGGCCTTAAAGATTCGACCGAGACAACACAACAACTCAGACTGTGGCATTTTTGTATGCAAGTATGTTGACTGTTTCGTTAGGGCCAATGGTAATATTTCTGAAGAGAAGTGGTCCTTGGAAGATGTCACAGTCTTTCATTACCGCGTTGCATGGGAGCTCTACAAAAATCCGCAAGATTACTTCCGGCCTCTGAGATATAGAACTTATCCAACGTTATCTAATGTACATATTAATTAATAAAAATGTCTATTTGGTTGAACTTTATGGGATTTTCAAATTCATAAGTTATTAATATGAATATTATTGAATCACATAAAACCACTTCATATTATTAATACGAAGAAAAATTATCTATTTTGTTGAACTGTATGGATATTTTTATTCGGACTAATATTAATAATCACATTATTTATATTAATATTAAAAATCATTATTAATATTATTTTTAATAATAGTAATACATGAATATAATAATAATAGTAATACATGAATATAAAATTATTATTTATATTTTATTAAAGAATTTTATTTTTTTAATATATTAATAATCCTTTTATTGATATTATTACAAAAATAAGAAAAAATATTAAAGGGGATAATAATAAATATAGATATTAACTTATTTCTAAATAGAAAACCCCCATATGTATTATATAGACTTATTAATAATAATAAATCGTAATATAATAATAATACAAGGATATAGATTTTGGGGGATGGTGAAGTTTTAATATAAAGATATATCCTTGGTTGAAATTAACATCTAGGCCAGTGGTGCTCGGGTGGTCATATGACGAGTGTATGGAGTTTGAGGTTGCGAGTTCGAATCTGTTTAGCAGCGAATTGCTTGAATAAAATCATTTTTTTCAATTTTTTATTGTCAGTCGTGACAAGCTATACCGGCTTTTTTTCAATTTTTTATTGCAAGCCGTATCAGCCTGTACCGGCCGGTATTTTAATATTATTTTAATGCCAGCCGTATCAGCTTGTACCGGCCGAAATTTTTTTTATTATTTTAATGCCAGCCGTATCAGCCTGTACCGGCCGGAATTTATTTTATTTTTTATTCCATTTTAATGTGTTGAGTCATGACATATAATGGAGAAATATAAAAAATATGTGTAAGCCGGTACAAGCTCTTCCGGCCAGATTATTTTAATAATAAATATTCATTTTTTATAACTATACTGACAAGTTAATTTTACATGGGCCTCACTTATTAAAATAGAAGCCGGTACAGGTAAATAATTAGGCACAACAACCTGTGCCAACTTATCAAATAAAAAAGTTAATCGCAGCCATCAATTCAATTTATCAACGGTCCAAAAAGGGAGTGTTGCACAGTACTCATAGCAATCGGCTGCTATGGAAGGGCTCCCATATATATATATATATATATATATATATATATATATATATATATATATATATATATATATATATATATATATATATGGCGGATTTAATGCATACTTCTTAAATACTATATTTTTATTAAAATTACGTTCTTTTGGAGATTCTTTTAAAAAATAAGTGGGGTCGCATGTGACATTTTTGTAAATAAAATGAAAGTAAGTAGGACCACTCTCTTTTAATATTATTTTATTTTAAAAAAATATCCAAAACAACGTAATTTTAATAAAGGTATATTCCCTCAGTTCCTTAATATAGGTCGTTTTAGACATGTGCACAAGAATTAAGGAAATGATTGAAAAGTATTAACTATAGTATCAATTGTCTATAATACCCATCACCTCACTTATCTCATAAATATGGATCAAAATATTAGATGGAGTAATAAGGGGTAATTTGGAAAAAATAGTACTCAATTCTCCTAGATAACTACAAATGACAAATAATTAGGAATAAGAAAAAAAAGTCTAAAACGACCAACATATAGGAATGGAGGGAGTACTATTTAAGAGAGGTATGCTATTTAAGAGATATATTTTAAATTCGTATATATATATATACACACACACAACAAATATTTTCAACGAACTGGTTCACGACGAACCGACTATGACGACGGCTATGACAACGGTTTGAACTATCGTCATACCTAAAAACCGTCGACATAGAGCTATGACGACGGTACCAGACTATATTTATATATATATATATATATATATATATATATATATATATAGTCGGGATCTTAAGCTCACTCCTTATCCAACTCACCCGAGCTCACCCCCACTGTAGCGACGGATCTGGCGACGGTTCGGTCATACAACCGTCGTCTATACTTTTAGCGACGGACAACATATATCGTTGCTAAAAATATAGACGACGGTTGTATGACCGAATCGTCGCCGGATCCGTCGCTTAAAAAGGGTGAGCTCGGGTGAGTTGGATAAGGGGTGAGCTTAAGATTCGGACCGTATATATATATATATATATATATATATATATATCAATTCAATTCCCCTTTTCTGTTAATAAAAAAATTATTATTGATATATAAAATGTCAATACTATTATATTTTGTATATATATTATACTTTGAAATTTAAAGTATACCATATAATGTGACACCCCCAAAACTAGGTATACATCACCCATCTTGGGTCGCCACTTACATGGTACATAAAACAAATACAACTTAAAAATACAACTGTCGTGTATAATATGACAAAACATAAACTGTGAGTTTGAATACAAATATTATCTACTAGAGATTATACAAACTCAAAAGGATTCCTCATTATAATTATTATCACACTATTTCACAGAATAGTGAGGACTACTAATGCACCATCTAGAACCATCACTCTGTTCCCCGACTAGTCCCAGCTACGTTCTCATTTCCTGAAGAGAACAGTGAAAGAAAAGGTGAGCTCAACTAGCCCAGTAAGAAATATTAAGACTAAGATAATGCAGAATATTTATCGTTAGCCTTCAACAGTGTTAAACTGATAAAATATAACAAACATCAAGTTTAACTGCAGCGGAACAAGCAATCCATTATAAGAGTCAAGTAGGGAATAAAATCTACTATTTTCTTATGATTTAAAAGGTTTTTCATCACTTTTATCGCTGGGACTCAGTTTAATAAATAATCCACATCATCGAATCACCCCTGCACTACGGCCAATGATATTCTTTAGTATCACGACCACGAATTATCCATGCACTACGGCTTAAGATAATCATGTTTTCATCAACGGTCCTGATCATGCCATAAAACAATTCATCTTTGCACTACGACCAAAGAGAATCCATAGCCATAATCATACCAAAAACTGTTCATCAATGCACTACGGACCAATGATGACTTTTTCCACATCATTTGTAACATTACGGTTATGATTATACCGAATAATCCCTGGTCATAATCATACCAAGTCCATCTATGCACTACAGGCCACAGATGACTTTCAACATAATATAAACATGAGGATGATGACAATGATATAAGAATTTAATAAAACAAGTTTAAGAATTAGTTTATCCAGGAACTGATAACGTTCAAATTGTCAACATGATACTTCTTTGTAGAGTAAAATTCAAGAATGCTCAGAAGAATATTTTCATGAAAAGATACTGGATGAAGCGCAAATATCAAGTATATTCCACTAATTTCATGAAGTATAGAAGTCAAAACTTTAACCAACTGAGTGTAATAACGAATGGAATAACAAAAGAAATCACCATGCATGCGGTACTTCGCATAGACAGGTTATTCCAACAGAATAATAAGCAACGAAACCAGGTCAGGCGAAATTCGCACCGACAGAATGTTCCAACAGAATAATAAAGACGGAACCAGGTCTGGCGTAAACGCACAGACAGGATATTCTAATAGAACAATAATAAAGATGGAACCAGGTCTGGCGTAAACGCACAGACAGGATATTCCAACAGAATAATAAAGACGAAATCAGGTCCGACGTAAAAAGCACAGACAAGATATTTCAACAGAATAATAAAGACGGAATAATAGAAGAATGTCACCAAGTATAGGGTAGCCCGCGTATACAGATTATTCCAATAGAATAATAAAGAATGGAAAAGCAGAAGTTCTCGTCTTGAATACAAAAGAAATAACACCCCTTACAAGTACAACAAATAATATTCCCTACTTTTGAAAGAAGATTATTCTGACTGGTAGGGCGAGGATATACTCGAAGAAAACTTGTACTACGCTAAAAGCTTTCTTAAACTCTAAAGAAATACGCTCACGATTATAGAAGAAGAACTCTCTCTATAGTTTCTCTCTCTAGAGTTTCTCTCTCTAGAGTTTCAGTGAATTCTTAAGAAATAATGAATGAATGAGCTTCTATTTATAGAAAAATATAGTTTTGATAATTGCACATTTCGGGGCTCAAAAAATTACAGAACAATACCTCCAACTTTTCTTTCATTTTTAATTTAGTCCTGCAAGTATTATCAAACTTACACCACCTCCCCTAATATTAAATAATGTGAATCAATAGTAAATCATTTGAATCAATAGTTCTAGACATGTGAAAATACAAATTACAGTATAGTACCTCCATCTTTAATTTAATCAAGTAAGTATTATCAATCTTGCACCAACTCCCCTAATAGTAACAAGAATGTTAAACAATAGTATACACATGTAAATAAATAGTATAATCATGTGAAATAATAGCAATCAATTGCCCATTTATCCGGTTAAATACTCGATTGGTCAAAATAACCTCCAGACATCAATTTTTATCGAAATAAATGTCGATTTTTACTAACACAAATAATTCCAATATAATGAAACTATTTTTATCAAAAATATAAATTTTGAAATTTTGAAGTTTGACTTTTCCCGAAAAAATCAACTGTTGACTTTTTGACCAAATAGTAAAAATCGGCAAATTTTGTGTTTATAGTCTATTTTTACTAATTTCATCGTTCCAGACTCAAATATCACGTTCGCGTCTCTAAATTCAACTCCGAGCACAACTTCAATATTAATAACATTCATCATTAATATTATAACTCATAATATTTATCAACCAGGTTGTTCGCAGGAAAGAGGGAGCTTTCCAATAAGGATTTCTCCCTATTGGTGCGCAATTAGGTGACCAAACCTCTCCTTGACAGAACTTCTAGATATTGTAAATATTACAATTTAATAATATAAATAACTTTGTCATCTCAATTATTGACTTAATAATATATCATATAATGCAGATAATACTGTGACAATAATCGAATCAATAATATGAGAGATATGATGCAACAATTATTGTAACAATTACTGTAACAATAATTGAGTATAACTGAGTGACTTCTCACGTAAGCATCAATAATCAATACCGTGTGCTACTATGCAACCACGCGTATTACTGTACTTTTACTACCGAGTAGTTCAACAGTATTAACAGTAAAACTTTCGTCGTTATTTTCAATAAAATACTTTTGTCGTTTTCTCAATCCGACAAATTCCGTTGTGGGGTCCACCAATGATTATGTCATCATACGGATATTCTCCGACTAATCGAATATTATATAACAACTTGCATACTTTGTACAATTTATAAATACTACCCACAACTATAATATTATCTCAAATTCATACCATAATATTAAAAAAAATATTTCGAGAAAATTAAATCTTTATTCGTAAAATTTGAGATTTTACATATAATGCACAAAAATTTAATATTATTGACAATGTTTTATGACATAGTATTTCTCTCGTACCCTTAAACTTTAAAATTATAAATATATAGTATGAACAATAGCTATACGGTTTAAGAAGTATTTTAATAATCATTTTCAATAACATAGATTTCTTCATAATTATATTAAGAATCACTCTTAGCAGTAATACTCTTCATTCCTTATTATTGTCTTTTTAAAGAATAAAATTTATTTTTTTGAGTTTCTTTTATAATTATTTTATAAAAAAAATAATGGCTTAATTTTTCATATTATCTTTATATTAAGGGATATATATATATACAGCTGTGTATTACACAGTAGAGTTATTGTGACAACCCCAAAATAGGTTCATTCCATCCAACCCATTCTGAGTCGCTAAATACATGGTACAGAAAATAACTACAACTTTATTACAACAATTGTCGTGCAAAATACAACAACACATATACTGTGAGTTTGGATACAAATATATACCAACTGTAACTCTGGACACCAACTTTGGATAGCACGTCACAATGACACCTTACATAAAGGTATAGTCAAAAACTGTTTTAGAAATTAGAATCTTTGAGAAGTGCTCAAGAAAACCTTCGTACATAGGAGGCCATGCTTCTAGGTTATGATAGATATCATATGGCCACAAAATTATTCTTGGTTGACCCAATAGATCCCAAAGAAAAACGAGAAGATTACTATCATATTCTTCCCAATGGTGAGTCTTTTCTTGACATATCATTATCTCCACTGTCTCTAATTGGGTATTATACTTCAAACAAATACCAAGATTATATAGGTAATGCCTGTAAATATACTCAGTAAGTGGATGAGTACAACCTTGTCTTATGATGACACGAGGTTGTATGTCATTAGACATCTTGTATGATAGTGGCAAAACACCCTTCCAAGTTAAATTCACCTCACCCTCAACATCTATAGACCACCGTTCTATTCCCCTGTTATTCCTCGCTTGTCCCAGCTACACTTTTATTATCTGAAAGGAATTGTGGAGCAAAAGGGTGAGCACAACTAGCTCAGTAAAGAATATCATGACTAAAAATAAATAAATTATCAATAGCCTTCAACAGTAATAAATCAGAGATTTAGAACATATGGTAGATGATAAAACTTTTCAACCATAGTTGCAGCGGAACGAGCAATCCATTAGAAGAGTCAAATAGACCATAAAATCTATTATCTTCTCCATGTTAAAAGTCCATCAACAATGTTTTATCCCTGTAATATTAATCAATAATTCATGTCCACAATCACGTGTATAACTCATAATCGTAATTGTAGTTCTAAATTCCTTTCCTCATTCAGGACAAAGTTAATTTTCATCACCTGAAACATCAAAGATCATGGTTATACCAAATCACCGTTCCTGTTCATAATCATACTTATAAATTCATCTTTGTACTACGGGCCAAAGATATTCATCAACAGTTCATCTTTGCACTACTGGCCAAAGATATTCAACAACATGTCATCTTCGCACTACAGGCCAAAGATATTTATCAGTTGGTCATGTTCATCTAAACACCTGTTCATCTTCGCATTACTACCCAAAGATATTCATCAGAAATCATTCATCTTTGCATTACAGGCCAAAGATATTCAGTTATATCATCATTTAGGACTGAGGATGATGAAAAATATTTTAAGAAAACAAATCCAGTGAAACAAAATAATAAATATTAAGGATTCGTACTTCAGTTATTCCATGTCCAAAAATACATCATAAATAATCATAGAGGAATAAAATTCAAGAATGATCAAAACATGGATACAATCAAAGCTAGTATCCATAATAGATATTTTGGACGAAAAATAAAAATTTAATTTTTCTGTGAATAGTGCTGTATTCGTGAATAGTGCCGTATACGTGAATAGTGTCGTATACGTGAATAGTAACTCCGACACCAAAAGATAGAAATTTCACAAAAAAATATCATCATGTTTTGTGAATAGTACTCATGAATAGTAATTCATGAATAGTAACTCATGAATAGTAACCCGTGAATAGTAACCCCGACATAAAAAAGTTCCAAATTTGATAAAAATTCAAACCAATATTTCGGCATAATGATATTAAAGAAATAATATCATTTATGAAGAAAATAATCTCCCTTACCTCAGAAAGAATAGTACTTCTGACTGAAATACTAGATATAGTGCTAAAAGAACTTGCACCGTATAGCAATACTCGAAGTACTAAAATACTCACAAAAATACGCTCGATATATAAAGAGAGAAAGAGAGAGAAATCTTTAGTTTCTGGTGTGATTTTCAATTCTAACCTAAGCACCCTATTTATAGGAAATTGCTTAGAACACCAAAACAGAAAATCTAATATAATAATAATATATTATATATAAATTCCTACGCACACATTCAAGGATCTGAATTCAGCCATGCTTAACAATAAGTGGGTCCCACCAACCACAAAAAACATGTTTTAAATAATTTTTGTAACAAAATAAATTCAGACCCAATATTCTGGAACTTCAATAATTCATAATAAATAGGCCCTTTTATTAGAAAATTTGAATCTCGCGTGTTTTTATAGAAAATTCAATTCTCTACAACTTTGCAGAAGAAAGTTTTTTCAAATTCCAAACAGAAATTGATCGAAATCCACATACGAACGATTTTAAAGGCTATAATCAAATTTCAGTCAAGAAATGGGTCCACCAACATGTTTAACATGTTTTAAACAACTTTTGCAACAAAAATACTCATCCTCCTCATATACTCATATATCTCATATTAATTATAAAAATATCACCATTATTATATTATAATAATATAATAAAATATTATTTTATCAAAAAAGATAAAATATCGATTTTCAAAAATTATCACTTTAAAAATTTTCTCCATCTATATCCACATAAAATGAATATTTTTCTCATCATATAAATCAATAATTAATTATTCATAAATAATATTACAGAATCACAATAATGACAACCAGGCAGTTCCCAGGAAAGAAGGGTCTTTCCAATAAAAATTTCTCCTTACTGGCGCGCAATTAGGTGATCAAACCTCTCCTTAGACAGAACTTTCTAGACATTGCTAATAATATTTTCTAATAATATTATTTAGATATATGAATTATTGCTTCGATAATAGAAAATACTGTGTAGTGACAATTATTAAAATTACAGTAATATAAAATATCAACGCAGTAATTATTGAATCAATAAAATACTGAACAGTAATTACTGTAACAATTATTGAGTAGTGCCTTCTTACGTAAGAATCAATAATTCAACAATACTGTGTAAAATCGTGTGCTACTGTGCAACAACGCGTATTACTTTACTTTACCCACCGGATATTCCAACAGTGTTAACGGTAACGATTACGCCGTTATTTATAAAAACTCAAATTTATCGTTTTCTTCATCCGACAGTTATCTGTTATGGGGACCAAAAATAGTTGCGCCGTTGTACGAATATTCCCCAACAGAAAGAATATTATACGACCAAACGAATATTCCCCGACAGAAAGAATATTTTATAACCACTTGCATATTTTGAAAAAAATTCATATATCACCCTTAACTTTAACTTTTATCAATTTAACCATTTACTGAATTGTAATTATAAGAAAAATTTAATACTTTTATTTCATAAAATTCGGGGTCTTACAGTTATGGGGATGAATTTTTTGGGCTATCGCAACGGTTCACTCGTCGCCATATCCGACTGTGTATGTAAGACCCCAACTTCTATGAATAAAGATGAATTTTCTATAAATATTATTTTTGAATATTATGGAATGAATTTGATATAATATTATAGTTGTGAGTAATATTTATAAATTTTGTAAAGTACGGAAGTTGTTATATAATATTCGATTGGTCGGGGAATATTCGTTTTAACAGGGAATATTCGTACAACCGCACAATCATTAGTGGACTTCACAACGAAATTATTGTCGGATTGAGAAAATAACAAAAATACTTTATGAAAATAATGGCGGAAGTTTTACCGTTAACTGTTGAAACACCCGGTGTTAAAAGTACATTAATACGCGTGGTTGCATTGTTGCACACGATATTGATTTATTGATGCTTACGTGAGAAGTCACTCAATTTTTTTCAATTATTGCTACAGTAATTGCTGCATAGTGTCTCACGTTATTTGATTCAATTATTGTCAATATTTTATATATTATTAAATTAATAATTAAGATGATAAAGTTATTAATATTATTATTTGTAATATTAACGATTTAATATTAACGATTCAATTATTTGCAATATATCAATATTTTATATATTATTAAATCAAGTAGAGGTTTGGTCACCTAATTATGCGTCAATATGGAGAAATCCTTATTGGAAAACCCCCTCTTTCCTGAAAACGACCTAGTCGATTAATATTGTGAATTATAATAATGATGATAAAGTTTGTTTTATTATTATTATAAATATAATAAATCACAAAACTTTTTATATAAAACATAATACTTTTATAAAGTTATTTGTTTTATTAGATTTTAAATAGAATATATTATATTTTATTATGTATAGTATTTTTATAGTGTCTGCATAGTGTTTGCATAGTAAAATCTTTTTATATAAAACGGAATACTTTTATAAAATTATTTGTTTTATTAAATTTTTAATAGAATATATTTTATTTTATTATGCATAGTATTTGCATAGTGACTGCATATTATTTGCATAATAAAAACTTTTTATATAAAACAGAATAATTTTTATAAAGTTTTATTTTATTTGATTATAATTAGAATATATTATATTTTATTGCATAGTGCAGCATAGTATCCTTTCCATTCTCTTATAAATAGGATGCTTAGTTAGAATTGAAAATCACACTAAAAGTTCACAGAATTCTTCTTCTATAATCTTGAGCGTATTTCTTTAGAGTTTAAGAAAGCTTTGAGCATAGAAAATAGTATAAGTTTTCTTCAAGAATATCATCGCCCTACCAGTCGGAATACTCTTCTTTTTAAGATAAGGGGTATTATTTTTTCGTATTCATGAAGAAAGTTATTTTCTTTCAATACTCGTAAGGGTTGTTATTCCATTCTTTATTATTATGTTGGAATAACCTGTCTATGCGAAGTACCGCATACATGGTGAAATTCTTCTGTTATTCCATTCTTTATTATTGTGTTGGAATAACCTGTCTGTGCGATCTATCGCATGCCTGGTGAATTCTGTTGTTATTCCATTCTCTATTATTATGTTGGAATATCCTGTCTGTGCGGATTACGCATGACTTGGTTTCATTCTTTATTATTCTGTTAAAACATCCTGTCTGTGCAGATTACGCATGACCTGGTTCCATTCTTTATTATTTTGTTGGAACATCCTGTCTGTGCGGATTACACATGACCTGGTTCCATTCTTTATTATTATGTTAGAATAATCTGTCTACGTGGATTACCGCATGGCGACAAAAATCTATTTGCGGTTTCATATATTCTATTATACTCAGTTGGTTAAAGATTTGGCTTCTATACTCCATGAAATTAGTGGAATATTCTTGATATTAGCGCTTCATCCAGAATCTTTTTATGAAAATATTCTTCTGACCATTCTTGAATTTTACTCCACAAAACAGTTTCGTGTTGACAATTTGGACGTTATTGAGTTCAAGATAAATTAACTTATAAATCTTTAAAATTTATTCTTGGACTTATTTTATTGAATTGTCGTCATCCTCATGTTTATAATATGTTGAAAGTCATCTGTGGCATATAGTGCATAGATGGACTTAGTATGATTATGACCAGGGATTATTCGGTATAATCATGACCGTAATGTTACAAATGATGTGGTAAAAATCCTCATTGGCCGTAGTGCATTGATAGACAGTTGTTGGCATGATCATGACCATTGATGAATACACGAATATCCTTGGCCCGTAGTGCATAGATAATTTGTGGCCATGATACTAATGAATATCATTGGCCGTAATACAGGGATGATGTGGATTATTTATTAAGCTGAGTCTCAGCGATAAAAGTAATGAAAAATCTTTTAAATCATAGAAGATAGTAGATTTTATTCTCTACTTGACTCTTCTAATGGATTGCTTGTTCCGCTGTAGTTAAACTTGATGGTTGTTATATTTTATCAGTTTAACACTGTTGAAGGCTAATGATAATTTATTCTGTATTATCTTAGTCATAATATTTCTTATTGGGCTAGTTGAGCTCACCCTTTTGTTTTCATTGTTCTTTTCAGAAAATGAGAACGTAGCAGGGACTAGTCGGGGAACGGAGTGACGGTCCAGAAGATAGCATTAGTAGTCCTCATTATTCTATAAAATAGTGTGATAATAAATGTATTGAGAACTTATTTTAAGTTTGAATACTGTTTAGAAGATAATATTTGTATTAAAACTCACAGCTCATGTTGTATATTTAAGGTTGTATTTGTATTCTGTACCATTTATTTTGTAAGACCCCAAATTTTATTAAATAAAAGTATTTAATTTTTCTATTTAGTAAATGGTTAAATTGATAAAAAAATTTAAAGTTAAGGGTGATATATGATAAAAAATTCAAAATAAGCAAGTGGTTATAAAATATTCATTGTTGTCGGGGAATATTCGTTTGGTCGTGGAATATTCTTTCTGTCAGGGAATATTCGTACGATGGCGCAGCCATTTGTGGGCCCCATAACAGAATAACTGTCGGATGAAGAAAATGATAAATTTGAGTTTTTATAAATAATGGCGTAGTTGTTACCGTTAACAGTGTTGGAATACCTGGTGGTTAAAATACCGTAATACGCGTTGTTGCACAGTAGCACACGGTATTGCACCAATTATTGATTCTTACGTAAGAAGGCACTACTCAATAATTGTTACAGTAATTACTGTTCATTATTTTATTTTTGATTCAATAATTGCTGCGTTGATATTTTATATTACTGTTGTTTTAATAATTGTCACTACATAGTATTTTCCATTATCGAAACAATAATTCATATTATTTGAATAATATTATTAGATAGCATTATTGGCAATGTCTAGAAAGTTCTGTCTAAGGAGGGGTTTGGTCACCTAATTGCGCGCCAGTAAGGAGAAATTCTTATTGGAAAGCCCCCTCTTTCTTGGGAACTGCCCGGTTGTCATTATTATGATTCTGTAATATTATTTGTGAATAATTAATTATTGATTTATATGATGAGAAAAAAATTGATTTTATGTGAATATAGATGGAGAAAATTATTTAAAGTGACAATTGTTAAAAATTGGTATTTTATCTTTTCTGATAAAATAATATTTTATTATATTATTATAATATAATAATTGTGATATTTTTACAATGAATGTGGGATATATGAGTATATGAGGAGGAAAAGTATTTTTGTTGCATTAAATGACTAACACATATTTTGTGTGTCGGTGGACCCCATTTCTTGACTGAAATTTTATTATAGCCTATAAAATCGTCTGTATGTGAATTTCGGTCAATTTTTATTTGGAATTTGAAAAAACTTTCTTCTGCAAAGTTATAGAGAATTGAATTTTCTATAGAAAGGCGCGAGATTCAAATTTTCTGATAAAAGGGCTATTTATTATGAATTATTGAAGTTCTAAAATTCCTAAATAATTTATTTTTGGAAGTTTTAAATATTTTATTTATAAAAAACGTTTTTCTTATTTTTTTGAGTGGGTGGTTGATGTTTAAATTCATCTGATGTGCGTAGGAGATTTTATAATAATAATAATAATATTTTATTAAATTTTCTGCTTTGGTGTTCTAAGCAATTTCCTATAAATAGGTGTTTAAGTTAGAATTGAAAATCACACCAGAAACTGAAGTTTTCTCTCTATTTCTCTCTCTATATATACAAGTGTATTCTTATGAGTATTTTGATATCTTGAGTGTTGCTATACGGTGCAAGTTCGTTCAACGTTATTCCAGTCAGAAGTACTGGTCTTTTGAGGTAAGGGATAGTAAGGGATTGTAAGGGAGGTTATTTTCTTCTAAAATGATATTATTTCTTCAATATCATTATGTCAGAATGTTGGTTGGAAATTTTTATCAAATTTAAAACTTTTTTATGTCGGGGTTACTATTCATGAGTTACTATTCATGAGTTACTATTCACGAGTACTATTCACGAAACGTGATAATGTTTTTTGTGAAATTGTTATCTTCTGGTGTCGGAGTTATTATTCACGTATACGACACTATTCACGAATACGACATTATTCACCAAAAAATGAAATTTCTTCTTTTTGTCCAAAATATTTATTCTGAATACTAGCTTTGATTGTATCCATGTTTTGATCATTCTTGAATTTTACCCCACTCTGATTATTTATGAAGTATTTTTGAATGGGAATTGTTTAAAGTACGAATCCTTAATATTTATTCTTTTGCTTCACTGGATTCGTTCTCTTTAAAATATTTTTCATTATCCTCAGTCCTAAATGATGATATAACTGAATATCTTTGACATATAGTGCAAAGATGAATGATTTCTGATGAATATCTTTGGCCCGTAGTGCAAAGATGAACAGGTGTTTAGATGAACATGATCAGCTGAAGAATATCTTTGGCCTGTAGTGCAAAGATGACTTGTTGATGAATATCTTTGGCCTGTAGTGCAAAGATGACTTGTTGATGTATAACTTTGGCCGTAGTGCAAAGATGAATTTATTAGTAGGATTATGAACATGAACTGTGATTTGGCATAACCATAATCTTTGATGTTTCAGGTGATGAAAATTATTTTTGTCCTGGATGAGGAAAGGAATTTAGAACTACAATTATGATTGTGAGTTATATACGTGATTGTGGATAGAAATTGTTGATTGATGTTACAGGGATAAAACATTATTGGTGGACTTTTAACATGGAGAAGATAATAGATTTTATGGTCTATTTGACTGTTCTAATGGATTGTTCATTCCGCTGCAACTATGATTGAAAATTTTTATCATCTACCATATGTTTTAAATCTCTGATTTATTACTGATGAAGACTATTGATAATTTATTTATCTTTAGTCATAATATTCTTTACTGAGCTAGTTGTGTTTACCCTTCTGTTTCACAATTTCTTTTAGGTAATAAGAGTGTAGCTGGGTCGAGCGAGGGTAACAGGAGAATAGAACGGTGGTCTCTAGCTGTGGAGGTTCTCCCTAAATAGTTTTTGACTGTACCTTTATGTAGGGTGTCATTGTGACGTGCTATCCAAGGTTGGGACATGAGTCACAGTTTGTATATATTTGTATTTAAATTCACAGTTTAAGTGTTGTTGTATTTTGCACGATAATTGTTGTAATAAAGTTGTAGTTGTTTTCTGTACCATATCTTTGGCGACTCAGAATGAGTTTGATGGAATGGACCTATTTTTGGGGGCGTCGCATATTTGGTGACTCAGAATAGGTGATGTATACCTATTTTGGGAAAGTCACAGTGTAATACACAGCTGTGTACATACATTTTTCTCTTATATTAAATATTAATTTATTTCTTTTTTCATCTTTTTCAATAAATTAAAAAAATAATTTAAAATTTTTTATACAATGATTTGATAATCAGTTAGACCATCAAAGTTGTACATATATTCTTCTCTTAAATTAAATGTTAATTTATTTCTTTTTCATCTTTTTTAATAAATTAAAAAAAATAATTTAAATATTTTTATATTCACTTTGATCAATTACAATGCAGTAATCAAATTTTTAATCTGTATTTTTTTCTTTAAACATCAATTAAAAAAAGAATATAGGGAGTATATTTTATGCATAAATTATATTCAATCAACCCAAAGAACGAAAGCTAGCATGCTTGGGGTAGTTTAAAAAATGTAATTATTCTGACCATCTGTCTCTTAATACAAGTTATTTTATAATTGTGCATAAATATTAAAAAAATAATTATATAAATTAAATAGAATATTAATTATCTATATTATTCTTGTATTAAAAAAAGAGGGTTATTTATTGGACAGAAAATAGTAAAAATTTAATACTTGAGATAATATTGAAAACTAAACAATTAATTTTTACTTGAAATTATCAAATGACAAATATTAAAAGAGAAAAATATTTCTCAAAAACGACTTATATTAAGGGACATATAAAATACTATTTATTTATTTATTATTATAATCGGTTTTAAATACAAATTACTAATGTACAATTACGTTGTTTCCAAATGACATTTGTAATTGATTTCTAAACAAAACTCTTTTTCCCTTAAAAATGGGAACTCTGGTTTAATCCGAACTCTTTTTGTCAGATTTCCATCATTTTAGCGTAATCTAATCCAATCCAACAATAAAAAAAAGAATATTCTTTTCAATTTCAACTAATCTCTACTATCTACAATATCGGTACAAGCCAAACAGGCCCTTAAGTCTGTTTTACCAGTACTAGTTGCCAGTTCCATCCGGTTCTAGATTAACGTCGCTACTTGCGAAACTATTTCCCCTAATTATTTTTTTGTCAGATAGAGAAACCATAGAAATTAGGTTTATCTCAAATAGTTAGGGCTTTCAAATTTGTGGTTCTTCTTCCTACTAATCGGGGATTTGGGGTTTCGGCAAATTGATTGGGGATGGAGGAATCAGAGCAGTGTAAGCTTTTTGTAGGAGGAGTTTCGTGGGTAACAACTGAAGAGATTTTGATGGAACACTTCAGCAAGTACGGAACAGTGGCGAATACTGTAATAGCTAGAGATCGAAATACAGGAAGCCCAAGAGGGTTTGCGTTTGTTTCCTTTACTGATTCATCTGCTGTAGCTAAAGCTCTTGAAGAAGAAACGCATAACATTCTTGGTAGAACGGTCTGTTCCCATTTATTTCCCCTTTTTTGTGTTATTTTTTTTGTTGGGTTTTGTTAATTAAGCTTTAATTTATGTTGTATATCTTGGTAGTTTGGAGTTCCATGTTTTGCTGGGTGTGTGTTTTTGGTTGTTTTCTTGGGAATTAAAATCGTTCTCTTTATATATGTTATTTGTGGAAACTGGAAAGTAAATTTTTTTTATCATTTTGTATTAACTTATTTTTCTTCCTTATTAAGGAAGTTTTGTCTTAATTTTTTAAAAAAATAATTAAAGAAGCTTATTATTGGTGTCTGTAGTTTTGACTATTCTGCAAATTGGGGAGAAAGAGGGGTTGTTTTTTATAGTTTGGAGTGTTGTAATGTTTGTTTCAGTTTCTATTTTTTTTTTGGTTTTGGTAGATATGAAAAGTTGGGCGGTGCACTTAATTAATTGTATGTATTGTTTGTTTTTTTTGTATATCCTGTAATGTTTTTATAGGTAGATGTGAAAAGAGCGATACCCAGAGGTGAACAAAATCAAGTACAACAGAGTAGAGGGTTGAGTAGCAACAGTAGAAGTAATGGTAGGAGCAATGAACAGTCTAGGACTAAGAAGATTTTTGTAGGGGGGTTATCAGCTAATCTGACCGAGGATGAGTTCAAGAGTTATTTTGAGCAGTTTGGTAGGATAACAGATGTTGTTGTGATGCATGATAATGTCACCCAACGGCCTAGGGGTTTTGGGTTTATTACTTTTGATTCAGAGGATGCGGTTGAGGATGTTATGATGAAGAGCTTTCATGAATTGGGTGGTAAGCATGCGGAGGTCAAGAGGGCTATTCCAAAAGATGGAAATAACAATGGTTATAATTCGCGAGTTAGTAGTGGAAGAGGTTCTAACTTCAACAGTTATCAGAATGAGAATTTCCAGCCTTATAGTCCTAGATATGATCCCTTTCAGGGTTATGGGCACCTTTCAGGTTATGGACCTCTTTCAGGGTATGGTGGCGTTGCTGGGTATCCTTATGGAGTAGGCATGTTTGGTTGTGGTTACCCAACTGGAGGATATGGTGCTGGTTATGGGATGACTCCTTTTGCACCTAGGAGCCCGTGGTCTGGCCCTGCAATGATTGGTGTCGGGGCAAATTATTATCCTGCTTACATGAATGGTGGAGTTGGGGTAACGGGTGTGACTCCCAATGATTATAATGGGATTATGGGGACGATACCGAATGGTAAATCAAGGCAACTTGGCGTTGATGATTCACAAATGGCGGCTGATAGGACATCATCTAAGATTGAGATGGGAAATGTTGACGTCGCTGCTGCTACCAAAACGAGTGTGAGAGGTATTGATGGGCAATTGATATCTTATTCTGCTAGTGATTCAAGCTGACTACTTTTCAGTCCTTTTCTGGGCTTTGACATGTCGGGATACTTTGATACTAATGGGATTAGGGGCTTGTTATTATCATTGTTCAGTCGTGCTTTCCTTAAATGTGTTTTTCGTTGCTATAAAGATGTTGCTTCTTGTTTTTATCAGTTTTAGTTTTAATAATCTGTGGTACATGATTCAAATTTCTGTAATATAATTCTTTTAGATTCAATTATCTGCTGCATTCCATACTTCAGTATCAATTACGCTTTTGCTATTATTTGTTTATTTATTTTTTAGAACCTTCAATGAAATAACTGTGAGACCTTTGATGTTCCAATATGGTCTGCCTGAAATTTCTCCTTGCCTAATGTATCCTGGGGAATCAGCAAATTTTAATTTTTGACGAAGCAAATTTTTGAAACTTGTAGTTTAGTATGGTTGTATTTGCTGCCTGGATGAGGGGTACTTATTGTTTTGGTACTGTTATATGAGTAGATTGATATTGGCCTTTGCATTACCCTATGGAATTTATCACTAACGCCACTTTTTATTTGATATTAAAAAAAAATTAGTATCCGTCTCTTTATATTGTATTAAATTTTTATGTTACTTTGGATATATATATATATATATATATATATATATATATATATATATATATATATATATATATATATATATATAGAGTCCGGATCCAGTCCGGACTCCCGGATTTTGTTAAAATCCGGACTTTTTTTTTTTTTTTTTTTTGCTTTTTTTTTTTTTGAAACAACTAAAAAAAAAAAAAAAAAATTTATGGAATTGGAATTTTTACATTATACAGTGTTTTGGGTGTGATTTGGATGCCTATAACGAAACATGTCTGTACAGTCTGGGCAGACTGTACATACATTGGTTGGGGTAGGTATTAAAAACACACCCAAAACACTGTATTATTGAAAAATTTCAGTTCCATAAATTTTTTTTTTTTTTTTTTTTGTTGTTCCAAAAAAAAAAAAGCAAAAAAAAAAAAAAAAAAAATTTGGACCGGATTTTGATCCAGTCCGGACTCCCGGACTGGATCAGTTCTGTATATATATATATATATATATATATATATATATATATATATATATATATATATATATATATATGGGACTGATCCTTTGACAACCTTGACAATTTAAGGTTAGACTTAATAGGATTTTCGTCCGCAGTTTAATATTGATGACGGGACAAATGACCAAATACCTCTCTTTTACAATTTTTTTGTCCGCAGTATTAAACTGTGGATGCTAGATATGATCAAATGATCCGTTTGTAAATAAGTCACGTTCGAAGTATTATACTGCGGATGCCAAATTCAATTTTTTTTTAAATTTTCAAGGCTACGATCAATTATTCAATATATAGTATCGAAATGAAATTATAGCTTTTCATTTTTATTTTCTTTTTGGTTTTGAAGTTCTTTTTTGAATCTTAATTGGAGGCAACCCAAAAGTAACATAATCGTAACAACGTTTAATGATGGAAAAAGATTGTAAGAGCTCATAGGTTTTGCGCTTTTTTGCCTGTTTTGATCTATTTTACCAGTCAACTGAACCTACTTTGAATATCAATCTTTTTGCCTATTTTGATCTTTTTTTGTGTTCTTTGATCTATCTATTTTGAAGAGTTGTTAGAATTGATCGGAGTCTTGAAAACTAAAAAAAAAAAAATTAAATTTGAAATCTGTAGTTTAATATTGCGGACAAGACTTATTTACAAACGACATTGTTTTCAATCGGACATTTAGCCATACCCAGACATTTACAAGGATGGGTTTTTTGATTTTCTGTCTCATTCGCAATATTAAACTGCGGAATACTGAAAATTAAACTGCGGACAGTCCCACTATTTAACAATTTGATTGTAATACCCGGTTAAAAAAAAATAAAAGATAAAAGATAATAAAATAATATAATTAGATAATAAAAGTGTAACTAATAATTATTTATACATATCTAAAACCTATAAAGATAAGAAAAGTCAGTCAAATTTAACAAACTTTTAATTTTTAAAAGGACTCTTTTACCTAGTAACCTATTTTGCAAAGGAATTACATATATTTAAATAACTAGAGAGAGAACGTAAAAATTTATTTGGCTTTGGAATACAGCAGAACAGGGAAGAAGAAAACAAGAATATTTAAAAAGGTAAATTTTGGTGTGTCTGTCAATATATATATATATATATATATATATATATATATATATATATATATATATATATATATATATATATATATATATATATATATAGAAGAAGGATCAGGTCCGGACTCCCGGACGGGAGAAAATCCGGACCTGATTTTTTTTCTTTTTTTTGGTAGAACAACTAAAAAAAAAAAAAAAAAATTTATGGAACTGAAATTTTTCATTAATACAGTGTTTTGGGTGTGTTTTTAATACCTACACCAACCAATGTATGTACAGTCTGCCCAGACTGTACAGACATGTTTCGTTATAGGCATCCAAATCACACCCAAAACACTGTATAATGTAAAAATTCCAATTCCATAATTTTTTTTTTTTTTTAGTTGTTTCAAAAAAAAAAAAGCAAAAAAAAATAAAAAAAAAAGGTCCGGATTTTAAACCTGTCCGGGAGTCCGGACAGGATCCGGCCTCTATATATATATATATATATATACTCAATTCGTGAACTCGCGTTTATAGAGGGGGAGCCGTAGGTGTACTTGCGGTAGCCACAGATGCACCTGCGCTTGCCCGGGGTGCCCCGGGCACCGTGAGTCCCGTCGTCTCGAAATACGTGCACGCGTGCAATGTGATGTCCGCTCGAACTTTAAGAACTTCAATCCAGGCATCCGATCGAGGTGTATAAGACCTTTTTCGACATGCTTTTGTCGAGAGCTATACAATGACATGGGATTAGAGGTTGTACGAAGTCAGGAAAATGGGACCATGCCCTTGGTCTTTAGGCTTCAAATTCTATCCAGTGTGCTGTCTTGTGCAGTAGTCACTCGGGATTGGATCTCTTTGGTTCTTGTAGGACATTTCTATGTAGAATGTATGTCTGAATGTTGTTGAGATGGAGCTATGTGGGATCGAGATGGCAAACTAACGATTCTGCCCCTCATCGAGTTTATCTTCGGTTTGAGCTATTTTAGCTGTCGTTGCTCAGGGTTATCTCTGAGATTGGACTGTTGCAAGTGTTGACCATCTCAGGGTTGTCTCTGAGGTGTGCCTGACCTCTGGGGTTATCTCCGGGCTTAGAGAATGAGTGCCCCAGGGCTATCGCCGAGTGTTGAAATTGACTGCTGGGAGCGAAAAAGAACATTTTCGGAGTTGTCTCCGGTACTGCAATGACATTCCTTGGGGTTGTCTCTGAGGTTGGATTGAAGATCCCGGGGTTGTCTCTGGGATTGGGACTAAATATCTCGGGGTTGTCTCCGAGATGTCAAATTTCTCTGGTGTTGTCTCTGAAACTGTAACTGCAGTCCTTGGGGTTGTCTCTGAGGTTGAAATTGAAGATCCCGGGGTTGTCTCCGAGACTGTGACGACATATCTCGGGGTTGTCTCCGAGATGACAAAGAGTGGGTATCCCGGGGTTGTCTCCGGGACTGAGTTGAGTTGTCCTCCAAGGTTATTTTTGAAAGACGACTCTGCCCTCCTACAATGTTAGTAACAGGAATGCAAAATTTCGAATGTCTACCCTATATAAGTCATAAATTTTTTAATATCATTAATATTTAATTGATATATTTATTTACGATGTGACTTAAAATTTCTGGCTATTACAATTACATCTTACCGACCCCAACTAATGGTTGTTAATGATTTCTTTCTATCTCTGACCACTTTCAGCTGCATCTGCCCTATACACTTCATAGACCTTAGTATTAATGACACACAACTCACTAATTTTATTCACATTGTACTTCATAGAATCGACGAGGTAACATTGAAAACACTAAACATTTCTATTGTGTACACCTTTGCAGCATGCACTTCCAAAAATGACCCGCATACCATATTCATTTTTCGATATTTTGTTATGTATTTGGCCTTCCTCTCTCTAATGAATTATTTTTCTATAGCCTTTTGACTCTGCACTATAAATTCTTTCATGCATGTTGAAGCATTAACATACTCATCAAAAAAATGGTTCATGCTCTATGTTATTCTGATGGTTGTCATTCTCGCGGAAAAATATCTCGTGTTATACATAGGAATCCATTCCTCCCGTACATCATATAAACTTATAATCCACTTATTTTTATACAATTTATAATTCCTCATTAGAATCTATCAACGTTGTTCAAACTCCCCGATGGATAATAATTTATACATAATTGTTAAAATAATCCTTGAACGATGGGTGCTCAGAATAAACATGATGCAATTTCCCAAGAAATTTATTTCTAATTGTAACAATCCAAGATTTTATTTGTAATTTAAAATATTTATTAAATTAAGTAAATGTTTTATTGATGAAGTTGTTGTTTTGTAATTTAAAATGTTTCTTAAATTAAATGAATATGTTATTTTGTTAGTAAATATTTATACATTATATTTATTAGATAGTATTCTAAATTAATTTGATTTATAGTTATTATGTTGTGAGATAACATGAGATGTTATATTGTTGTTGTGATGTGATAAATTAAGATGATATATTAAATTATTAAATAAAATTATAATAAATTTATAATTTTGTGATGTTTGTTTAAGTGGAGTATTTATTTAAAATATAGTATGTATAATTATTTTATTTAATTAATGTTGGATATGGAAATCCAAATAAGTCATACGTGGTTATAAATTTTAAACTAAGTTGTTTATTAAAATAAATTAAAGGAGTTTAATTAGTTTTTACCAAACAAGACTTAAATATAGAAGTCTTTATTTTGAAGACATTTTGCCAAACAAAGCCTTATGCCTTTTGGATTTATTTTAATATTCAAATTATAAATAAAATAAATAATATATATTAAATAATAAATAATATATATTATAACTGATAACTTATTATTCTAATTATTATAACGTCGGTTTCAGATGTTTGGGTGTGTGCGTTGGATTAAGTTTTATTATACGTAAAAGAAAATTGGCTTAAGCCTAAAAAGAGAAGAAGGAAGAAAATACAGAGAAGCTAGGGAGAGAATTGAGAGAAAGTCTGTGACTCACAGCAATTTCAGTGGTTACTAAGCAAATTGAAGGTATTATTCGTAGCCCTAATGTTATATGTTTATATATATGTACATATATGAATTCACGACATGGTGTGTTTCTGTTTTATGAAATCAATTGGTGAATTGTGGATATATAATTGGTAAATTTTGATGATACATGCTTATGAAGCTAGAGTTATGTTTAAAATAAGAAATTTGTATGCTAATTTCGTTTTGACAGTAGAAAATTTTGACAGTATATGTATTCTTTGTATGGCTTAGGTAAGTACCAATTTTGATAGTCAATTCTTATATTAAACTGCAAATCGAAGCTTGATTATGTTAGTTCTTTAAGAAACGAGCATAACGTAATTGGAATGAAGTGATTTGGCCAAGTATAGAGATTACAGTGATGATTTTTCAAAGAGATATCAAAAATGGAGTTTTATATGAAAAATATGAATTTTGAGAAATTAAAATAATTTTAGTTGTTGTTAAATGGTGCTAAGTGATTGAATATGTTAGCAATCATATTTATGATAGTTGTATATTTATTTTAAGTGTTAATTTCACTGTTTGGTGGTTGAAATTCGTGTTAGTTGGACTAAAGTCGGCTACTGTTCATGCCATTTCTGCGTCTGTCTGTGCACCGGCGCAGCTGCGCCGGTGCCAAGGCAAAAAACGGCGCAGCTGCGCCAGTCCCACGCTTGTGTATGGCGCATCTGCGGCATACCATGTCCTGAGATAGTGAGGTCTGCTGCTGCTGCAGACTTTGTAACACCACTATAACTTGGTTAAAGATTATGTTAATGTGTCAAATGTGTAACGACAAGGTTAAAACAACATTGTGTTATGTGTTTAGTGATTCTAAAGTTATAAGAAGTTAGTAAATTATGAAAATGACAGGTTGTGAGTTATTGAGAATGAGGATTAGTAAATAAGTATTATTAGGTTAACACTTGAAATTTCTGATATTTATCAAGTAGCATAAGGCTTGTACTAAATTAACAAGTTTAGCTATAATGGGTATTATTTTGGAAGTGGATGTTAACATACCAAATAGATATTGTGATTGCACTAAAATGTGTAGGACATTGGAGTACGTGAATGGTAATTATATAGCTTACGCAAGAGGCAAGTTCCCTAACCTTTGCTACTTTATTATTCAGCAAGGTTACTATTCACTATTACGCAAATTCTCTAACCCTAACTTCTTGTTTAACGATTTATTGTCATGCGAAATCTTTAACTCTCATTTAATTGTTGAACAAGTTAGTTAATCTTTATTTCTTTATTTCAAACGAGATTACCTTGTTTATTCAAAGTTAGTAATGTTGTTTATTCAGTTACTAATAACTGTTGTTTGATCTTCGTTCTCCAATATCATTGTACTATCTTACATTGTTGTACTGAACTCTAAGTTGTCTAGCGATTCTTACCAGTTCAACTAATCCTTAGTTGATGAATATTCTAAACTCTAAATTTCCTTTGAAGTCAACCCAAACCAAACTTCCTTTGGTTTGCATATGTACTCACACAAATTTTGAAAGCATGTTGTCGATGATAACATTTGTTCAATTTAGAAATTGTTAATACTCTAGTTCTTATTGATTCATCGATATACCTTGTTCATAAAGATATTATAATCAAACTCTTGAATAGTTATTTGTTTCTATTTGTTTCAACCAGTACTTGATTGATGAGCATTTTAAAGATCTAGAATTCCTTTAAAGCTAATTCCCAACCAAACTTCATTTGGTTCGGAACCTATTGATCTAAGCTGATATGGACAACCCTATTGTTAGGGGATTATTTTAGAAATATGCAATAGCGTTAAAATGTTTGCGCAATTCATAGTACAAAGGGCTAATCACCTGGAGTACGGAATGATGGTCCATATAGTCGTTTAGACTATTAAAGGTTATAGTATAAAAAGCTGTTAACCTAGGACAAAGATGATGATTATAGTCTTTTAGACTGTTAAAGGTTAAAGTAGAAATACTTGAAAACCTAGAATATAGTTCGTGGTCTTGTGACCCTCAGTGTATTCTTTGATGTTGATATCTATTGTTAACTTAAACGTTCATTATTCCTTTGAACTCATAGCTTTTGAATTAAAGTTTATCGTTCCGATAAGAGAATTTTGCCATTGAAAGTTCAGTTATTGTCATTCATAAAAGGTTATTGTATATTATTCTTCTTGTGAGCAATTGTTTGCTCACTCTTGCACCAAACAATTCAGATGAAGTTAAGAAGTTTGAAGAGTTTTCTTCAAGCAAGGGCAAGGACAAAGTGCTTGATTAGACGACAATGTTTAATTTACCTTTTATTTATGAAGTTTATGTAAAAAATTTGATTATGGCTATGTTTTAATTTTTCGCTGATGATTGTAATAAAGGTTAGATGACCTGGGATTTATGTTGAGATTATGTAACCCTTGATGGGAGATTTATTATTTAAGCTTTTGAGTTTAATTATATCTTTTGTTTATGGGTAGTTAGTTATAATTTATTTGGACAGTGAACACCAAATCTGTGGAATTGAAGTACCCGGATTTGGGGGTGTCACAAGTTGGTATCAAAGCTTTAGGTTATGAACCTTAGGTGGGGAAACCTTAGGCTATAACCTTCTAGGAGATCGAAAACATAGAGATGATAAACTCTTATCGAGTTCTAAGGAATGAATTAAGGAAATTCATTGAAGATAAAAAAAACTCTATCTGCTTGTGTGTTAATAACTTATGTGCTCGTGAGTAATTAGGAGTAGCATGTGTTATACATATCAAGTGTTGGGGTTGTTAGAACTTCGTTGTCAGAATGATTGACGAATGATGATAAGGATTAGGAGCCTTAGAAGTTGTATAGTCTGAGTATGGTTGGTATTGGGAAAGGCATACCCGTTGATTTTTATTGTAGACCTTGGGTATAGGCTTGAGTTTGAACGAGAGGATAAAGTTGGGGTGATAAAGGTGAAGGATGAGAACGAGGAGGGGGAATTCCTCCAATGAGGTGTGTGGTCATAACATTGAGTTATAAAATAAGGTCGAGAAATTAGAAGGTGTAGCCATAAAGCACAAAGTCACGCTAGCACAATAAGATGTCACGACTCAAGACCTTACTGCACCATTTGCAGATGTAGAGCGGATATTAGCTCAGTCAGAACGGTCAAAATATTAAAGAGGATAATTATTAGCTGGGAATGAGATTGCGCATGAATGACTGGGGAAAGAAATCAGCAAAGCGTGCGAGAGCTAAAGACGCATGGGTGAAGACTTCTAAATGCATAGATCTTGTTGAAGACAAGTCAAAGAGCGCGTAGCGAATGATGAAACTTAGAATTCAATCTTCCAATCTCCTGACAATTCGTATCGTGGAGCAAGAATGCAATGAAGTTGTACAAAGTGGAATGTTCTTTTAGATTGCATGAAAAATAATAAGGTGATATATAAATTATAATGAAAATTAATAGATGTGGATCCTAACTTTTGAATTAAATAGTGGGATGTGATAAAGTAATCCTAGAATTTTATTATTTCGGGATAAATAATATAAATAGCTGTGTGGCTATTTTGTGATGTGGTGATGTAATAAATGAATAAATTATTATCATTGTTTATTAAGAAATATTATATGTTATCTATAAGTGGTTAAGATAAGTTTGAAAATGTTAATGTATGGATGAATAATGATCTAATAGTTTAAGTTTTAAACAGTAAGATGCCGCCTAGAAGAAGACAACAACGTCAACAAAGCCCCAAGGAATATGCATCCAATAGGGAAGCTAACGCAAATCCGGTGCCACAATTGGTGAATTTGCTGGTGGGAGCACTGGCAAATTAACTGAATTTTTGGCTGTATAATCAAATCTCGATGTTTCAACCAAATTCGTTTACAATAGGGTTGGAGAGAACGATTGATGTAGACGGGGAAGGTAATACGCTGACATACAATCAAGAGCAGAAGGGAAAGAAGAGTGAAGATGATAAGGTGGGTGATAGTCATACTGGTAACACTCAAAAAAGAAAGTGGGACAATAATATTAACGCTAAAAATCAGCAGGGGAAGGAAAAGAAGAAGGTGGAGGCGTGTAGCAACTGCGGAAAGAAACATGAAGGTGTTTGTTTGAGGGGAAAAAGGGTGTGCTTTAATTGTGGATCGAAGGATCACATTGCACCAAAATGTTCAAGACCGAGGAAGAGAGCCTGCTTTACGTGTGGATCGAAGGAGCACTTGACTTGAGGTTGCCCAAAGAAAGCGGTAGGAAAAGCAAATGAAAGCAAATGTCGCAGTGGTAAACTGATTATTGTAGAATTAACTCCGTCGTGTCGGCCAACTGAACAATCATCCAACACGAAGATCCAGAACGCAATGCAAGGTATGGTTCCGATCAGTTATCTATATGGCTGCGTGTTATTTAATTTAATCGCCACTTGTTAATTTATGCCTGATGAATTTTTTTAGAAACTAGATTCTCTTCGGGAATAATTAGACCATTCCCTAAAAAAAAATAAAAAATTAGAAAGTTTGTTTAGTGATTCCTTTTAAGTTGACGTGTGGTATTGACGTGTTGGTTTTAAAGGCCACGTAATGGATTTATTTCCGATTTGATTTATGAAACTCTAAAGTGGTTAAAACAGGTGGTGATAAGTTATTGTCAAAGAAAGTGCATAAACCTTAAGACTTTTAGGAAGTCAAAGGTAGTATTTTGTTCTTTCAGTTGCAAGACGTCTGTATGGTAGAGTTATTTATCGATGTTGCAAAATAAGAAGTTATTAAGAAAATAAATATGTGGGTTGTGTTAAGATCAAGATAGTTACTTAGTTAGCTAAGTGACGAGGAAATCGGTGGAATTTATATGGGCAGGAAATTATAGAGTGAATTTTCAAGAATTGAAGAAGAATTTAGTTAGCACCTATGTTGTCTCTACTAGATAGTACAAAAATAAAACTTTGTGCTGTATAGCGACGTATCATATAATGTTTTAGGCAGTGTGTTTAGGCAGAATGACAGGGTCATTTCTTAAGCATCGTGTCAGTTAAAATTTTTATGAGAAAGGGTGTTCGACTCACGATTCGGAGTTAGAGGTGTTAGTGGTAGCTCTGAGGATTTAGAGGTGTTATTTTTGGGAAATAGTGTGAGATAGAAATATATATATATATATATATATATATATATAAATAATAAATAAATAAATTCGGAGGAGAAGCTTTTCAGATGGAAAACCTTATAACTTTGTTGGATAGGGTAAAGGAAGAGTAACTCCAAGATGAGGGTGTCAAATTCAAAATCGATACTGAAGGATAGTTTAAAGTAGAAGAAGAAACTAAGTTTCGCTAATACTAGGAATTGAAAATGAAATTTTGCATAAAATTTATATATTAAATCAACTAGGAAGCACGAAATGAATATATTTGCCTTTGATATTACTATTGGTGGCAAGATATGGCGATAGATTTTTGGTATGTCAAAGTTATCATATTACATATTGAGCAGTGAGTGAAGTTATGTCTTAATGAAATCGTTTCAAAGCATGATGTTTTTGTGTCAATTGTGTCGAACCGAGAATTACGATTTACATCGAATTTTCAAAAGGGTTTGTAAGAACGTGTGGAACGCAATTAGAAATAAGTATGTCATATCGTTTGCAAATTGATTGCCAAACTAAAAAGAAATCCAGACATCGGAAGGCGTGCTAAGCGCACAAGATGTTTCAATAATGTCATATGAGGAATCCGCATTGTGCAAGTTATGAATAAGCTAGAAATAATTTAGGAGTAAGGTAATGTTTGGTGAGTTTTTTTAACTGAGGACTCATATGCTGAGTAAGTCATACAAACCTTTGTATGGGTAGAGGTTTTGTGCATATACTTGGTTTATCACATTGATAATCATTGGAATATCGGTATCGTACTATCAATGTATATGTGGTGGAAAGGTGATTCTTTTCTCATGTATATATTTGATAGTTAGAGGTTTTTAAGATTAATTTAGATGGTTTTGAGGTAGCCTTACCTCTATAGTTAGAGCGCATTCGTAATGTTTTTTTTATTTTTGCGGTGAGATGATCGAACAAGCTCGACTGTAATCATGTGACAAAGTACGAACCATTATGGTTATGCTACAAGAAATTTTTTTATCCAGATAGTCGACTAGAAAGATCATGTGTACAGGAATGACTTAAAACCTTTTCTGAAGGTGATATGGAGGAACCACAGCGTCGAAGATGCTACTTGTGAACATAAAACTGAAATGATAAAGAAGTACCATGAGTTATTTTTTTGTCTGTGTCTTCGATTCTGGGGACAGAATCTTTTTAAGGAGTAAAGAATGTGACGATTTGATTGTTTGAGTTGTGATTCTAGGGACAGAATCCTTGTAAGGAGGGAATGATGTAACAATCCAAGATTTTATTTGTAATTTAAAATATTTATTAAATTAAATAAATGTTTTATTGATGAAGTTGTTGTTTTGAATTTAAAATGTTTCTTAAATTAAATGAATATGTGATTTTGTTAGTAAATATTTATAAATTATATTTATTAGATAATATTCTAAAATAATTTAATTTATAGTTATTATGTTGTGAGATAACATGAGATGTTATATTGTTGTTGTGATATGATAAATTAAGATGGTATATTAAATTATTAAATAAAATTATAATAAAGTTATATTTTTGTGATGTTTGTTTAAGTGGAGTATTTATTTAAAATATAGTATGTATAATTATTTAATTTAATTAATGTTGGATATGGAAATCCAAATAAATCATATATGGTTATAAATTATAAACTAAGTTGTTTATTAAAATAAATTAAAGGAGTTTAATTAGTTTTTACCAAACAAGACTTAAATATATAAGTCTTTATTTTAAAGAATTTTTGCCAAACAAAGCCTTATGACTTTTGGATTTCTTTTAATATTCGAATTATAAATAAAATAAATAAAATATATTAAATAATAAATAATATATATTATAATTGATAACTTATTATTCTAATTATTATAACGTCGGTTTCAGACGTTTGGGTGTGTGCGTTGGGTTAAGTTTTATTATACGTAAAAGAAAATTGGCTTAAGCCTAAAAAGAGAAGAAGTAAGAAAATACTAAGATGTTAAGGAGAGAATTGAGAGAAAGTCTGTGATTCACAGCAATTTAAGTGGTTACCAAGCAAATTGAAGGTATTATTCGTAACCCTAATGTTATATGTTTATATATATGTACATATATGAATTCACGGCATGGTGTGATTGTTTTCTGTGAAATTAATTGGTGAATTGTGGATATATAATTGGTAAATTCTGATGATACATGCTTATGATGCTAGAGTTATGTTTAAAACAAGAAATTTGTATGCTAATTTCGTTTCGACAGTAGAAAATTTTGACAGTATATGTATTCTTTGTATGGCTTAGGTAAGTACCAATTTTGAAGGGTCAATTCTTATGTTAAACTGCAAATCAAAGCTTGATTATGTTAGTTCATTAAGAAACAAGCATAACGTAATTGGATTGAAGTGATTTGGCCAAGTATAGAGATTATAGTGATTATTTTTCCAAGAGATATCAACAATGGAGTTTTATATGAAAAATATGAATTTTGAGAAATTAAAATAGTTTTAGTTGTTGTTAAATTGTGCTTTGTGATTGAATATGTTAGCAATAATGTTTATATTAGTTTTATATTTATTTTACGTGTTAATTTCACTGTTTGATGGTTGAAATTCATGTTAGTTGGGCTAAAGTTGACTACTATTCATGTCGTTTCTGCGTCTGTCTGTGCTCCGGCGTAGCTGCGTCGGTGCCAAGGTAAAAAATGGCGAAGCTGCGCCGGTCCCAGGCTTGTGTATGGCGCAGCTGCGCCATACCCTGTCCTGAGACAGTGAGGTCTGCTGCTGCTGCAGACTTTGTAACACCACTATAACTTGGTCTAAGGTTATGTTAATGTTTCAAATGTGTAACGACAAGGTTAAAACAGCATTGTGTTATGTGGTTAGTGATTCTAAAGTTTAAGAAGTTAGTAAATTATGAAAATGACAGGTTGTGAGTTATTGAGAATGAGGATTAGTAAATAAGTATTATAAAGGTTAACACTTGAAATTTCTGATATTTATCAAGTAGCATAAGACTTGTACTAAATTAACAAGTTTAACTATAATGGGTGTTATTTCGGAAGTGGATGTTAACATGTCTAATAGATATTGTGATTGCACTAAAATGTGTAGGATATTGGAGTATGTAAATGGTAATTGTATAGCTTACGCAAGAGGCAAGTTCCCTAACCTTTGCTACTTTATTATTCAGCAAGGTTACTTTTCACTATTACGCAAATTCTCTAACCCTAAGCTCTTGTTTAACGATTTAATGTCATGCGAATTCTTTAACTCTCATTTAATTGTTGAACAAGTTAGTTAATCTTTATTTCTTTATTTCAAACGAGATTACCTTGTTTATTCAAAGTCAGTAATGTTGTTTATTCAGTTACTAATAACTGTTGTTTGATCTTCGTTCTCCAATATCATTGTACTATCTTACATTGTTGTACCGAACTCTAAGTTGTCTAGAGATTTTTACAAGTTCAACTAATCCTTAGTTGATGAATGTTCTAAACTCTAAATTTCCCTTGAAGTCAACCCAAACCAAACTTCCTTTGGTTTGTATATGTACTCAAACAAATTTTGAAAGCATGTTGTCGATGATAACATTTGTTCAATTTAGAAATTGTTAATACTCTAGTTCTTATTGATTCATCGATATACCTTGTTTATAAAGATATAATAATCAAACTCTTGAATAGTTATTTGTTTTATCTGATTCAACCAGTACTTGGTTAATGAGCATTCTAAAGATCTAGAATTCCTTGAAAGCTAATTCCCAACCAAACTTCATTTGGTTCGGAACCTGATGATCTAAGCTGAGATGAACAACCCTATTGTTAGGGGATTATTTTAGAAATACGCAATAGCGTTAAAATGTTTGTGCAATACATAGTACAGAGGGCTGATCACCTGAAGTACGAAATGATGGTCCATATAGTCGTTTAGACTATTAAAGGTTATAGTATAAACACCTGTTAACCTAGGACAAAGATGATGATTATAGTCTTTTAGACTGTTAAAGGTTAAAGTTGAAATACTTGAAAACCTAGAGTATAGTTCGTGGTCTTGTGACCCTCAGTGTATTCTTTGATGTTGATATCTATTGTTAACTTAAACGTTCATTATTCCTTTGAACTCATAGCTTTTGAATTAAAGTTTATCGTTCCGGTAAGAGAATTTTACCATTGAAAGTTCAGTTATTGTCATTCATAAAATGTTATTGTATATTATTCTTCTTGTGAGCAATTGTTTGCTCACTCTTGCACTAAACAATGCAGATGAAGTTAAGAAGTTTGAAGAGCTTTCTTCAAGCAAGGGCAAGGACAAAGTGCTTGATTAGACGACGATGTTTAATTTACCTTTTATTTATGATGTTTATATAATAGATTTGATTATGACTATGTTTTAATTTTCCGCTGATGATTGTATTAAAGGTTAGATGACCTGGGATTTATCTTGAGATTATGTAACCCTTGATGGGAGATTTATTATTTAAGCTTTTGAGTTTAATTATGTAAGACCCCAGATTTTATAAATAAAGATGAATTTTCATAATTATTATTTTTGAATATTATGGAATAAATTTGATATAATGTTATAGTTGTGGGTAATATTTATAAATTTTGCAAAGTACGCAAGTTGTTATAAAATATTCGTTTGGTCGGGGAATATTCTTTTTGTCGGAGAATATTCGTACGACGGCACAATCATTGGTGGACCCCACAACGGAAGTATTGTCGTAGTTAGAAAACGACAAAATTAGCTTTCTATAAAATAAACGGCGGAGGTGTTACCGTTAGAACTGTTGAACTACTCGGTAGTAAAAGTACAGTAATACGCGTTGTTGCATAGTAGCACACGGTATTGATTATTGATGCTTACGTGAGAAGTCACTCAGCTATACTCAATTATTGCTACAGTAATTGCTGCATCATATCTCTTATATTATTGATTCAATTATTGTCACAGTATCATCTGTATAATATGTTATATTATTTAAACAATAATTGAGACGACAAGTTATAAATGATTAATAATTGTTGAAAGATTAAATATGTGTTGATTAAAAATAAAATGATTTTTGGTAATTTTTATTCAATCCTTGATGTATATAAAGAGTCTATTATTAGACGTTTGTGGTAAGTTGAATTATTTATGGGGGCCATATGTCATCATCTAAGAGTCTCTTTCATAAATAGTAATTACCTTCGTAAATAATAATTACTTTCGTAAATAGTAATTACCTTCATAAAATAGTAATTATTTTCGTAAATAGTAATTATTTTCGTAAATAGTAATTACCTTCGTAAATAGTAATCACCTTCGTCAATAGTAATTACCTTCGTAAATAGTAAATACTTTCGTAAATAGTAATAAATCTTCTATAAATAGAGGCCTAGGGCTTCATTATTTTTCACGAATTTGTTCAAGCTATAGAGAGAGAAAGTATAGAAAGAGTAATAGAGAAAGAAAAAGAGTATTCGGTTACTACACTACTGCAGTATTCAATCTCTTAATACGGTAAGGGGTGTTATTCTTTCTTCTTGAAGAGAACTTATGTTATTCCATTCTTTGTTATTCTGTTGGAATAACCTGTAAAAGTGGCATACCCTATACATGACCTGTATACGCGGTATACCCTATAATTGGTGAAATCTTTATGTTATTTCATTCATTATTATTCTGTTGGAATAACCGGTATACGCGGAATACCCTATACTTGGTGACATCCATTTACTATTCCGTCTTTACATTTCTGTCGGAATATCCTGTCTGTGCTATACGCCGGACCTGGTTCCATCATTTACTATTCCGCATTTATTATTCTGTTGGAACATCCTGTCTGTGTGTTTTACACCGGACCTGGTTCCGTTATTTATTATTCTATTGGAATAACCTGCTTGTGCGGTTTATCGCATGCATGGTGATTTCTTTTGTTATCTCATTCTTTATTATACTCAGTTGGATAAAACTTTGACTTCTATACTCCATGAAATTAGTGGAATATCCTTAATATTTGCGCTTCATCTAGTATCCTTTCATGGAAATCTTCTTCTGATCGTTCTTGAATTTTACACCACAAAACAGTATCGTGTTGACAAATTTGGACGTTAATAATTCCTGGATAAAATAATTCTTGAACTTGTTTTATTAAATTTTTATATCATTGCCATCATCCTCATGTTTATATTTTGTTGAAAGTCATCTGTGGCCTGTAGTGCATAGATGGACTTGGTATGATTATGACCAGGGATTATTCGGTGTAATCATGACCGTAATATTACAAATGATGTAAAAATTAAAAATCCTCATTGGCCCGTAGTGCATTGATGGACAGTTGTTGGCATGATCATGACCATTAATGAATACACAAATATTCTTGGCCGTAGTGCATGAATAATTGTGGTCGTGATACTAAAGAATATCCTTGGCCATAGTGCGGGGGTGATTCGATGATGTGGAATATTTATTAAGCTGAGTCTCAGCTATAACGATGATGAAAAACCTTTTAAATCATAAAAGATAGTAGATTTTATTTTCTACTTGACTCTTTTAATGGATTGCTGGTTCCGCTGTAGTTAAACTTGATGTTTATTGTATTTTATCAGTTTAACACTATTGAAGGCTAATGATAATTTATTCTGCATTATTTTAGTCATAATATTTCTTACTGGGCTAGTTGAGCTCACCCTTTCTTTCACTGTTCTCTTCAGGAAATAAGAATATAGCTGGGACGAGTCGGGGAACGGAGTGATGGACCAGAGAATAGTATTAGTAGTCCTCACTATTCTGTTACATAGTGTGACAATAATTGTATTGAGGACACCTTTTGAGTTTGTATGATCTCTAGTAAACAATAATTGTATTCAAACTCACAGTTATGTTTTGTCGTATTGTACACGACAGTTGTATTAGTAAGTTGTATTTGAATTCTGTACCATGTATCTGGCGACTCAAGATGGGTGATGTATACCTAATTTTGGGGGCGTCACAGTTGGTATCAGAGCTTAGGGATATGATCCCTGGCTAAGATGTGAGAATAGTACTAGGAGGGGAGAGACGGGGAATTCCTTCGCTAGTATGACCTACCTAAGTTTATGTGCTATTTTATTGGTCGGTCAGAATATAGGGATAATATGTTACATGTCAATTAACCTTTTGTTTTGTGGCAGTATCTGAAAATGACATCTGAGAATATTGAGAATGACAATGGAGCACAGGCGATCGTTGATTCACCACATATCAATAATCAGGATAATGTGCATCAGGAAGACGAAAATCCTCATGCAAACAACAACACTGACCAAATGACGAATGATCAAATGTTCAGAGGTTTTATGCAATTCATGCAGCAGCAGGCGAGAGCAACTCCTGTCGAAAACGTAGATGGAAACGCGGGAAACTCTCGGGCAGTCACCGCTAAACAGTTCAAGGAGCTGGGACCACCGGAGTTTAAGGGAGAGCCAAAATCACTTATGGAGGAAACATGGATAAAGCAGATGACCAAGATATTTGATGTCTTGGGATGCTCCGAGGAGCAAAAGGTTCCCTTTGCCGCTTTTATGTTGCGCGGAGAGGCAGATTACTGGTGGGAATCGGTAAAACGTACTCAACCTGCTGTACTGAAGATATCTTGGGAGAAGTTCCAGGAGCTGTTCAACGACAAATACTTTCCCGAAAGTATTCGCCACATGAAGGAGGTGGAGTTTATTAAGTTGGAACAAAATAATATGACCGTGTCGCAATACGAGGCAAAATTTGCGGAGTTATCACGGTTTGCATCCCACTTGGTGGATAATGAAGAGAGAATGGCGCGAATGTTTTTAAGAGGTTTGAGGCCGGAGATACGTCAACATCTTATTTCTCATAAACTGTGTTTGTATTCAGATGTTGTAAATAGGGCTCAGTTAGTGGAGCGCGATAACGAGTCAACCCAACTAAAAGAGAGCAGCCGGCAAAATTATAATACCAGCGAGAGTGGTCATCGAAGCGGTGACAACAAACGTGGAGGGAATCAGCAAGCCAGAAATGGTAACCACTTCGGTGGTAATCAGGGCCAAAACAATAAGAATGGACATTTCAAGAAGAGGAGATTCAACAATGATGGAAATACGTCAGCACCAGCACCCGTTGTTAAGGAAGGAGAAAGACCACCTATCATATGCTTCAAATGCGGAGGGGAGGGACACATCAGTCCAAATTGCGCGATGCCGTCCAAAGCATGTTATAATTGTGGAAGAGAAGGTCACTTAGCCCGATTTTGTCGTTTACCGAAGACAAATTCAGCTAGGATGGAGGCACCAAAGGCCGTCCCAGAAAGGTCAAAGCCGGTAGTGCAAGGGAGAGCGTTTGTTGTGACCTCCTAGAAAGCAAGGAACCCGAATGAGGTCATCACGGGTAAGCTTATCATAAACTCTAACGAAGTCTATACTTTATTTGATACCGGTTCTACCCATTCTTTTATTTCTCCTACTTGCGCTCATCGATTAAATTTGACTCCGGAGAAATTGGACTTTGATTTATCTGTGGAAACTCCGTTGGGAGAAACCTTCATTACATCCACTGTTTATAAGTCTTGTTTGGTTCAAATCGGTAACCTCGCATTACCTGTAGATCTTATTTCATTGAAAATACTTGCATTTGACGTGATTCTAGGGATTGATTGGTTAACTACTCACCATGCAAAAATTGATTGTTTCCATAAGGTTGTTAGTTTTCATATTCCTAATCAACCTATTATGCGAATTCAAGCGACCAAACAATTAAAATCAATCACGGTCATCTCAAGCCATAAAGCTATTCGTTTATTGAAAAACGGATGTCAAGCTTTCTTAGCTCATGTCACAGATTTAAACAAAAATACGTCAGTTTTGAACGATATTTCTATTGTTAATGAATTTCCTGACGTATTCCCCGAAGAACTTCCTGGCCTACCTCTAGAGCGTGAGATTGAATTTTGTATCGACCTTGAACCCGGTACAAAACCCATTTCTAAAGCCCCATATCGAATGGCTCCTATTGAACTTCAGGAGTTAAAAACCCAACTGCAGGAATTGTTAGACATTGGCTTTATTCGTCCTAGCACTTCTCCTTGGGGTGCTCCTGTTCTATTCGTGAAGAAGAAAGATGGGAGTATGCGACTTTGTATTGATTATCGGGAGTTGAATCATGTCACCATCAAAAATAGGTATCCATTGCCACGAATTGATGATCTATTTGACCAGTTGCAAGGAGCCAAATTCTTTTCAAAGATCGATCTTCGTTCCGGGTATCACCAATTGAAGATTAGAACCGATGACATTCCAAAGACGGCTTTCAGAACTCGGTACGAGCATTATGAATTCTTAGTCATGTCCTTTGGATTGACTAATGCTCCTGCTGCCTTCATGGATATGATGAATCGAGTATTCAAGGAATATTTGGATCATTTTGTGGTCGTCTTTATTGATGACATCCTTATTTATTCCAAAAGCCGTGAAGATCATGAGCAACACTTGAGGCTGACACTCCAAAAGCTTCGTGAATATAAGCTTTATGCCAAGTTGAAGAAATGCGAGTTCTGGCTTGAGGAAGTAGCATTCCTTGGGCACGTGGTATCAAGTCGTGGAATATCTGTTGACCCAGCAAAGATTGAAGCTATTCAAAGCTGGGAGCAACCTAAATCAGTGACCGAAGTACGTAGCTTTCTCGGTTTAGCTGGTTATTATCGAAGATTCGTGGAAGGATTTTCTCGAATCTCTACTCCATTGACTCAGCTGACTCAGAAAGATACAAAGTTCGGTTGGAGCGAAGAATGTGAGGAGAGTTTTTAAGAACTCAAGAGGAGACTCATTTCAGCACCTGTTCTGACAATACCGTCTGGCTCGGAGGGATTTGTCATCTACAGTGATGCTTCGGGCAAAGGGCTGGGATATGTTCTCATGCAACATGGAAAAGTCATAGCCTATGCCTCGCGACAACTCAAAGAATATGAGAAGAATTATCCTACTCATGATCTAGAGTTGGCAGCTGTTGTCTTTGCACTTAAAATTTGGAGGCATTACTTGTATGGAGAGAAAGTGGAGATCTTTACGGATCATAAAAGCCTCAAATATTTCTTCACTCAAAAGGAACTCAACATGCGACAACGACGTTGGCTTGAACTGTTGAAAGATTATGAGCATACCATCCAATACCATCCTGGAAAAGCAAACGTGGTAGCTGACGCATTGAGTAGAAGATCACATGCAAGTACGAGTGCGATATTGTCAACGCAAGGGCCCATTTTGTGTGACTTGAAAAGGATGGGGATAGAGTTAAAGACTCCAGGGACGCATGTGATGATGGCGAATATACGAGTAGAACCGACTTTAATCGATAAAATTAAAGCTGCTCAAGCTACAGACCTGGAGCTGATGCGTATGAGGAAGAAAGTGCAAGAAGGTGCTATGCCGGAAGCAAGAATCGATGAAGAAGGAATACTTCGAGTCAACTCCAGACTTTGTGTTCCTAATGACCCTGATTTAAAGTATAAAATCATGATGGAGGCGCACAATACACCGTTTGCAATCCATCCTGGGAGTACCAAAATGTACCATGATATTCGTCATACATTTTGGTGGAGTAATATGAAGAGAGAGATAGCGTTGTTTATCTCAAGGTGTCTAACTTGTCGAGTTAAAGCGGAGCATCAAGTACCAAAAGGTCCATTGCAACCACTTGAAATTCCAGAATGGAAGTGGGAGCACATTACCATGGATTTCGTTACCGGTCTTCCTAAGGTTTCTCAAGGCATAGATGCGATTTGGGTTATTGTTGATAGATTGACCAAGTCTGCTCATTTCTTACCGATACGAGAAACTTATACACTTGAACGTCTTGCTCGTATGTACATAAACGAGATTGTAAGACTGCATGGTATGTCGGTATCCATAGTTTCTGATCGAGACCCAAGATTTACTTCACGATTTTGGGTTAGTTTGCAAAAAGCTATGGGCACAGACTTACGATTTAGTTCGGCATATCATCCTCAGACGGACGGACAATCGGAGAGGACTATTCAAACTCTTGAAGATCTATTAAGACTCTGTGTCCTTGATTTCAAGGGAAGTTGGGACAAGTTCTTACCATTGGTGGAGTTTTCCTATAACAACAGTTATCAAGCAAGTATTGGCATGGCTCCATTCGAAGCGTTGTATGGAAGAAAGTGTCGCTCTTCAGTATGCTGGGATGAGGTGGGTGAAGCAACGTTGTTGGGACCAGAGTTGGTACGTATGACTACGGAAAAGATTCAAATGATCCGACAACGTATAAAAACCTCACAAAGTCGACAAAAGAGTTATGTTGATCTTCATCGAAAGGACGTGGAATTCAATATAGGAGATCATGTGTTGTTACGTGTTACTCCATGGAAAGGAGTTACAAGATTTGGAAAGAGAGGAAAACTCAATCCTCGATTCATCGGTCCATTTTTAATCCTCGATCGAATAGGAACTGTGGCCTATAGACTCGCTTTACCGCCAAGTATGTCTCGTGTTCATAACGTTTTTCACATATCCATGTTACGAAAATATGTGAAAGACCCGAACCACATTATTGAGTTAGAACCGGACGAAATAGCGGAAGATTTGACGTATGAAGAGATTCCTGTTCAAATCTTGGATAAGAAGGAACATATTCTACGCTCCAAGGTTATACCTCAAGTCAAAGTTTTGTGGAGAAACCACGATGTTGAGGAAATGACTTGGGAGTTAGAATCCGAAATGAAATCAAGGTATCCTTACCTCTTTGGCATACCAGGTACGTACCCTAATTTCGAGGGCGAAATTTCATAAGAAGGGGAGGTTGTAAGACCCCAGTTTTTATAAATAAAGATGAATTTTCATAATTATTATTTTTGAATATTATGGAATAAATTTGATATAATGTTATAGTTGTGGGTAATATTTATAAATTTTGCAAAGTACGCAAGTTGTTATAAAATATTCGTTTGGTCGGGGAATATTCTTTTTGTCGGGGAATATTCGTACGACGGCACAATCATTGGTGGACCCCACAACGGAAGTATTATCGTAGTTAGAAAATGACAAAATTAGCTTTCTATAAAATAAACGGCGGAGGTGTTACCGTTAGAACTGTTGAACTACTCGGTAGTAAAAGTACAGTAATACGCGTTGTTGCATAGTAGCACACGGTATTGATTATTGATGCTTACGTGAGAAGTCACTCAGCTATACTCAATTATTGCTACAGTAATTGCTGCATCATATCTCTTATATTATTGATTCAATTATTGTCACAGTATCATCTGTATAATATGTTATATTATTTAAACAATAATTGAGACGACAAGTTATAAATGATTAATAATTGTTGAAAGATTAAATATGTGTTGATTAAAAATAAAATGATTTTTGGTAATTTTTATTCAATCCTTGATGTATATAAAGAGTCTATTATTAGACGTTTGTGGTAAGTTAAATTATTTATGGGGGCCATATGTCATCATCTAAGAGTCTCTTTCATAAATAGTAATTACCTTCGTAAATAATAATTACTTTCGTAAATAGTAATTACCTTCGTAAAATAGTAATTATTTTCGTAAATAGTAATTATTTTCGTAAATAGTAATTACCTTCGTAAATAGTAATCACCTTCGTCAATAGTAATTACCTTCGTAAATAGTAAATACTTTCGTAAATAGTAATAAATCATCTATAAATAGAGGCCTAGGGCTTCATTATTTTTCACGAATTTGTTCAAGCTATAGAGAGAGAAAGTATAGAAAGAGTAATAGAGAAAGAAAAAGAGTATTCGGTTACTACACTACTGCAGTATTCAATCTCTTAATACGGTAAGGGGTGTTATTCTTTCTTCTTGAAGAGAACTTATGTTATTCCATTCTTTGTTATTCTGTTGGAATAACCTGTAAAAGTGGCATACCCTATACATGACCTGTATACGCGGTATACCCTATACTTGGTGAAATCCTTATGTTATTTCATTCATTATTATTCTGTTGGAATAACCGGTATACGCGGAATACCCTATACTTGGTGACATCCATTTACTATTCCGTCTTTACATTTCTGTCGGAATATCCTGTCTGTGCTATACGCCGGACCTGGTTCCATCATTTACTATTCCGCATTTATTATTCTGTTGGAACATCCTGTCTGTGTGTTTTACACCGGACCTAGTTCCGTTATTTATTATTCTATTGGAATAACCTGCTTGTGCGGTCTATCGCATGCATGGTGATTTCTTTTGTTATCTCATTCTTTATTATACTCAGTTGGATAAAACTTTGACTTCTATACTCCATGAAATTAGTGGAATATTCTTAATATTTGCGCTTCATCCTGTATCCTTTCATGGAAATCTTCTTCTGATCATTCTTGAATTTTACACCACAAAACAGTATCGTGTTGACAAATTTGGACGTTAATAATTCCTGGATAAAATAATTCTTGAACTTGTTTTATTAAATTTTTATATCATTGTCATCATCCTCATGTTTATATTTTATTGAAAGTCATCTGTGGCCTGTAGTGCATAGATGGACTTGGTATGATTATGACCAGGGATTATTCGGTGTAATCATGACCGTAATATTATAAATGATGTAAAAATTAAAAATCCTCATTGGCCCGTAGTGCATTGATGGACAGTTGTTGACATGATCATGACCATTAATGAATACACAAATATTCTTGGCCGTAGTGCATGAATAATTGTGGTCGTGATACTAAAGAATATCCTTGGCCGTAGTGCGGGGGTGATTCGATGATGTGGAATATTTATTAAGCTGAGTCTCAGCTATAACGATGATGAAAAACCTTTTAAATCATAAAAGATAGTAGATTTTATTTTCTACTTGACTCTTTTAATGGATTGCTGGTTCCGCTGTAGTTAAACTTGATGTTTATTGTATTTTATCAGTTTAACACTATTGAAGGCTAATGATAATTTATTCTGCATTATCTTAGTCATAATATTTCTTACTGGGCTAGTTGAGCTCACCCTTTCTTTCACTGTTCTCTTCAGGAAATGAGAATATAGCTGGGACGAGTCGGGGAACGGAGTGATGGACCAGAGAATAATATTAGTAGTCCTCACTATTCTGTTAAATAGTGTGACAATAATTGTATTGAGGACACCTTTTGAGTTTGTATGATCTCTAGTAAACAATAATTGTATTCAAACTCACAGTTATGTTTTGTCGTATTGTACACGACAGTTGTATTAGTAAGTTGTATTTGAATTCTGTACCATGTATCTGGCGACTCAAGATGGGTGATGTATACCTAATTTTGGGGGCGTCACAAATTATATCTTTTGTTTATGGGTATTTAGTTATAATTTATTTGGACAGTGAACACCAAATTTGTGGAATTGAAGTACCCGGATTTGGGGGTGTCACAAGTTGGTATCAAAGATTTAGGTTATGAACCTTAGGTGGGGAAACCTTAGGCTATAACCTTCTAGGAGATCGAAAACATAGAGATGATAAACTCTTATCGAGTTCTAAGGAATGAATTAAGGAAATTCATTGAAGATAAAAAAAACTCTATCTGCTTGTGTGTTAATAACTTATGTGCTCGTTAGTAATTAGGAGTAGATCAAGTGTTGGGGTTGTTAGAACTTCGTTGTCAGAATGATTGACGAATGATGATAAGGATTAGGAGCCTTAGAAGTTATATAGTTTGAGTATGGTTGGTATTGGGAAAGGCATACCCGTTGATTTTTATTGTAGACCTTGGGTATAGGCTTGAGTTTGAACGAGAGGATAAAGTTGGGGTGATAAAGGTGAAGGATGAGAACGAGGAGGGGGAATTCCTCCAATGAGGTGTGTGGTCATAACATTGAGTTATAAAAGAAGGTCGAGAAATGAGAAGGTGTAGCCGTAAAGCACCAAGTCACGTTAGCACAAGAAGATGTCACGACTCAAGACCTTACTGCACCATTTGCAAATGTAGAGCGGATATTAGCTCAGTCAGAACGGTCAAAATATTAAAGAGGATAGTTATTAGCTGGGAATGAGATTGCGCAGGAATGACTGGGGAAAGATATCAGCAAAGCGTACGAGAGCTGAAGACGCATGGGTGAAGACTTCTAAATGCATAGATCGTGTTGAAGACAAGTCAAAGAACACGAAGCGAATGGTGAAACTTATAATTCAATCTTCCAATCTCCTGACGATTCGTATCATGGAGCAAGAGCGAAATGAAGTTGTACAACGTGGAATGTTCATGTAGATTGCAAGAAATATAATAAGATGATATATAAACTATAATGAAAATTAATTTATGTGGATCCTAACTTTTGAATTAAATAGTGGTATGTGATAAAGTAATCATAGAATTTTATTATTTAGGGATAAATAATATAAATAGCAGTGTGGCTATTTTGTGATGTGGTGATGTAATAAATGAATAAAGTATTATCAATGTTTGTTAAGAAATATTATGTGTTATCTATAAGTGGTTAAGATAAGTTTGAAAATGTTAATGTATGGATGAATAATGATCTAATAGTTCAAGTTTTAAATAGTAAGATGCCGCCTAGAAGAAGACAACAACGTCAACAAAGCCCCAAGGAATATGCATCCAATAGGGAAGCTAACGCAAATTCGGTGCCACAATTGGTGAATTTGCTAGTGGGAGCACTGCAAATCAACTGAATTTTTGGCTGTATAATCAAATCTCGATGTTTCATCCAAATTCGTTTACAACTGGGTTGGAGAGAAAGATTGATGTAGACGGGGAAGGTAATACGCTGATATACAATCAAGAGCAGAAGGGAAAGAAGAGTGAAGATGATAAGGTGGGTGATAGTCATACCGGTAACGCTCAGAAAAGAAAGTGGGACAATAATATTAACGCTGAAAATCAGCAAGAGAAGAAAAAGAAGAAGGTGGAGGCGTGTAGCAATTGCGGAAAGAAACATGAATGTGTTTGTTTGAGGGGGAAAATGGTGTGCTTTAATTGTGGATCTAAGGATCACATTGCACCAAAATGTTTAAGACCGAGGAAGAGAGCCTGCTTTAATGTGGATCGAAGGAGCACTTGGCTCGAGGTTGCCCAAAGAAAGCGGTAGGAAAAACAAGTGGAAGCAAAGGTGACAGTGGTAAACTGATTATTGTAGAGTCAACTCCGTCGTGTCGACCAACTAAAAAATCCGCCAACATGAAGATCCAGAACGCAATGCAAGGTATGGTTCCGATCAGTTATCTATATGGCTGCATGTTATTTAATTTAATCTCCACTTGTTAATTTATGCCTGATGAATTTTTTTTAGAAACTAGATTCTCTTCGGGAATAATTAGACTATTCCCTAAAAAAAATAAAAAATAAAAAATTAGAAAGTGTGTTTAGTGATTCCTTTTAAGTTGATGTGTAGAATTGACATATTGGTATTAAATGCCACGAAATGGATTTATTTCCGATTTGATTTATGAAACTCTAAAGTGGTTAAACCAAGTGGTGATAAGATATTGTCAAAGAAAGTGTATAAACCTTAAGACTCTGAGGAAGTCAAAGGTAGTATTTTGTTCTTTCAGTTGTAAGACGTCTGTTGTGATGGCCCCAAAATTAGGTATACATCACCCATCTTGGGTCGTCAGATACATGATACAAAATTCAAATATAACTTACTAATACAACTGTACAATTTGACAAAATATAACTTTGAGTTTGAATACAATTATTATCTACTAGAGATTATACAAACTCAAAAGGAGTCCTCATTATAATTATTAACACACTATTTCACAGAATAGTGAGGACTACTAATGCTATCCTCTAGACCGTCACTCCGTTCCCCAACTAGTCCCTGCTATGTTCTCATTTCCTGAAGAGAACAGTGAAAGAAAGGGTGAACACAACTAGCCCAGTAAGAAATATTATGACTAAGACAATGCAGAATAAATTATCATTAGTCTCCAACAATGTTAAACTGATAAAATATAATAGACATCAAGTTTAACTGCAGCGGAACAAGCAATCAATTAAAAGAGTCAAGTAGAAAATAAAATCTACTATCTTTTATGATTTAAAAGGGTTTTCATCACTGTTATCACTGAGACTCAGCTTAATAAATATTCTACATCATTGAATCACCCCTGCTCTACGGCCAAGGATACTCTTTAGTATCACGACCATAATTATCCATTCACTACGGGCCAAGAATATTTGTGTATTCATTAATGGTCATGATCATGCCAACAACTGTCCATCAATGCACTATGGGCCAATGATGACTTTTACCACATCATTTATAACATTACGGTCATGATTACACCGAATAATCCTTGGTCATAATCATACCAAGTCCATCTATGCACTACAGGCCACAGATGACTTTCAAAAAAAATATAAATATGAGGATGATGACAATGATATAAGAATTCAATAAAACAAGTTCAAGAATTAATTTATCCAGGAACTAATAACGTCCAAATTGTCAACATGATACTGCTTTGTAGAGTAAAATTCAAGAATGCTCAGAAGAATATTTCCATGAAAAGATACTGGATGAAGCACAAATATCAAGAATATTCCACTAATTTCATGGAGTATCGAAGTCTAAACTTTAACCAACTGAGTATAATAGAGAATGGAATAACAACAGAAATAACCATGCATGCGGTACTTCGCATAGACAGGTTATTCCAACAGAATAATAATAATGGAACCAGGTCATGCGAAATTCGCACCGACAGGAAGTTCCAACAGAATAATAAAGAATGGAATAACAACAGAAATCACCATGTATGCGGTACTTCGCATAGACAGGTTATTCCAACAGAATACTAATAAGGACGGAATCAGGTCCGACATAGAACGCACAGACAGGATATTCCAACAGAATAATAATAAAGATGGAATTAAGTCCAGCGTAAAACGCATAGACATGATATTCCAACAGAATAATAAAGAAGGAATAATAGAAGAATGTCACCAAGTATAGGGTAGACCGCGTATACAGGTTATTCCAACAGAATAATAAGAAATGGAGTAACAACAGTTCTCTTCATGAATAAAAAAGAATAACACCCCTTACCGTAAAATAAACTTGATATCATACTAGTGAAATAACAGAAAACTCTTCTTCTTTCTCTCTATAATTTTCTCTCTCATTGAATTCGTAAGAAAATAATGAAGGAATGAGCTTCTATTTATAGGAGAATTGAAGGTGTACTGTTAAGAAACGGACGCAACATTTTATATTTTTTTTAAAAAAATCACAGACGGAACATCACAACAACATATCAGTATTCATTTTTCAAAGAGTTGTCCAATGAATGTCTAGGTTTGAAAATCATCCCACAATCTGCCAAACAAAGCTACCAAATGTCAAGGCCCCAACCAATCAAAATAAAGGAGAAAGAATAAAACATATCTATATATATATAATCAACACATGTTGTAAACCTAAATATATATATATATATATAATAATAATAATAATTGCTCTCTCCTCCCACGTGAACACAAATTTTCCTCCACCCACTTTGTCAACTTGACAACTTTATACATATATATATATATATATATATATATATATAAAAGTAATAAAACAAAACTGAGATGACTTCTCATGTAAGCATTAATAATCAATACCGTGTGCTACTATGCAACCACACGTATTACTGTACTTTTACTACCGAGTAGTTCAACAGTATTAAGTAAAACTTCTGCCATTATTTTCATAAAATATTTTTGTCGTTTTCTCAATCCGATAATAATTCTGTTGTGGGGTCCACCAATGATTGCGATGTTGTACGAATATTCCCTGCTAAAATGAATATTCCCCGACCAATCGAATATAATATAATAACTTGCATACTATTCAAAATTTATAAATATTACCCATAACTAGTGGTGCACAAATGGCCCGAGGCCTGTAATCCGGCCTTGATCCGGCCTTGGACCGGCCTGGTCAATAACAGGCCTGGTCAAAGCCTGGGCCAGACAGGCCCGACCCCCTAGACTACGAACAGACCTTGATTCTAAAGCTAATATCCGTCCTGACCTGGCCTTCAAAATAGTCCAGCCTGGCCGAAGGCCTAGACCGGCCCGAGGTTCAAGTCTGGCCCATGTACAACGTGTTTGGCTTGAATGCTTGAAACTTGCTATACTTTTTATAGAAAAACACTTCCTGACTTTCAGCAAATACTAGATGTGGGACTTGGTTATTTTGAAATAAAAAAATGAATCCTATGTCATTACAGAAAAAGCACACAGTATATACATTGGTTCACTAATTTTACCATAGTCATACCATATGACAACCTCTTTTTTCAACAACATTAAAATACTTAACCCAAAGTTGACTAATATACCAAAGAAAAGTTCTTAAAATGAACAATGTGGGACTTTTGCTAAAACTAATATTTTGAAGCACAACTAACAAATTGTTGGACAGAGACTTGGAGCGAAGAAATTTTTACCGAAGATTGGGTTGTGAACGTCTTTTCTTACTATTCTTTTCATCTCCTACTTATGTTTTATAAATAGAGAAGGTCCTCCACCATTAAGAGACTGTCCACTGTAACTGGCTAGGTAAATGTATCAATGGAGGATTTGTTGTAATCTCCAATGAAAGTGTACTATAATTATTAATAATTTAGAGTGCATATATTTTATAATTAGTTTTTGATTTTTTTGACGAATGAAGAAATAATCTGATACAAACAAAAGTTAAAGAGGGTGTGGAATTCATTCCTATTATAATATCCATCAGAAACTTCGGCTCATTCAAACTCAATATTATTCTTTTCTTTCTTCGGTCCCGACTGTAGAGTAAAACGTGCACATACGAGACCACTTTCAATTTATTTGCTTTCAATTATTGACTCAATTTTCAATCCAATTTACAACTTCCCTTGATCCCGAGTTCTTTTTTTCCCTTTTCTTCTATTTTTGGTTCCCGAGATAATGAAGGAAATCTGGCTCTATATCTTCACTAACCCAACTAAAAGATTCCTCCTCTATTTGATAGATTTAGAAAAGAAATAATCTTCTTTAGTACAAATATATTTTATTTTTTTTGTTCACATGGGTATGATTGTATTTTACTTTTTAGATTATCTGTTCAATTCATCTCATGAAGTATTGGTTGCCTTTATTGTTGGTGAGTCTTATTTTTGTAACAAGTTATTGAACTGATTGAAGAAAAGGAGAGGAAGAAGTAACACATCTACCTTTATGTTTTGTCCCACAAGTTTAATAACAAACTATAAGAATGAGAGGCATTTAGTTCAATTACATTTTTGTTTCAAAGTCCCACATAGTCTAGTTAACATCTTTTGTCCCTACTTTTCTTCTATAAATAGAGGAGAGGTCAAGTTCAAAATTTTCAAGTACAATGGACTTGAGTTTGTGTTGAGTTTGGCTGAGCATGGCAAAGGCCAATTCCCACATAGTCTAAAAAAAGTTTTTTCTCTATGCTTTTTGTTAATAAATGGAGGTTTGGCTAAGAATGGCTTAGTCGGAGTCCCACATAGTCTAAAAATAAGTTTTTTGTATGGCTTTTCTTTAATAAATGTAGGTTTGGCTAAGCTTGGGCATAGTCCCACATAGTCTAGTACAAAATTTATTGTTCCACCTTCCTTTAATAAAGGATAAGTTGAGTTTAAATTTTTTGAAGTAAAGATTTCTTCGGTCCTGACTTGGGCTTAATGAGGCCTGGCTTGGCCTGGTCTGTAGGCCTTAACAGGTCGCATTTTTTTTTTGTTTCAAATCCGGCCTGGCCTGGCCTGCAGTCAAAAAGTCAAGGTCTGACCTAGCATGGTCAACGGCTAAGGCCTGACAGGCTTAGGCCGGACCAGGCCAGGCCGTCCTGTTGTGCATCACTACCCACAACTATACCATTATATCAATTTCACTCCATAATATTCAAAAATAATATTTATACAAAATTCATCTTTATTCAAAAAGTTGGGGTTTTACATCTGTACGGTAGAGTTATTTATCGATGTTGCAAAACAAGAAGTTATTAAGAAAATAAATATGTGGGTTGTGTGAAGATCAAGATAGTTACTTAGTTAGCTAAGTGACGAGGAAATTAGTGGAATTTATATGGACAGGAAATTATAGAGTGAATTTTCAAGAATTGAAGAAGAATTTAGTTAGCACCTATGTTGTATCTACTAGATAGTACAAAAAAAAACTTTGTGTTGTATAGCGACGTATCATATAATGTATTAGGAAGTGTGTTTAGGCAGAACGACATGGTTATTTCTTACGCATCGCGTCAATTAAAATTTTTATGAGAAAGGATGTCCGACTCACGATTCGGAGTTAGAGGTATTAGTGGTAGCTCTGAGGATTTAGAGGTGTTATTTTTGCGAAATAGTGTGAGATAGAAATATATATATATAAATAATAATAAAATTTGGAGGAGAAGCTTTTCAGAAGGAAAACCTTATAACTTTGTTGGATAGGGTAAATGAAGAGTAACTCTAAGATGAGGGTGTCAAATTCAAAATCGATACTGAAGGATAGTTTAAAGTAGGAGAAGAAACTAAGTTTCGCTAATACTAGGAATTGAAAATGATGTTTTGCATAAAATTTATATATTAAACAACTAGGAAGCATGAAATGAATATATTACCTTCGATATTACTATTGGTGGCAATGAAATCGTTTCAAAGCACGATGTTTTTGTGTCAATTGTGTTGAACCGAGAATTACGATTTACATCGAATTTTCAAAAGGGTTTGTAAGAACGTGTGGAACGCAATTAGAAATAAGTATGTCATATCGTTTGCAAATTGATTGCCAAACTAAAAAGAAATCCAGACATCGGAAGGCGTACTAAGCGCACGAGAAGTTTCGATAATGTCATATGAGGAATCCGCATTGTGCAAGTTATGGATAAGTTAGAAATAATTTAGGAGTAAGGTAATGTTATGTGGGTTTTTTTAACTGAGGACTCATATGGTGACTAAGTCATACAAACCTTTGTATGGGTAGAGGTTTTGTGCATATACTTGGTTTATCACATTGATAATCATTGGAATATCGGTATCGCACTATCAAGGTATATGTGGTGGAAAGGTGATTCTTTTCTCATGTATATATTTGATAGTTAGAGGTTTTTAAGATTAATTTAGATGGTTTTGAGGTAGCCTTACCTCTATAGTTAGAGTGCATGCATTCGTAATGTTTTTTTCATTTTGCGGTGAGATGATCGAACAAGCTCAACTGTAATCATGTGACACAGTACGAACCATTATGGTTGTGCTACTAGGAAATTTTTATCTACATAGTCGACTAGAAAGATCATGTGTACAAGAATGACTTAAAACCTTTTGTGAAGGTGATATAGAGGAACCACAGCGTCGAAGATGCTACGTGGGAACTTGAAACTGAAATGGTAAAGAATTACCATGAGTTATTTGTTTTGTCTGTGTCTTCGATTCTTGGGACAGAATCTTTGTAAGGAGTAAAGAATGTGACGATTTGATTGTTTGAGTTATGATTCTGGGGACAGAATCCTTGTAAGGAGGGAATGATGTAACAATCCAAGATTTTATTTGTAATTTAAAATATTTATTAAATTAAAAAAATGTTTTATTGATGAAGTTGTTGTTTTATAATTTAAAATGTTTCTTAAATTAAATGAATATGTGATTTTGTTAGTAAATATTTATAAATTATATTTATTAGATAATATTCTAAATTAATTTGATTTATAGTTATTATGTTGTGAGATAACATGAGATGTTAAATTGTTGTTGTGATATGATAAATTAAGATGATATATTAAATTATTAAATAAAATTATAATAAAGTTATAATTTTGTGATGTTTGTTTAAGTGGAGTATTTATTTAAAATATAGTATGTATAATTATTTTATTTAATTAATGTTGGATATGGAAATCCAAATAAATCATATGTGGTTATAAATTATAAATTAAGTTGTTTATTAAAATAAATTAAAGGTGTTTAATTAGTTTTTACCAAACAAGACTTAAATATATAAGTCTTTATTTTAAAGACTTTTTGCCAAACAAAACCTTATGGCTTTTAGATTTCATTTAATATTCAAATTATAAATAAAATAAATAAAATATATTAATTAATAAATAATATATATTATAACTGATAACTTATTATTCAAATTATTATAACGTCGGTTTCAGACGTTTGGGTGTGTGCGTTGGGTTAAGTTTTATTATACGTAAAAAAAAATCGGCTTACGCCTAAAAAGAGAAGAAGGAAGAAAATACAGAGAAGCTAAGGAGAGAATTGAGAGAAAGTCTGTGATTCACAGCAATTTCAGTGGTTACCAAGCAAATTGAAGGTATTATTTTTAACCCTAATGTTATATGTTTATATATATGTACATATATGAATTCACGGCATGGTGTGTTTGTGTTCTGTGAAATTAATTAGTGAATTGTGGATATATAATTGGTAAATTCTGATGATACATGTTTATGATGCTTTAGTTATGTTTAAAACATGAAATTTGTATGCTAATTTCGTTTTGACAGTAGAAAATTTTGACAGTATATGTATTCTTTGTATGGCTTAGGTAAGTACCAATTTTGATGGTCAATTCTTATGTTAAACTGTAAATTGAAGCTTGATTATGTTAGTTCATTAGGAAACGAGCATAACGTAATTGGAATGAAGTGATTTGGCCAAGTATGGAGATTACAGTGATGATTTTTCCAAGAGATATCAAAAATGGAGTTTTGTATGAAAAATATGAATTTTGAGAAATTAAAATAGTTTTAGTTGTTGTTAAATTGTGCTAAGTGATTGAATATGTTAGCAATCATGTTTATGATATTTGTATATTTATTTTACCTGTTAATTTAACTGTTTGGTGGTTGAAATTCGTGTTAGTTTGGCTAAAGTCGACTACTGTTCATGTCGTTTTTGCGCCTGTCTAAGCACCGGCGCAGCTGCGCCGGTGCCAAGGCAAAAAATGGCGCAGCTACGCCGGTCCCTGGCTTGTGTATGGCGCAGCTGGACCATACCCTGTCTTGAGACAGTGAGGTCTGTTGGTGCTGCAAACTTTGTAACACCACTAAAACTTGGTCTAAGGTTATGTTAATGTGTTAAATGTGTAACGACAAGGTTAAAACAACATAGTGTTTTGTGGTTAGTGATTCTAAAGTTATAAGAAGTTAGTAAATTATGAAAATGACATGTTGTGAGTTATTGAGAATGAGGATTAGTAAATAAGTATTATAAAGGTTAACACTTGAAATTTCTGATATTTATCTAGTAGCATAAGACTTGTACTAAATTAACAAGTTTAGCTATAATGGGTGTTATTTTGGAAGTGGATGTTAACATGTCTAATAGATATTGTGACTGCACTAAAATGTGTAGGATATTGAAGTACGTGAATGGTAATTGTATAGCTTACGCAAGAGGCAAGTTCCCTAACCTTTGCTACTTTATTATTCAGCAAGGTTACTTTTCAATATTATGCAAATTCTCTAACCCTAAGCTCTTGTTTAACGATTTAATGTCATGTGAATTCTTTAACTCTCATTTAATTGTTGAACAAGTTAGTTAATCTTTATTTCTTTATTTCAAATGAGATTACCTTGTTTATTCAAAGTCAATAATGTTGTTTATTTAGTTACTACTAACTGTTGTTTGATCTCCGTTTTCCAATATCATTGTACTATCTTACATTGTTGTACCGAACTCTAAGCTGTCTAGCGATTCTTACCAGTTCAACTAATCCTTAGTTGATGAATGTTCTAAACTCTAAATTTCCCTTAAAGTCAACCCAAACCAAACTTCCTTTGGTTTGCATATGTACTCACACAAATTTTAAAGCATGTTGTCAATGATAACATTTGTTCAATTTAGAAATTGTTAATACTCTAGTTCTTATTGATTCATCGATATACCTTGTTTATAAAGATATAATAATCAAACTCTTGAATAGTTATTTGTTTTATCTGATTCAACCAGTACTTGGTTAATGAGCATTCTAAAGATCTAGAATTCCTTGAAAGCTAATTCCCAACCAAACTTCATTTGGTTCGGAACCTGATGATCTAAGCTGAGATGAACAAACCTATTGTTAGGGGATTATTTTAGAAATACGCAATAGCGTTAAAATGTTTGCGCAATACATAGTACAAATGGCTGATCACCTGGAGTACGAAATGATGGTCCATATAGTCTTTTAGACTTTTAAAGGTTATAGTAGAAACACCTGTTAACCTAGGACAAAGATGATGATTATAGTCTTTTAGACTGTTAATGGTTAAAGTAGAAATACTTGAAAACCTAGAGTATAGTTCGTGGTTTTGTAACCCTCAGTGTATTCTTTGATGTTGATATCTATTGTTAACTTAAACGTTCATTATTCCTTTGAACTCATAACTTTTGAATTAAAGTTTATCGTTCCGGTAAGAGAATTTTACTATTGAAAGTTCTGTTATTGTCATTCATAAAATATTATTGTATATTATTCTTCTTGTGAGCAATTGTTTGCTCACTCTTTCACCAAACAACGCAGATGAAGTTAAGAAGTTTGAAGAGCTTTCTTCAAGCAAAGGCAATGACAAAGTGCTTGATTAGACGACGATGTTTAATTTACCTTTTATTTATGAAGTTTATGTAATAGATTTGATTATGGCTATGTTTTAATTTGTTGATGATTGTAATAAAGGTTATATGACCTGGGATTTATCTTGAGATTATGTAACCCTTGATGGGAGATTTATTATTTAAGCTTTTGAGTTTAATTATATCTTTTGTTTATGGGTAGTTAATTATAATTTATTTGGACAGTGAACACCAAATCTGTGGAATTGAAGTACCCGGATTTGGGGGTGTCACAAGTTAGTATCAAAGCTTTAGGTTATGAACCTTAGGTGGGGAAACCTTAGGCTATAAACTTCTAGGAGATCAAAAACATAGAGGTGATAAACTCTTATCGAGTTCAAAGGAATGAATTATGGAAATTCATTGAAGATAAAAAAAACTCTATGTGCTTATGTTTTAATGACTTATGTGCTCGTGAGTACTTAGGAGTAGCATGTTTTTTTCATTTTGCGGTGAGATGATCGAACAAGCTCGACTATAATCATGTGACAAAGTACGAACCATTATGGTTGTGCTACTAGGAATTTTTTATCCAAATAGTCGACTAGAAAGATCATGTGTACAGGAATGACTTAAAACCTTTTGTGAAGGTGATATGGAGGAACCACAGCGTCGAAGATGCTACGTGGGAACTTGAAACTGAAATGATAAAGAAGTACCATGAGTTATTTGTTTTGTCTGTGTCTTCGATTCTGGGGACATAATCTTTTTAAGGAGTAAAGAATGTGACGATTTGATTGTTTGAGTTGTGATCCTGGGGACAGAATCCTTGTAAGGAGGGAATGACGTAACAATTCAAGATTTTATTTGTAATTTAAAATATTTATTAAATTAAAAAAATGTTTTATTGATGAAGTTGTTGTTTTGTAATTTAAAATGTTTCTTAAATTAAATGAATATGTGATTTTGTTAGTAAATATTTATAAATTATATTTATTAGATAATATTCTAAATTAATTTGATTTATAGTTATTATGTTGTGATATAACATGAGATGTTATATTGTTGTTGTGATGTGATAAATTAAGATGGTATATTAAATTATTAAATAAAAGTATAATAAAGTTATAATTTTGTGATGTTTGTTTAAGTGGAGTATTTATTTAAAATATAGTATGTATAATTATTTTATTTAATTAATGTTGGATATGGAAATCCAAATAAGTCATATGTGGTTATAAATTATAAACTATGTTATTTATTAAAATAAATTAAAGGAGTTTAATTAGTTTTTACCAAACAAGACTTAAATATATAAGTCTTTATTTTAAAGACTTTTTGCCAAACAAAGCCTTATGGCTTTTGGATTTCTTTTAATATTTTAATTATAAATAAAATATATTAAATAATAAATAATATATATTATAACTGATAACTTATTATTCTAATTATTATAACGTCGGTTTCAGATGTTTGGGTGTGTGCGTTGGGTTAAGTTTTATTATACGTAAAAGAAAATTAGTTTAAGCCTAAAAAGTGAAGAAGGAAGAAAATACAGAGAAGCTAAGGAGAGAATTGAGTGAAAGTCTGTGATTCACAATAATTTCAGTGGTTACCAAGCAAATTGAAGGTATTATTCGTAACCCTAATGCTATATGTTTAAATATATGTACATATACGAATTCACGGCATGGTGTGCTTGTGTTCTGTGAAATTAATTGGTGAATTGTGGATATATAATTGGTAAATTCTAATAATACATGCTTATGATGCTAGAGTTATGTTTAAAACAAGAAATTTGTATGCTAATTACGTTTTGACAGTAGTAAATTTTGACAGTATATGTATTCTTTGTATGGTTTAGGTAAGTACCAATTTTGATGGTCAATTCTTATGTTAAACTGCAAATTGAAGCTTGATTATGTTAGTTCAGTAAGAAACGAGCATAACGTAATTGGAATAAAGTGATTTGGCCAAGTATAGAGATTACAGTGATGATTTTTCCAAGAGATATCAAAAATGGAGTTTTATATGAAAAATATGAATTTTGAGAAATTAAAATAGTTTTAGTTGTTGTTAAATTGTGCTAAGTTATTGAATATATTAGCAATCATGTTTATGATAGTTGTATATTTATTTTACGTGTTAATTTCACTGTTTGGTGGTTGAAATTCATGTTAGTTTGGCTAAAGTCGACTACTGTTCATGTCGTTTTTGCGCCTGTCTAAGCACCGGCGCAGCTGCGCCGTTGCCAAGGCAAAAAATGGCGCAACTGCGCCGGTCCCAGGCTTGTGTATGTCGCAGCTGGACCATACCCTGTCCTGAGACAGTGAGGTCTGCTGGTGCTGCAAACTTTGTAACACCACTAAAACTTGGTCTAAGGTTATGTTAATGTGTTAAATGTGTAACGACAAGGTTAAAACAACATAGTGTTATGTGGTTAGTGATTCTAAAGTTATAAGAAGTTAGTAAATTATGAAAATGACATGTTGTGAGTTATTGAGAATGAGGATTAGTAAATAAGTATTATAAAGGTTAACACTTGAAATTTCTAATATTTATCTAGTAGCATATGACTTGTACTAAATTAACATGTTTAGCTATAATGGGTGTTATTTTGGAAGTGGATGTTAACATGTCTAATAGATATTGTGATTGCACTAAAATGTGTAGGATATTGAAGTACGTGAATGGTAATTGTATAGCTTACGTAAGAGACAAGTTCCCTAACCTTTGCTACTTTATTATTCAGCAAGGTTACTTTTCACTATTACGCAAATTCTCTAACCCTAACTTCTTGTTTAACGATTTATTGTCATGCGAATTCTTTAACTCTCATTTAATTATTGAACAAGTTACTTAATCTTTATTTCTTTATTTCAAACTAGATTACCTTGTTCATTCAAAGTCATTAATGTTGTTTATTCAGTTACTAATAACTTTTGTTTGATCTTCGTTCTCCAATATCATTGTACTATCTTACATTGTTGTACCGAACTCTAAGTTGTCTAGCGATTCTTACCAGTTCAACTAATCCTTAGTTGATGAATGTTCTAAACTCTAAATTTCCCTTGAAGTCAACCCAAACCAAACTTCCTTTGGTTTGCATATGTACTCACACAAATTTTGAAAGCATGTTGTCGATGATAACATTTGTTCAATTTAGAAATTGTTAATACTCTAGTTCTTATTGATTCATCGATATACCTGTATAATCAAACTCTTGAATAGTTATTTGTTTTTATCTGATTCAACCAGTACTTGGTTGATGAACATTCTAAAGATCTAGAATTCCTTGAAAGGTAATTCCCAACCAAACTTCATTTGGTTCGGAACCTGATTATCTAAGCTGAGATGAATAACCCTATTGTTAGGGGATTATTTTAGAAAAACGCAATAGCATTAAAATGTTTGCACAATACATAGTACAAATGGCTGATCACCTAGAGTATGGAATGATGGTCCATATAGTCTTTTAGACTGTTAAAGGTTACAGTAGAAACACCTGTTAACCTAGGACAAAGATGATGATTATAGTCTTTTAGACTATTAAAGGTTAAAGTAGAAATACTTGAAAACCTAGAGTATTGTTCGTGGTCTTTTGACCCTCAGCGATGTTGATATCTATTGTTAACTTAAACGTTCATTATTTCTTTGAACTCATAGCTTTTGAATTAAAGTTTATCGTCCTGGTAAGAGAATTTTACCATTGAAAGTTCAGCTATTGTCGTTCATAAAATGTTATCGTATATTATTCTTCTTGTGAGCAATTGTTTGCTCACTCTTGCACCAAACAATGCATATGAAGTTAAGAAGTTTGAAGAGCTTTCTTCAAGCAAGGGCAAGGACAAAGTGCTTGATTAGACAACGATGTTTAATTTACCTTTTATTTATGAAGTTTTTGTAATAGATTTGATTATGGCTATGTTTTAATTTTTCGCCGATGATTGTAATAAAGGTTAGATTACCTGGGATTTATCTTGAGATTATGTAACCCTTGATCGGAGATTTATTATTTAAGCTTTTGAGTTTAATTATATATTTTGTTTATGGGTAGTTAGTTATAATTTATTTGGACATTGAACACCAGATCTGTGGAATTGAAGTACCCGGATTTGGGGGTGTCACACTAATATTCCAAGAACATAATACATGATAACTGAAAGGGAGTACCGTAGCAATAACATTACTCATGTCTTTATCTTGGTCAGTGATGGTGGTTATAGGTGTCTTGTAGTCTATGGGTTCGAGCCACATCTGTAATACCCAAATGAAAATGTCATTTGTCTCATCCCTTAACCATGCAAATCCAAACAATATAGACAGCTAATGGTTGTTGACCCCAGTAAATGGAACAAACGGCATGTCATACTTATTTATCCTACACATTGTATAAAATGTCATAACGTCTCTGAACTGTTAAAATATTAACCTTAATCAAGCATCAACCCACAAAATGCATGTTATGTGATTGTTATCACCGGGTTTCACACAAAAAAAAATTATTTGCACTTCCGGATGCAAGTTTTTTCAAATAATTTACAATAGCTTATGAATGATTTTCATCTTCCAAATTACACTTTAAATCTCTCACCACATTCTGAGTGTTTACATTAGAGAAAGGAACATTTTGCATCCATTCCCCCATTGTGCTCAAAACGTTCATCATCCTACTAGGTCCAATACCAAACTTATTTAAAGTGTCAATGAATTGTCTTGCAACTGGAGTAATATTCATGTGTGTCTCAATCAAATCTAACTTGGTAGGGGTTACTAAGTGATGATTGTGCTTTAATTCAAAGGTAAAAATACACTAATTGTCTTCTTTCTTATTATGGGCAACATATATTCTATCTTTGCATAATGTGTACCCTATAAAGTCTCTCTGTTTAGTAATTTTATTACTACAATATTAATCATCTAGTAAACGTTTTACAAAAATTGGTGTACTGACTTTTTTTACATACACACAACCTAGAGGACACATTATTTGTATGATCATATTTATGACTTGTTGCAATTATAATCTCAAACCCATTTTTTTGAGTATAGACTCTATAAAATTTTTCAACTTCTTCCAACTTAATGAGCAATTGACCAACTTATAGAACCATTTCAGATTTACTAATTTTAACTTCACTTACAAACTCATATGCATTTGTGCAATCTAAACTATTAACAAAATATGATGAACTAGATAAAAATAGATTATGCACATGAATTTTTCTTGCCATTTTGAAAAACATACTTATGCTTGAGAAGGAACTAGTATATTGAATTGCTGAAGCACATGTTAGGCTTGAACTTGGGAGTGAGAATGGGTGACGAGATCTGAGAAAGGAAAGGAAAGGAAATGAAATGAAAGGAAAGGAAGATATCTAAGAAAGTAGACCAAACTGTAGGAATCAAGTTGAAGACCATATTGCCGCAAGAGCTTGTAGCGGCAGGTAGAAGACCAATGTTGCTACTCTTTGTAGTAACATGTGAATGGCATAAGGGAATTTTGGTATTTTACCATTTCGCTAGAAGGGATGTCATTACCTCTAGAGGCTCTAACGACAGGGGAGAAATTGTGTTTAATATGAACTTTTTATTATCAAGATCAACGGTTTAGGATCATAGTTACTTTAGTGTCTGTGACAACCGATTGCCATAGATGTGAATATATATATATATATATATATATATATATATATATATATATATATATATATATATATATCGGTCCCAATCCATGGCAACCGGTTACCACAGGTACTATTCTAGCAACCATAATCTCCATCGTTGATCTCGAGAATGGATGACATAGATTGAAGATAATTTTCCCCCTGCCACTACTGGCTGTAACAACATCGACATAGCTTCTAGCGGCATGACTAATTACTCGTATGACCCTGCTTTATTATGTTTTATTGCTGCTACACTACCTATCGCTAGAAGCTTTGGCGATAATATAGTAAGTTTACTCGTATGTCCCTCTTTTTTGCATGCCTTTATGCCTCGAATAACCTTTATGCCTGCAAACTTAACTCTTTTATGCCTGTAAACTTATTATAATGCCCTACTTGTACTTTTCACTACATCATATGGTGGCAGTGTAGCTTTTTTACTCATACTCTCTTACAACTTGGTCTTTTATTAATTTATCTTCTTATCCTTTCCTTTCAAAGATCTCCCGCAGCTTAGTCTCCTCTCTCTTCAATATTCCTGATCCTTTTCACATCTCCTTTATTTTTCTTGATCTCGTTGCCAACTTTCACTCTCAATTTCAAAGTGAAGTTCTGTTCTGGAGATTCTTCCTTAATATTCACAAGTAAGTTTTCCAAAATAGCAAGAAAAATGTTTGCGTATAATTTAGTTTTATCTAGTTCTTCAGATTTTGTTACTAGTTTAGATTGTCAAAATATGTGACGCCCCCAAAACATGTATACATCACACATCTTGAGTCACTAAATACATGATACAAAATACAAATAAAAACTTAATTATACAACTGTTGTGTAAAATACGACAAAACATATGCTATGAGTTTTAATAAAAATATTGTCATCTAGACAATATCCACACTCAATGGAGTCCTCATTACATTTATTATCACACTATTTTATAGAATAGTGAGGACTACTATGACACCGTATCGGACCATCACCCCATTCCCCGACTAGTCCCGGCTACGTTCTCATTTCCTGAAGAGAACAATGAAAGCAAAAGGGTGAGCTCAACTAGCCCAATAAGAAATATTATGACTAAGATAATGCAGGATAAATTATCATTAGCCCTCAACAATGTTAAACTGATATAATATAATAGACAATAAGTTTAACTGCAGCGGAAACAAGCAATCCATTAAAAGAGTCAAGTAGAGCATAAAATCTACTATCTTCTATGATTTAAAAAGTTTTTCATCAACTTTATCGCTGAGACTCAACTTAATAAATAAAATCGAATCATCCCTGCATCACGACCAAGGATATTCATGTAATCATCAATGGTCATGATTATACCGAATAATCCCTGGTCATAATCATACCAACAACTGTCCATCAATGAACTACAGGTCAATGAGGACTTTTACCACATCATTTGTCACATTACTGTCATGATTATACCGAATAATCCCTGGTCATAATCATACCAAGTCCATCTATGCACGTAAGCTAAAGATGACTTTAATCACAATATAACCACGAGGATGATGACAATGACATAATAATTCAATAAAACAAGTTCAAGGATAAATTTTAAAGATGTATAATTTTAATTTATCCAGAAATCAATAACGTCCAAATTGTCAACATGATACTTCTTTATGGAATAAAATTCAAGAATGCTCAGAAGAATATTTTCATGAAAAGATACTAGATGAAGAACAAATATCAAGGATATTCCACTAATTTCATGGAGTATAGAAGTCAAAAATTTTACCAACTGAGTATAATAGAATATATGAAACCGCAAATGGATTTTTTGCCCGCCATGCAGTAATCCACGTAGACAGATCATTTCCACAATTTACTAAGGAATGAATACGAAGGATCATTCACCATGCATGTGGTAATCCACATAGACATGTTATTCCAACAGAATAATAAATAATGGAATAACAAAAGAATTCATCAAGTGTGCGTAATCCGCATAGACAGGTTATTCCAACAGAATAATAAAGAATGAAACCAGGTCATGCGTAACCCGCACAGACAGGATATTCCAACAGAATAATAAAGAATGGAACCAGGTCATACGTAATCCACACAGACAGGATATTCCAACAGAATAATAAAGAATGGAATAACAACAGAATTCACCAGGCATGCGATAGACCGCACAGACAGGTTATTCCAATATAATAATAAAGAATGGAATAACAATCCTTACGAGTATTGAAAGTAAATAACTCTCTTCATGAATACGAAAGAATAATGACCCTTACCTTAGAATAAAACTGGATACTAGAATAAAGATGTAGCAGACGTCTCTTCTTCTTTCTCTCTATAATTTCTCTCTATAATATTTGCTCTATAACTTTAGTGAATTGGTGAGGAATGAAGGAAGAATGAGCTTCTATTTATAGGAAAATATAGTTTCGATAATTGCACATTTTGGGGCTCAAAATATTACAATATAATACCTTCCTCTTTTTCTTTATTTTTAATTTAGCCCTGCAAGTATTATCAAACTTGCACCACCTCCCCTAATAGTAAATAATGTGAATTAATAGTTCATTCATGTGACTTAATAGTATAATCATGTGAAAAAACTAATTACAGTATAGTACCTTCATCTATACCTCTATTTTTAGTTTAGTCATGCAGGTATTATCAATCTTGCACCAACTCCCCTAATAGTAAATCATGTGAATCAATAGTACACACATATGAACACATAGTTATAAGCATATGAATTAATAGCAATTAATTGCTCATTTATCCGGTGAATTACCCGATTGGTCAATATAACCTCCAAACATTAATTATTATCGAAATAAATGTCGATTTCCACTAACACTAATAATTCTCACATAATGGAACTATCAATTTCATCTTTAATCAACACGAACTTATTCATCATTAATATTATAAGTCATAATATTTAACAACCATATCATTTCCAGGAAAGAGGAGCTTTCTGATAAGGATTTCTCCTTATTGGCGCGTAATTAGGTGACCAAACCTCTCCTTGACAGAACTTCTAGACATTGTCAATATTGTAAATAATAATATGAATAACTTTGTCGTCTCAATTATTGATTTAATAATATAAAATATTATATAGATGATACTGTGATAATAATTTAATCAATAATATGAGTGATATTATGCAGCAATTACTGTAGCAATAATTGAGTATAACTGAGTGAATTCTCACGTAAGCATCAATAATCAATACCGTGTGCTACTATGCAACCACACGTATTACTGTACTTTTACCACCGGGTAGTTCAACAGTTTAACGGTAAAACTTTCGCCGTTATTTTTATAAAAAGATAATTCTGTCGTTTTCTAACTACGACAATACTTTCGTTGTGGGGTCCACCAATGATTGTGCCGTCGTACGAATATTCACTGTTAAAATGAATATTCCCCGACCAATCGAATATTATATAACCACTTATTTACTTTGCAAAATTTGTAAATATTACCCACAACTATAACATTATATCAAATCCACACCATAATATTCAAAAATATATTTCGAGAAATATTAATCTTTATTCATAAAAGTTCGGGTCTTACAAAATACATCTGAGTTTGTAAGTGAAGTTGAAAGTACATAATAAATCTGAAATGGTTCTATACTTTGGTCAATTGTTTTCTAAGTTGGAAGAAGTTGAAATTTTTTATAAATCATATGCTCACAAAAATGGATTTGAGATTACAATTGCAACTACTCATAAACACGCTCATACGAATAATGTGTCATTTAGGTTGTATGCATGTAAAAAAGTCGGTACACCAACTGATAAGTGGGTCTTATATCTATTATTTGGGTACTTTTAGGCCTAGTATTTTTCTATCTTCAAGTAATTTTTAGTGCATTTTATTTATTTTTATGCTATTTTGTAGGAAGATACAAGGAAGGGGCAAATCTGTAAATTCTAGAAAAAGAGTGGCAATTTGGTAATTTTTGAGATTTACAGCGTCGGGGGACTGATAAATGAACTAAACCCAGAGCCGGGGCATTGGGGCAGAAAGTTATACGAAGTCTTTGTAGTTGGGTCAAAGTTTGATGATTCTTAATAAGATTTGGATGCTAAAGAGCCTAATTTCATGCATGGGAATTAATAGTAGATTTGAAAAATGAATTGTAATAGAATAGTTTATTAGAATTAGGATATTATGTACATAATTTTAATTAGGTTTAAAATTCTATTAGGGTTGGGAAAAATAAACTCATATAAATAGCCTTATTTTGGGATTGTAAAAGGTGGCAAAAAGGCCAATGGACACTATATGAGGCTCATTCTCTTCCAAGTTCAAAGGCAAACAAGATATCATCAAAGATGGAGGTTATGGATTAATGAAACTTGGAGATAGAAGACATGTGGGAGACAATTTTTCTTCTCTAAATCTTTATTTATTTTTGTCTTTCATTGATATGGATTATTTTGTGGATTATAATTTTATCTGCTATGAACATGTTTTTAATTTAAGTTTTTAATAGAATCCCATGTGTAGTTTAAATTGATTTTCTTTCTATTTGATTGGCACCATATGGATTGACTTATCATATTTTGTGCATTCATGTATTAATTAACTAGATAGTAATTAATGAGTTAATCTATATGAATTCGGGATATGAAGTATAGGTTTAGGTTTTGTTGGAAACAATCAACCTCAATCTCGTGTAAATAGGAAAGGGTGTTACTGTTATAGTAATCTCTTTCTATAAATCCTCCTATAATATTGGATCTCATGAAATCAAGGAGAATCAGCTAATATATCTCCTATAATTGTGAGGAATACTTTTGTATAAATATACATCCTTGTAATCTTAATAATACACAGAAAAATTATTTCTTTAAGAGTTTGTACATGGTATCAAAGCCAACTTCGATTTCCTTTCTTCTTCCATAGGAATCGAAGCCTTTTTTCTGTGCTTTCTTTGATCCTATTGGTACCATTTGGTGAAATAATTTCTTCATCAAACTTGGGGTTCTTTAAATTTTTTTAAATCTATTTATGTTTTGCTACAGATCATATTGTTTAATCTGCTTGATTGCTCTCTTTTTTTGGGTCTGATCTTATTCTCTATTCACTTTCTATATCATGACTGATTCATCCTCTAGTAATCTTAAAACTCAGACATAGAAAGAAAAGGTTGATCCCGATGTCTTGCCGCCATTCCATCTACAAGATATGTCCTCTTTGATTACTCCAGAACGACAGGATGGTACTAACTACATCGAGTGGTCTTTGAATGCCCAGAATAAAATCCGGGGCAGGAAACGTTGGGGTTTTCTTTCTGGTAGTAAGGTGGAACCAACGGACACCACTTCTGAGGAATATGAAACATGGGAAGACGAGAACTGTATGGTCAAATCTTGGCTCCTTGACACAATGACTAAGGACACCCGGTCACTTTTCATCCGCTTATCTACTGCCAAGGAGATTTGGCAGGATGCAAAACAAACTTACTCTGTTAGCCAAGAAGCTTCAAAGGCATATCAGTTATATTGTGAGGTAATTTCTGTCAGCCAAAATGGAGGTTCTGTTATTTCTTACTTTGGAAAACTACTAAAATTATTGCAGGAGTTTGACGCTATTGAGCCTTGCACTATGGAGAGTACCAAGGATATTGAGAGGTTTACCACAATGGTTAATTCTCAACGTCTGTATGTTTTCTTGGCT